>CM031243.1:442685326-443285326 GCA_018340775.1 Taxus wallichiana var. yunnanensis | reverse complement strand
TTGTTCACTCTTGATCACCTCTTGATCACTAAGACTCAAGACCTCTTGAACACACAAGATATCTTCAAGATACCCTAACACCTATATTTATAAGATTACAATCCTGTAAGAAGTCCAAAAGCTGACCCTAGAAGTTTGAAATTCATGACCTTTCATCTTCCCACGTATGGGAAAGAAACTATCATGACCTTTCATCTTCCCATGGATGGAAAAGAAATGGTCACGACCTTTCATCTTCCCAATTCGAACTCCACACTTCAATACTGATTTGAGAAGACCAAAAAGGCTCTACACCCCAACAGGGACTAATATATAGACTACATGCTTTCATACTTTCAATGTCAAGCCACTTTACTCCACGCTTTAGATAGATCAACCACTAGGAACTGGCTCCATCATCTAGATCTTAGAAATACACATGAAACATGAAACATGACACACCTTTCTTGAAACAAGAAAACTCCATCTAGACTATGTTCTTCTTCATCCTATCACACATGTAGCTGCTCCCCTAGGATTGTTCATCAATACACAAACTAAAGATAACCATCACAACATCATAAACTTGTTCATTGATACTCTACCTTGCTAATCAATTTTTTGAATCTTCATGAAGCTCTTCTAGGATTCAAATGGGACATATTAAATTTTATAACTAGGATACCCACTCCCAGTCTATATAGATATACTTTAAGATATTTCTTGATTTACCCCATATATTCAAGTTGATTTTATTTTGTTGTTAGACGTAGGTTTGTAAAATATCCTCAATAACATGCAACACCTAGAATAATCATCATCTTCAGAACTTAATTTCACCCTTGTAATATATATATCCAACATATCATACCATATAGAGTGAATGAGACAACTTCTTAGGAAACTAGATACCTCCGATCAAGATCACTTAGAGAATACACTTCAATATTTTCAAAAATACCGAACAAAGTGTTAATAAGCCTCACGTATCATGTTGTGAGAACAAATTTCAATCCATGAAAAAGGAGAAAATAACACACCCTTGGTGTTATATTTCTCAAACCTCTGTGACACACTTAACTAGGACATGATGAACTTACTTGAGAATAGAACAAATACACATAATTTTCCATGCTTCTCATGATCATATCGAAACCTACTCATAAGACCTTCTTTATGACTTGATACACAAACCAAAAACTCAACCTATAGAGTTCTTCATGATTATTTTATTGAATGTACTAAGAGTTTTGCATATATATTTCAAGACTTTACTTCATAGCATACTTGGACTCATGTCATATGAAAATGAATTTTGAGGTAGCAATAAAACCTTTTCATGAATGATCAATCAATAAAGCAATAACATGAATTCACTTATCTTTTTATAGAGCTATATCACATTTGAAACTCACCTACAGACCTCTAGACATGGCTTAAGACAAAATTAAGGACACTTAGAAAACTTCCACTTTCATAGATAAGATGATAAAAACTTCAAGATGAATTAAACATAGTAAGCAAGACACAACCATACCTTTAGTAGATGCAGATTCCTTTGACTATTCACACACTAATTTTTGCTTTCAATGGATAAAATTTACATAACATCATATAACTACAACATGAAAATTCACCAACATTACTTCCAATGAAATATGAATTTCTTTAAGAAGCATATTGAATAAATCCTATTTATTTTAGGACACTAACACACTTAAAATTTAGGATATTCCCAAATCTTTATCTTCATCCTATCCACATTGTTGTCAATGTTTAGAGTCCTTTTGCTCCTCATTGGCTCACTAGGTTTGAGATCCACTTTGTATTTTTATCCTTCTTTGGACTGTATACCTATCAAACATATATGTTTTTCTTCATGTTTTTCATCAATCTTAGAAAATATACCTTCATGTATTGATGATTGACCTGATTTGATCTTGAAATCCTTCTTCTCCACATTGTTTGTAATGTCTATCTTCTTGAATGAGCTTGAATATCCTTTAACTAGGTATGCTATCTCCTTTACACCATCTATCTTCATATCATGCTTAGATTATCCATATCTTATGATTTTAGCTTCATTCACTTTGACTTTGTTTGCATGGATGACCTCCTCGTTTGTCATGATTGTACTTGGTTATTCTTTAACTTTCTCTATAGTATTACTTTTGATATCTTGCTTCCTATTGTAGCTGATCAACTTCATCCTACAATACCTTACAATGTGGCAAAACTTTTTACATTTGAAACAAATAAAAGAATTATTACCTCCAGAAGTTCCATCTATTTTTCTAGGTGTCTATTGATAACACTATTTAGAAATATATCCAATATGATTGCAAATTATAACACACAACCTCGATCGACCTTCGTTCTTCCAATTTTTTTCTTGATGATTCGTGAAAAAAATACCTAGTTATATGACCCTTTTTTGTGGTAGTTAAAACATGTGATATCTCTTGAATGATATGAATGATCATCCTGATCATTTCTCCATGAAAATACATTCTTGAATTTCCTTCTACAGTCCCTAGCTCTATGACCAAATATATTGAAAGAATAACAAAAACCATTGAAATTACTTGTGAACTTCATTGCATTAGGATGCCTAATAAATTTCTTGTGGTCTTTGACATCATCCTTGAATTTAGTAGGTTCTTGACTTGATTCAAAACACATCTCTTCCTTATTTGTCTCTTCTTTGAAACCAAAACCTGATTTGACATTAGAGGATATTTGAATACTCAACAAATCATCAATTTTACTAGTACTTTCCTCAAAATTGTCATAGGATGTCATCTGTTAGATACCCTGTTCGAGTTCTACCTTCGAGATCCTTCATTTCATATTTAAGATCCTTGATGATTGATTCAAGATTGAGATTATTTCTTCTTTAGAGCACTAAGCTGAGCTTTCATATCTTATTCATTTACTTATTATTCCTTGAAATCATATTCTTCCTTTTCTTCATCAGAATCAGTCACACCATCTTAGTTCTTTCTTTTTGAACTTCTAATAACATAATCTTTACTAACATTATAAGGAATGCTAACATATTCATATAAGCCCTCCAAATTATCCCATAATTCCTTAGTTGATTCACACTCTACAACCATACAACTTAAAAATTCTTCCAATGCATTAAAGATAATTTCCTCGGAAATTTATTCCATGGGGTCTAATGAGTCAATCTATCCAACATAAACCTCATATCCAAGAGAAATTAGATGGAACTTCATTCTTACTCTCCATAGAGAATAAATAGTTCTATTAAACATAGGGCCATGATATGGAAAAATATCTTCTCCCATTTGATGAAAAACCTGTGCTTTAAGAGGATCTACTTCAGTGTTCAAACTTGCTTCACAAGGGCCTGATCTAATACCAATTATTAGAAGTTCCAAGATTTTTGGGGGAGGGTAAATCAATAGTTAGAATATTTACTTCATTTACCATAGTATATATTTTACATTAAAATAAACCATTCAACATGCATAACCATTTGTGAGCTTCTTAGGTGTGTAACATCCAATCATAAGAACATGAAATAAAATAGAGAGCAGATAAACACCATATGAAAATGAGAAACCATAAATGGGGATAAAAACCAATGAAACCTCCTATAATATTACTCATAAAAATTATTTGAAAGAATAATATATATCAAACAAGATTTGTTTAGTGAGGCACCAACTCCACAAGGAGCATCGACCCCTAGTTTAGTAGGACACCAATCCTACAAGGAGGATAAAAACCCAAGATGAAAAAGTAAAAAATCATCCACGTAAAATGGATGACCAATGAATACATGTTTCTCCCACAACTGATTGTGATCTCAAATTCAGATCCTCTCTCTCAAAACCCTCTTCAAACACACTCTCTCCTTACTTGGTCAAATATGGTCCTTCTTTTATTGATTAGGCCTTTTGATATTGCAAACCTATTATTATATATTCCTCAGACATTCATTAATATTATTAAATCTATCCTTGAACCCTCTGCACTCTTCTTATTCCTTCTCTAGCTCAATCATAACCACATCATCTCAACTAGCTCAAATGAGCACACACAATGCAATTTTATACTTGACACACCCCATAAGTGACCACATGTCAAATAATATCCTTAAGGTCATTCATGAAAAAACTAAAAACATCTACATCCTCACATAAATCACACCAAAATTCCTAAATAGGTTGGCAAGGGTCACACCATTAAGGACTAGCACAACAAGCCCAAAATAGGCCTAAAACAATCACTCCATCTCCAACGAATGAACTAGGACCTTCAAGGGAATATAACATATTTTTCATGGATCCATCAGCTCCAAAAACTCAGGTAAAATATCTCAACATCACCAAATAGAACACGAATCTCTACATTAGCTACAAAAACCATGAAGCACACTAAGATGAAAACATCCCAAACTAGGTCTTTAAGCACTCAAAAATAAGTCCTAGATAACAATAAACTTTAGATAGAAAAAATTATCATAAAGGATAAATTAGCATATAAATTTAAATTTATTTGAGTATAATTTATTAAAAAACTCACTTCATTGATCAAAACATAGCATATGGCCTCCAATTAGCTCAATCTCTCAAACCTATCAAAAATTCCAACAAGGGCTCAAAAACTAGTCTTGATGAATGTGACTCCAAAAAACTAAAAATATAATTCCAAGCTCAAAAAAATCATGGAACAAATAAAGGGAAATATATAACACCTCTCCAATAATTCACAATCATAGTTCACATGGATAAAAAATGGTCCAACACACCTATTTATGTCACCTATCTTGGCAAGCCTAATAGGACCAATTAGGCCATTAGGGATTCAGAAGAAACCACTTCTTTAGATCATACCAAAGAATCTAACACATCATATGATATTACAAAAATATATTCATGACCATAAAATTCTTCTATAACATTCAAAATAACTCAACACACCTCAAACTAAAAGACTAGGTTTTAGCCCTTATAGGAAAAAAATCGGTAGGGCTTATTTGGAGATCTGTATATTTAGTTTTATCCATTATACCTGCTCATAAATTTTTATGGTCATATTGAAAATATACCAAGGATTTTGGAATAGTTCACATTTCAGCTTGAATCTTCCATCTTAGCCGTGAAACTGAAAATTTCCACAAAATAAGGGTTTTTCTATGCCTTCTTGAAATAACTAGAACATGAACCCACCACCAAAATGAGCCCTGAAGAATCCTATTCAACCATGATGCATCACTTTATCTTTCCCAATCCATTTGGATACCACACCCTAAATTTATTCCATATCACTATGTTATAAGGGTTTCACTAGGGTTTAATACCAATATGACTTATTAACTATTCTTCATAAATGTCTGACAACCAAATAAATTCATTATTTTTACAAACAAATCTTAACTCAATGAAAAAATGATACCCAAAATCCACAAGCTCCCATTCATAGCCCATACATGTGGGTGAGCATGTGAAGTTCACCTATTAAGCTAGTTTCTCCTTCTCAAGAGCTTATTTTTGCCAAAAATAAAATTTCTTGTTCTTTCTTAATTTCCTTGACTTGAAGCATAATGAAAACATCCTCTAGTTGTCCTAAGTCACATCCTTTCTCAAATGCATCTACAAATGTATAGAGACTAAGACTTACATGTCTATATGCATTATTCTTAAGAAAATTGCTTCAATGGAAAATGAAACATCATCAAATATTTGAATAATTAGCAACCTCAAAATACACTCCACATACTTCATCAAGTCTTCCCTACTCCATTTCTCATCTAACCATGCCAAACCCCATGTAATAGGTCTAGTAATAAGCCTAAAATGACCTCACTCAAAACAAAATCCCCATGAAATGATCATGGATACCACTTACAGACTCTTATACACCTTTGAAACATCATACTTACCATAATAGACCTCATGAAAAGATCATACCACTTTAGGAGTACTCATACTATGACCATGCATACTAGGCCATGATATAAGACACCATATCAACTGATTTAATTTAATTTGAATTAAATATAATTATAGAGTAACTATTGTGATAAATAATATATGAATGCTAAAATATAGTAATGAAACAAGAAAAAACATATACATGTAAAAACCCTAAGAAAGAAGGAGAGATAAGAGGGCTTAAATGATCTCAAAAGTAAACTAGAGGTGATCTAGGTAGGTAAAAGTACTGAATAGGCTGGAAACAATGTCATTAATGCTCAATTAAAATTCTGGGATTCAAGAATGAAGCAAGATAGGGGCATCCACTAGAGGGTAGATGTGCTTGGGTATTGACGACCATATTTGGGTGCTTTGGTGGCCGTGTATATGCTTAGGAAATGATTTATTTTTTATCGCAAGTGTTTTGTTGTTGGTTCTTATCCATCACTTGATGTTTTGGATTTGATCATTAAGGATACCTATAACATGAAAAACATAATGAATACCTACACATGTCCATAAAACACATCAAATAAAATAAAAAGGATATAGAATGTGGAGTCGGACTAACCTGAATGTCACCCAAAGATTGAACTTAATACTAAGTGCTATAATAAATCTCAAAACCCATGTAATTCTTGTGTGTGTTTGTAGAAATGGTGCCCTAGGATGCTTTCTTGCAAGTTACATAGTGATATCAAGCTAGATCTAGAATGTAGCAATGTATAACATGTGTGGATGGAATAGAATAGACTTCCCCTCCTATGTAGTGTATGCATAAGTGATGCAACCCTTTTCCCTTGAATGAATACTATATGGATGCCTTTAAAGTGCTTTAGTGCATTTGTAATGCAAGCTTAGGTGATGATAGTAATTCTTAATGCTTGGTCCTTATTTTGAGAAGTAACTAAGTATATATATGATTCCCTTGTTTGAATTTCATAATTGACAACTAGAAGGCTAACCCATAAGTGAAAAAGATGCCCAAAAGATAAAAGAGACCTAAAAAGAGTGAGTAAAGGTAAGAAAGGGTCAAGAGCACCCAATATGGATAGAAGTTCCAGGCATTAGTGTCCTAACTTGACGCTAATGTTTATGGACATAAAAGATAAATCAATCGGGTTTTGTTAGGGATGTAATAGGTACACCACTAAAAATCAATATAATGTGTAAAAAATTGTAAGAGATATTCATTCACCTCAAAATACCAAGTGAACGTGCATTTGTATATGTATAAAGATGATAACATACTAAGAATCCATCTAGAATGGAAAACAAAGTGTAACATGTAAATAGAAAAATATAATAAGAATAGATGCAACCAAGATATGCAAATGTAATGTATGAGTGTGATGGTATGATATGCAAAATGTGAAGATGATAGAAGTAACATGCCCCCATCCGGATGTGTATGAGATGAGGTTTATTTATAGGAACCCTTAATAATCAAGAATGAACCATAGAACAAGAGCGTGTCATCAGGTAATGTGTGTGTTGCGAAAATAGATTCTAGAAATATGTACTATGAGGCATAAAGCGTAAAATATAGGTGATGTGAGATTAATTCCAAAATTATACCCTCAACAGTCAAGTATGAACCATAGCACTAGAGTGCATCATAGGGTAATGATAATACAATGTGTGTATCAAAGGGTGTGAGGGTGCATGGGAATATTAATCATGCGGTGCGAGTGTGAAGTATGATAGTAGGTGTTAAAGAAACCTGATATTGATAGAAAGGGGAAGTACATTGCCCCTAAGGGTGATGATGATGGAGAGATATGTGACGATGAAAGAGAGACATTGTGATGGGGATGGAGTTTGAAATGCATCATGAGAAAGCATATTGTCATCAAAATGAGAGGTAGAAGCAAGAATAGGGCTAGGGTTGGGTTTTGGGTTGATAGGAGGAAAATTTTTAAAGGAGGTTGATTAGTTAGAATGGGTAACTCTGTAGAAGACTTGATAGGACAAGAGGATGGAGGATGGATTTTGAGAGAAGGTTGCTTAGTTGGAATTGGTAATGCTTTGTAGAAGACTTGATATGAGGAGGGTCTACAAAGGATAGATTTTGAGAGGTGGTTTCCTATTTGTAATGGGTTGGATAAGTATCTCTTCGATTCTTTGGAGTATAAACATTAATAAGCGTGGCATGATGATCATTAGACATATAGGGAATGGATTTGGGAGCCCATTGGGATTTAACAATTGGAGATGAGCATTGAGAGGAATGTTATGTAGCAAATTAAATAAGCCCCTGATGCTCAAGATGCTTAATTATTCATTATAAAACATAGTAATTATTTTCATGATGTCCATTAATTATGTGATAATTAAAAATGGAATATTTGTATATCGGCAAGACGATAAGGAGAGTAGCGCTGAATAGTTGGTAAGTTGATAAATTGGTGATTTAGGAGCTTAAGGAGAATATCATGTTACTTAGTATTTAGATAAAACTTGAGAGGTGTTGGTAGTAGTAAGAATTGGGGTTCACTTATATGAGCACATGCAGAAGACATAGGATTAGGATGAGGTGTAGAAGAAGAACTAACATGGGAATGGGAAACATCCTTGAGATGTTGGATTTCAGCAGTGAGATATGTAATCATGGTTTCCATAGCTTGGATGTTTTCTTGAAATAAATAATTTAAAGCTTGAATTGATTTACAAATGGATTGATTGGTTTTGGTATCATGATCAATAGGGTAATTAGAGATACGATCGAAGATGTCACTTACTTGTACAAGTGGTGTATTGTGAGGGAGATACATAATGTGTAGGGATTATTGGAGAACATCTTTTCAAGGTGGGTACATTTGAAATAAGTCATGAAAATAGATTTGAGGGAATTTTTATGCCATGAAAGAGGGTTGGATAGAATATGAAAGATAAGGATCCAAGTGTTTGATCATGAGTGGGGTTCACCAAATGATTTAATTTAATTTAAATTAAGTCTCACTGCAGAGAAACTATTGTGACAAATAATATATGAATGCTAAAATATAGTAATGACATAAGAAAAAAATAGATATAAAAGTAAAAACCTAAACAAGGAGGAGAGATAGGAGGGATTAGTTAATTTTGAAGAAAGCTGGAGGTGAGCTTTGTGAATGTGAAAGTGCCAAATAGACTAGAAACAATTTCGTTAATGCTCATTACAATTTTTGGGATTTAGGAATGAAGTAGGACAAGTGTACCCATAGGAGGGTAGAGGAACACATGCCTTGGAAACCATATTTAGGCACTAGTGGCCGAACAAATGCTCAAGGCGATTTCTTACGTGTCATAAGAATTTCACTTGTTGGTTCATATATGTCACTTGATATTAGTTATTTGATCACCGAGGGTACTGTGACCTATAAAAACAGAATGACTACCTAGACATGTCCACAAACCACATCAAATCTACTAAAAATGATGTAGAATGTGGAGTCATCTTCGACCCCAATGGTCACTGAAGAGTGAAATTATTGTCGAGTATTGCACTACATCTCAGACCCCATGTATTTCTTATGTGTGTGTAGAAATGGTGCCCTATGATGCCCTTGTGTAAGTTGCATAGTGATAGCAGGATAGATCTAGAATGTAGCAATGTATAACATGTGTGGATGGAATAGAATAGACTTCCCCTCCCTTGTAGTTTATGTAGAAGTGATGTAACCCTTATCCCTTAAATCAATGCTAGAAGGATGCCTTTGAAATGCTTTAGTGCCTTTGGAATGCAATCTTAGGTGGTGATAGTAATGCTTAGTTCTTGGTCCTTATTTTTGAGAAGTAACTAAGTATATATATGATTACCTTGTTTGAATTTTGTAATTGACAATTGGAAGGCTAACCATAAGTGGAAAATGTTCCCAAAAGATAAACTTACCCAAAAAGAGTGAGAAAAGGTAAGAAAGGGTTAGGAGTGCCCAATATGGACAAAAGCTCCTAGTAATTGGTGTACTAATGCTGGGTGCCGATTGTACGTGGCCATAAAAGATAAATTAGTTAGGTTCCGTCAGGGTTGTAGGGTGTGTAAGATGAAAAATAAAACAAGAGACAAAGAAAAGAGGCCAAAGATAGGTGTCAACCACTAGTTTTATTTCTTAGGAATCATGTATACATTAGTATGAATTTTGGACCTAGAAATGTACCCAAGTGTGTGATTTTGTGTCTACAACAACACCAAAAGTAGAAACTACTAATCAACCTTTAGACTTGAATATGAATTACACCTCATGGAAACACCTACACTCCATTTGCCATCAATGACCTTTGACATAAATGAAAAACTTAGACACAATGGGAAACATTTAGGTGTAGTCAAAAATAAAAAATAAAAACAAGGAAAAATAAAAATAAAATAAAAAACCAAATAAATGCATCCAATGGTGAAAAATATGTAAGTGTGACACCTTGGGCATGTACCATGCTGAAAACTAGTTTCCGAGTGCCATGTGTAGGTCTAGTTATTTACATACACCTTGTACTTGGGGAGCAGTACTCCATCCTATCTTTTCCATTCATTGAGTCAATATTTTTCCATTCCTCGTACCTTTGGCCTTGATCCAAAAATTTCCACTTTTTGAATAGTTGTTAATTACTAGTTTTCTTTCTTAGGAATCATATAAATGCTAGCATGCTTTTAGGACCTATAAATGTACCCAAGTGCGTGATTTAGTGTCTAAATTTTCCCCCACTTTATGTTTTTCAGTGAATATTAAATAATATAAAGTATATATGAGATGCGTACCTTATGATCCTGTAGAGTGTGTGGAAAAATGCATGCCGAGTGGACAAGTGAAGCGTGCAATGATGCAAAGTTAAGTGTGGAAACTAGGAAAGGAAAGTGACCGTAGGGGTGAATCATATGCATTGTTTGTACCTATTTTTGTGCTTGTATTTTCTTTTATAGGCCACTTCTTGTTGCATATTAAGGAAAGACTTGCAAAAGAAGAACAAAAGAGTAGTTAAAGTCGTGTATATGAAAAATATGAGAAAAGTATGCAAAAGTATGTAAAAGTAGTATTAAAGGAAAGTGTGCACCTGATTTAAAATATTGTAAAGGATATAAAAGTGTAATGAAATTCTATGAAGAGTGATTATTTTGAGTGATCTCACATTGATAGAATTTTTTTGACGATCTCGTGCCAAGTGTGAGTTATTTGGGAAATCTCATGCTAAGGAGTAAGTGTTGGGGGAGAGGTCTCGTTTTACTCTCCTTCCATGACTCTACCCGAGAAGCACCAATGTAGATGGAGCATACCTAATTTGTTCATGATGTTTCAATTGTTCCAAATTAGTTCCAAGATGTACCGATTTGAAGGATATTACATGCATTCTGTAACTATAGGTCTGTTCTTGTAACTATGAAACTTCTTTGAAGAATTATGTAGAATGTTACGATATGATAAGATAATTATGTGTACCCCTAAACATTAGTGCCCAAGGGAGGACATAGGAACCTAGGTGCTACTGTCTAAGTCTAGGAGCTAGTGTTTGTGTTGTGCTGAGGATCCAAGTCGTTTCTATAACTATTTTCCTTTACTATCTTGACCTAAATTGTAGCTCTGAGCTGATTTAGGGGTGATTTTTTCACCCAATGTATGCCCCCCTCATTTTGGGTGCATGCAACATCAGTAGGATAATGGAGTCCAAAGAGAGGACTTGATCTTTGTGTTGTATTGTATCCCTGCAAGGGGGTAGGGGATGTGCATGGTAGAAACCAAGACACATGCAAAAAAAGTGGTTAGTAACATGTGTTAGTGGAAAAGTAGGATGCATGTAATAGAAGACTAATGTAACAAACAAGTGTGCAAAGAATGATAGACCAAAAAAAGTGGGTTTTAGACATGGGTCATCACTCACAATGTAATAAGAAAATCAGGGCCAAAGTGGCCAAAAGAATACAAAAAATGATCAAACAAGACATAGGGCATAACCCACAAATAATGACATATAATAGAAAAAGTGTCAAGAAAAATGTATTGGATAACTATGGTTATAAATGGTCTTGTAAAGAAAATTCTACACATGGAGCATCGATTAGAATGTTAAAAAGATAAAAATATGTGAATACATGTATGTATTAATGGAAAGTAATGTGATAGAAAGTATAAGTAGTAAATAATGAAACAATAACACCTATAATGTGTGAGAGTAGTAAGGTAGATGCCCTAGGGCACAGGTGGAACTGGTAAAAGGTAAAATTCCAAACATCATTGAAATATGTGAAAATATCTAAGAGATCTACATACACGTCAAAATACCAAGTGAACATGCATGTGTATATATAGAAAGATAATGATAAACTAAGTATCGACTAGTATAGGGAGTACAAGTGCATCATGTAAGTAGTATAAGAAAGCAAGAGTAAGTGCAACAAAGATATGCAATATGCAGTGTATGAGTGTGATGGAATGGTATGTAATGTGTGAATGTGAAAGGAGAAGTGTTCCCCCCAGTGAATGTGTATAAGATTGGGTTCATTTATAAAATACCCCTTAACAATCAAGAATGAACCATATAACAAGAGTGCATCATCCGAGAAATGGATTGATAATGTGAAAGATAGATCATGAAGTATAGAGCATGAAAAGTGAATGAGTGATACGGGTTCATTTCAGATTTAGACCCTTAGAATTTGAGTATGAATCGTGGAAATAGATTGCATCATATGGTAATGATGATACATTGCATGTATCAAGGTGTGTAAGAGTGCTGAAATAGATTAAGTGTGAAACACATAGTGTGATAGTAGATGTGATAGACAACTTATGATGTTAGGAAGGGGGAGAATGCATGATCCCCCAAAGTGTGAGAAATATATAAGGCTATACAATGATAGTGAATGGAATGGTCCTCCACCCTATGTATGAGGAGATAAAGGCATGAAAAAATCTCTATGATCAACTTTGGAATATGTGGGTGATGATGTGCATATGAAAGAGACCTATGTGGTGAAGGAGGTAGTGAACATCTATGTGAAGGGGCTTCTGAGTAGGGGAATTAGGATGATGATATGGTCTAGTGAAATGATGTGGATGACAAGGTTGCAAGGTAGATCATGTGTGAATAAGAGAATTAGGTGTAAAGCGTACCTTATATTTGAGATGCCTAGGAGGCCTATATACCGTAGCTATTGGAAGGATATCGTCATGACTAGGTTTAGGAAATGATGTGCATGGAGGAACACATTTGATAGTGATAATGTGTTTATTTTGAATGAACTTGAGACATAGATGATTTATTGAGGGAATAAGTTGAGAAACATGGAGCTAAGGGATACCTAAGAGCATGTCACACCCTTTGATTGAAGGTGCCATAATGAATGTCACAAGCATGGGAAGAGGGTCAATTGTACCAACATCTTGATGTATTAAAAAGAATTAGGAACTAGATATGTAATATTAGATATTAGATATTTTATTGCAATAATAAGTGCAATTGAGCATACACTTTGATAGGATCCACTAGATAGATCATGGTGCTATTGACAATATATGAACCGATAAGAGTGTTAATATGTAATGAATCAGAAGTGAATTTAGCATGATAATCATGATATAAAAATGAAATGGGTGGTGGCGATGTATTAGCCAAAGTGACAAGGAAGTCAAGGGGCCCTAATGAAGGAGGGGGCATAACATGATATGCATGATTAGAATAAGAATCAGGATCTTGTGTGTCATGCTTAGGCAAAGGGTCATTAAAGATTTTTAGATTTTTTATTATCATTGATTGGCTTAGAAGCAGATGGATCGGGAAGCTTGAGTGAATTATTGTCAATAAGATCTTGAATGAGATGCCTGAGTTTGAAACAATGATCAGTAGAATTCCCAATGCATTGATGATAGTCACATTTAGAATTTTCATCATAATTACATCCACGGGGAAAGAGTTATCAATATTGTTGGCGGGGGTAGAGTAATGAGTTTTCTTTTGATTAGTTGAGGCAATAGAAACTGAGGTGCATATGGTAATTTTGTGAAATTACATTTTGGAGGTTGTCATTGAAGATTTTTAGGAGGAGAGATGGCATTAACAATTTCCTTTTCTTCGGTGGGATTAGGAGATGGATTGAATGTTGATTTATCTTGAAACCTATTAGAAGAAGATGAAGGAGTATTTTAATTTTCCCATAGAGAGGAATTTGACCTCGAGCATTTTAAATGTATGGTATAATTGATAAAATGAAGGAGAGGTCTCAAATATGACACTCTCCTGAAGTGGTCAAAAGAGGCTTTACACAAATATATCTTGCAATTCTAAATCAACAAGTACATTGGTCATCTTAGATAGATTTTTTATTGTAACATAAAACATAGTCGGATATATGATCAGTAGATATTTGTTTGATTTGAGTGAGTTATGCATACAATATATTGGTACCGATATTGATTGAAAATTGAGCAATAAAATCATCGACTATATGTGTAAAATAAGTTATTAAATGAATAGGTAGATCATAAAACCAATACATGGCGTAATCTTAAAGACTCATATGAAATAGCTTAGCTAGTAATGTATGATCATCTACATAATCAAGACATGCCACATAAATTTTTTGGAGATGCTCTTGAGGGTCACCATGGCTATTTAAGGTGAGAAGCTTAGTAGTGAAAAACTTTAGGGAAGTGAATAAGAAGAAATGGTGGGTGCAAAAGAAGTATGAAGAAGTAAGGAGGAATAAAGATATGGATATGAATGTGAAATAACTTGCTATAGCTGACATATTTGAATTTGTAGATCCTGATATAAAGAAGCTAAGTCATGGGTGTTGGAAAAGGAATCGGGGTGTGTATTAGAAGCATTGGGATAGAGGAGGGGAGCGATAAAAATAGGAATGTAAGTGGGAATGTTAAGGGGTCTAATGAAGGCCATGATGGACAAATAAGAAACTACAAGAGGGATAGAAGAAATATCTTGAGAGTGTTTAGTAGAAAGTAAAGCATTGAGAACATGTAGAATATGCAAAGGATTGGCGTGAAAATCTTGACGAAAATTAGTGATCTTGTCTAATTGTTCTTGATCAACATTAGTGTCCTCATCATAGGATTTTTCACTATCAAAGGTTTCAATGTTTTCTAGAGGAACATTTTGTGAGTTAGCAAAGGGGTTATTATATTCAACCATTGATTTAGAAGATTTACAAATAGAGGGAGGAATCTTAATGTACTTAAAGGAACCAAAACGACCACTACGGGTGATAAACATAAAAGGAAAACCATAGACGAGAAGGTTGGATTCAAGTGACGGGTTCACCAAATGATTTAATTTAATTTGAATTAAATCTAAATATTGTAGAGTCACTAATAAAGTAAATAATGTATAAATACTGTAATATGGAAAGTAAACTAAGATGTAAATATGAAACCATAAACACAAGAGATATATAAAGAAGTTTTAGCCAATTTTCACCTAACCTAGGACTGATATGGGCAAAGAGAAGTGATGAATAGAGTGGGAAGAGTTTCGTTACTACTCACTGTAAATTCTGAAATGTAGGAATGAGGCCAGACATGAGTGCTTGGGGAAGGTAAAGGACACTTGGGCATTGGAGACTGGTTCTAGGAATTGGTGAATGTACGGGAGCTCAAGATATATTTTCTAGTGTGTCATGAGGTCTTTGTTCCATTTTTGATCACACGATAGTTGCACTATGATCACTAAAGGTACATGAAACCTTGAAAATAAAATGTTCGAATACACAAGCACATAAAACATGTCAAACCTAAAAAGGAAAATATAGAATGGTGAGTTGGACTCCTAGAGGTCACCCTGAGAGTGAAATTACAACAAAGTGCTACACTGCATCTTAGAATCCATGTAGTTCTTGTGAGTGAGTGTAGTAATTTTTCCCTAGGACACCCTTGTGCATGATGCACTTGATAGAGGGATATAACTAGAATGTAGCAATGTAGTAGAACATGTGGATGGAATAGAATAAAATTACCCTTCCTATGCAAAGTATGAAGAGTTGTTGCAGCCATTGTCCTTTTGTGTAGACAAAAAATCATGCACTTTGGGTAATTATCTAGTCTTGATTAGATACTACTATTCATATGATTCCTATGTAAGAAAAGTACTAATTGACGCATGTATTTGGCTACCTTTCTTTATCTTTTGTTGCTCATTTAAGTCTTACACCTTTATCTTCTCTAATTTTCTTATTATACTTTATATTTTATCATCTTGGACACCAGAGCCCAGCCAAGATGCCAGCACCAGGCGCCCTTGTCCCCTCTGGGTGCCCTTGACCCCTTTGTACTTTACTCACAATTTTTGGGTCCTTTCTATCTATTTGAGCATCTTATATTTTTCTTAGTCAGCCTTTTAGAGGTCAATTAAACAATTAAAGCAAAGGAATCATATAAATATAAAGATATGTGATCACAATAAAGGACCAAGCACTAAGCATTAGCTATCACCACTTAAGGTTGCATACATCAAGCATCTAAGAGCTTCATTGTATCCATCTAGCACAATCATGTGGGACACAAGGACTGGTTATTATGCATAAACTTCATAGGAGAGAAGTTCATTCTATTCCATGCACATATCTATTAAATTTATTTACATCTAGCCTACTTTTCTTGTTATCAAGTGTGAATCACACAAGAGCCACCTAGGCCATGATTCTGCACACACACACACATAACAATACATTGGGTCTAACATGTAGTGCAATGATTACTCATAAATTCACCATTGTGATAGTTGAGGACAATTTGACCCCTCATTCTCTATCTTTCTTTTTTAGGATTTGATGTTTATTTGAGGGTTTTACAGGTTCATATTTCATTACAGGTTTCCACTAAGCTCAACAATCTTAGTGTGACCTCAGAGTCACCAAAGGTGACTAAAAATGAACACCTTGTGACCACCTAGAGGAGGTTTTACGAGCCTTTACAGATCCAAACACCTAGAAATAGGCATAGGGCACCCACAAGTGCTCTTGTCCCTCTTTAGGTGCCCTAGTCTAGCCTATTTCTCTAGACCTACATTTTTCTGGGTCACTATGCGACTCTCCTGTTTCTTTTTCACTTGTAATCACTTTAGTATAGTTTAGAATTAATTGTAAATTAGCTAAGTACCTTTTTCTCCTCCTTGCAATTAGGGTTTCATAATTTATTGCTTAGTTTCTTGGGTGTAATTTCTATACTTAATTTTATATTTATTTTACTACTACAATAGCATCAAATCATGATCTTATTTCAACATTTAACTTAATCATTTTTGTGAACTCGACCGCTTTCACACTTAGGATCCTCATTTTCCCTATCATGGGTTGTAAAATTCCTCAAATTTATTTTTCCGATTTACGTAAGATGCATCCCAATTTCCAAGTTGTTATGCATAAAACATTAGACACCATGTATCTTCCTAAAGATACGCTACCAAATCAATTGAGTTCTATTTTAAATCATCTATATGACGACCCTAGTCTTTGTGATCTTCCATCTAATCAATCCATGTTGGAATCAATTCAAGATTTACATTCTTTATTTCAAGACAAATTTTAGGCTATGGAATCCACGATTACATATCTCAAATCTGAAATCCAACATCTTAAGGATGCTTCTTAGGATCATGTTTGTTCTCCTTCTACATCTCATATTCATTCTATGTCTTCTACATGTGCTTATATTAGTGAGCCTCAAGTATTTCCATTCCCGAGATCCTATCACATTTCATAACAATACCAAGCAACATGACATTATTACTAAGCTTTTTAGTCATCAATTGATCACTTTATCATCTACTCAAGGTTATCCTCCTTACCGACTTGTAAAATATCAAGGTCACTGAATTTACAATTATAATCAAATAAATGGACATAATGACAATGATTGTTATGCTTTACAAAAAAAAGCATATTGAGCATCATGGTTTTATCTCATTCACTGCACAACATCATGTTACATTGTCCTCTCTAGTTGTTACATCTCAATGGGTTCCTAAAACTAAATTTTCTATATCTCTTGAGCATCATGTCATCATTTCTAACGTTACTTTTACGGAGAGTCAAAAACACCTAAGTAACTGCCTCTCAGACTTAGTCTAACTCCCCCTCCTCTCAAGGCATATATGACACTATCAAGTCAACCTAATCAAACTAAGAAACATCCTCTTGAGGTTTGTCTAACTCCTCCTACATTAAATATATCTACGTGATTTCCAAGTCAAGCTCATCAACCACCTCATATGATTAAACTTATAATTCTACCTTGTGCTCCAACCAATGTGTATATCGATGAATGGGACCTAGATGAAGCTTACAATGTCAATGAACCATTTGATTTCAATCCTAACAATATGGTTGACTCCGATTCTGATGATGGTCACATATCTCTATCACCTCAAACAATGGGTGGATGACCCTTTCCCTTCACTTTTCTTGGATAGATTCTTCCTTATCATACACTTGGGGGCATCATGCTTACTCTTCCCCCTCCTAGCATTTTCAGGTGGCTCTCATTTACTAATTTTATGCTCTATGCTTCATATTTCATATCTTTTAGAAATCTTACACACCGTGATACATTTTTGTATCATCATTAACTAATGACTCGTTCTTGTGCTTTGGTTCACACTTGACAGTTGAGGGCATACTATACACATGAACCATACACACTCCACACTATACACACCACACATTCTCACACACTTGACCATATCACACACATTACACATGGCACATTTAAATCATATATCCCTAGCATTTCTTAGTCACACTACACATTCAACATCTCACACACAACACGTTATACACACATGCCATCTCCTTCTCGTAACTTATATCACACACTAGGTGCATTACTCACTATACACATTCATGCTACACCTCTCTTACATATACTTATACATGTTTCGGTCATTACCCTATGACACACTCTAGTTCCATGGTCCATAATCAACTACTGAGGGTTGACATCTCAAATGGACCTCAACACACTCACACATTCAATCACTCACTTATTCACTCATACAATATAGACTTTGCAAATTGAAAATCACATCTTTTTAGTACACACAATTCAAACCATTTCCTGATGATGCACTCTCGTTTAGGTTCATTCTTGGCTACTGAGGGGGTATATATAAATGAACCTCATTGCATATATACACATCCACTCGGGGAACACAGATCCTATCATTCAAAATACATTCCATTCCATCTCATCCACAACATACTGCATATCTTGGTTGCATTTACTCTTGCTTACTTCTGCTTACATGTTCACTTTATTACACATGCTAGATAGATATCTTGTATGTCATTATCTTTACCATACACACATGTGTGTTCACTTACTTTCTAGTTGTGATCACAGATTATACAAATCTATTACATGTAACATGGATGCTTGGCACAATACCTATTACCAATCCCACAAAGGCTCCTGGGGCATCTACTTTTATACACTATAGGTGTTATTGTTTCATTTTTGTTCATAACACATTACATTATCAGATTATACATGCTTTTCCATAATTTTTATCTTTATAAAATTTTAATGAGTACTTCATGCGAATCATTTGGTTTGTAGGGCTATTTTATTCAATGGTTGTCTTGACAAGTTTTACCCTCCGGGTAAAATTGGCCAACTAGGGCCCAACAGACCACAGGCACTTCACACACCCCCTAAGGTTGAAAATATGTAACATACATTTTCTGGGGTCTCAAGGAGCTAATTCATGGAATTTGGAAGTGAAAATCATTGGAGGAGTTTTTCCTCTTCTTCATCTAGACCCTTAAGACCAACTCGAAAAATGATGGATTCCCTAGGGCCCATATTTGGTCAAACATGAAAAAATTCAATGAAAAAACATGACGAGCCAAAAAATTCCTTGCATAAAGTCTACATCATGCCTCCAACACAGGAAATTCATAAAAAGCTCTAGAAGATAAGGTTTGGAGGTTGAAATTTTCAAAAGGGGCCATATGTGGGAGACCCGACCAGGACTAGCTCGCTAAATAGCTCGGAAAGCTACTTGGAAAGTTGGAGTTTTATTGTAGGGAAGTGAGCTAGGGATGACTCACCGAGTAGATCGGTAAGATGAGTTATAGTGAAGGATTAGTTCAGCCATGTTGGCCTCAATTTGCAAGTGAAAAGGGCCATATCAGCCAATGGTGGAGGAAAAATACATTGAAGGCTTCGAGCTCACCTTGAGCTCATGGAAGAAAGTTAGGACCGTTAGTACATTGGCTGAATCAAAATGAAATGGCCTTAGGGTTTCGGGCTTTGATTTGATTGCAAAAATGGGTATGAAGAACTCGAAGCCCACAATGAGATGGGCATGCATTGTGGGATGACTCATTAGTGGTGTGGGTGATGAATAGAGACCCGTTTAATAGGTGCATGGTGAGCCCAACATAGAAGGAGCTTGATTTGCAAACCAACGTGGCTCAATTGACAAAAAGAGATAAAGGGCTAAGATCCCCAAGCTTGGCCAAGGAGATGATCATTGTGAGGGAGATGCTTGGAAGATTGACTCACATCGTATGGAAGTGAGGTGAGGTGGAAAAGGCTAGCTTCTGGGGTCAACACATGGGTGAGTTTAGGATTCATAGTTGGGTATTTTTGGGGGTTTTTTAAGGGTTGAGGTAGTGTGAAGTCCAAAATGGGATAGGTAAAATTTCCTAAATGTGGAGATCCCGAAATCGAAGGTGGGTGATGTGGCGAGCCATGGTGTGTTTGGGAGTCACCCTTTTTAGGTATTGGGATTTATGGATTTCAAGATTTGGAAGTAGGGCTTTCGGAACTTAAGCGGGTTTCCATTTTGAGTTTGGAGTGGGTAAATCCCAAAATGGGCATGGCAAGAATTTTGAAGGGTTCGGGCTCGGAACCTAAAATATTCAAACTCCCACCAAAATAAATAAAAGAAACCATCGAGCCATTGGAGACCGAGAAAATTTGAATGGCATGTCGGTAGCTAGGTGAAATGGGAAGGTGTTGAGCCATTTGCATGTAAACTTTCAAGTTGGCATTGAAGGTAGAGCTCGACGGTGAAAAAAATGAGCTCGATAGGTGGGAATGTAGCTTGATGGAGCTCAAGGAACCTAAAACAATGCCCAAAATTCAAAATACCATAACTCCTACAATTTTTATCCATTTTTACAAAATTTTAGTAATTGGAAAGGGGATTTAGTGAAGAATCCGATGGAAACTTCAAAATATAGGAACTTGGTGGGTAGGTGGAGATAAAATTCAAATAAGCAACTGGTACTAGAATAATGATATATTCCTTCATACTCCACCATTTTTGTAAGATCATAGTCGATGGAAAGCTTATTTTGGGCCCTTTGGCATGAGATAAGCAAGGAGTATAATTTAATGTGTTTGGTGGGAAAATTTTCATAATGAAGTTATAAGACTAAGGCCATACTTAGATGCAAGCAAACCCATTTCTTCTTGTTTAAGACAAAGTACAATCATGGTGTTTGTAGTAGCCATTGCATGGATCTAATGATGATTGTGAAGTATTTTGGAGAAATTTTGGGACTCTTTTATCTCTCCCCTCTTTTTATTATCTTCCTCTATAAATTGTAAGGAGGGGAAAATTTCAAAAGGTTGGATGTTTTGCCTTTTCCCTCCCTTCTTTCTTGTCTATGAGAAATTTGTGGAGCTCAAGCCTCCCATTGAAACTGTAAATGCAATTTTCATGCTTTTCCCCCTGTAATGTATTGTATCAAATTTTGGAGCAATAATATAGATTTGTGAATGATTTCCAATACTCTTTTCTGTTATTGTGTCTTTCCTGATTTTTCATTGCAGTTAAGGTTATTCGTGCATGGTATAATTTTGATTGCAGATACCAATGGATTGTGATTACTTGTGGATTTATTTGTAAAAATTAATTGATCTATGGTGTGTATTCATCCTCTTCAATCTTGTTTGTTTTCATTCCCATACAAGTGCAGATTATCCAACATTCCTTATTGGTGCATCACCTCTAGTTAGAATAGGTTTACTTTCTTGAAATCATTTTTATCCCCTGTCTCCTTTGAAAAAAATTAGGATAGGATTTGAATAGTTCTCTAACAATTAGGAATTTGGTGTCTAGATTTAGGAATAGGAACCGACCTTTCTCCAGAGAGCTTTTTCAATTGAAAAGTCCCACACTTTGGGAAAATCTCCATGTTGTGCAATCACACCGAACAACCCATTGAAAACTAGACCATTTGGGGGTGATGTGGTTTCACAGGAAAAATTTGTGCATGCTCGGTGGGACATGAAGTCATTCCAAAAGCTTTGAAGGAATTTTCAAGAAATTCGGACTTAGAAAATTGTAGGTTTTAAATATTGGACTTTTCACCTCCCAGTGCAAAGTTTTGAAATAAAATTTTAGGGGTTTTTCATGATAAAAAAATCTTGAATTTCACCAAGAGATAGATCGAAGGCTTAAACTTCAAAAGGGTATCCTTATATTTTCAAAATTTAAATTTGTGAAATTTCGAGTTTTTTTGAATTT
The DNA here is from genome assembly GCA_018340775.1 of Taxus wallichiana var. yunnanensis. Taxonomy (NCBI): domain Eukaryota; kingdom Viridiplantae; phylum Streptophyta; class Pinopsida; order Cupressales; family Taxaceae; genus Taxus; species Taxus wallichiana. The sequence continues at coordinate 443,262,932 of CM031243.1, read as the reverse complement.
TAGGTTTTGAGATTTTGGGATTTTAGACATCTCGGGATTCTCGGGATTTTGGGTTTGAGAATTTTGGGGTTTTCTAAATTTTGGGTTTCAATATTTTGGGGTTTTAAGTCTTACATTTTTAGGATTTTCGGTTTTTTGAAACGGGTTTCGGAGTTTTCAATTTCGTGGATTCTCGGCTTTTCAGGATTTCGGGACTCAAGCTAGTTTAAGACAAGTTTTAACCTCCAAAAGATCAACACGAAGGTATTTCAAATTTTTCATTCTTGTTATGTCAAGTTTCGTGTGTGACTTGGAAAAATCTAGCCTTTAGAGGCTCATTTCCCAACACATCTGACAAATCCAAGGGTTTAAATCTAGTGGTGTAGCAACACAAGTTTCACAAGTACATGAGAAGAGTTCAAACTAGGTCTGAAACTAGAGAAGATGGAATATTTTTATACCTACAATTATCTCCTAGCTGAGGAAGGAGAGGAAAGAGACCACAAAGATCACCATCTCCATCTAATAGGACGTCTACAACTCCACCTGGTAGACCCTTCATTCAGTCAACTAGGGTCCTTAGAACAATCAAAATGGCTCATCAAGTTCCAAAAAATCCCTTTATATAATTCACGGGCGGTAGTCCACTTTCCCTAAATGAAAAAAATAGATTCCCAATTGCAGAACCTTAAAAATCATTCCCTACTTCAAAGGATAAAACCATACAATCCCTATTGACCACATCTAAGACATTACAAATGTCTGTGCAATTCTTGAAATCAATGAGATGGATGTTGCAATTAAATTATTGACATCCTCTTTCAAGGGTAAAGCTCTACAATGGCTTAGGAACGTAACAATAGGGTCTATTCAAAATTGGGACCAACTGTGCACATCCCTTTGCAATCAATTCAGAGAAAGGGAAAACATTATGTCTTTATTGGAACAATTGATAATAATCAAGAAAGCTCCAACTGAGTAGATGGTGGATTTTAGTTTTTGGTTCCAAAGGACATGGGAGAGGATTCCAGTAGCTGTGAGACCAACTACACAAGGTGCATTTCTCTATTTCTTGAAGGCTTTGAATTTAGATATAACAATGATCATACCGTGAATGGGAGGGAAAACACTGCCAGAGCCTACAACATAGCTATCAGGGAAGAAAATTGTTTGATTCAAGTAGGCAAGTTAGCACCTAGGCCACCTATGCCTTTATATTCGGAAATGGGAACTCCTACAACTAGTGAAACACCTGAATTGAATCCCATTCCAGCCCCTAGAACCAAAACAATAGTGATGATTATGCTTCTTCAAGTACTTCCAAAGAATTGGAGGAGGTTATGAAGAATTTACAAACTTTGGGGAATGAATTGGTGACCATTAAGAGGCAGAAAACTCGAAATTCTAGACCATATCATCCTTAAGCTCAAGTAAGTAGGCCTAATTTCCAATCAAATAGGCCACCGGTTTAGGTTGCAGAATCAAAATCTGAACCAGGGACAATCTCAAGCTACTGTGGCCATTCTAACCATACGATCCGAATGCAATTTCAACATCAAGAGCCTTGGTTCCAATTCAAAACAATATGAGTGTTGTTTTCCATGAAATCTACCTCATAATCAATCAATTTACTTCAATGGTGCACTTTGAATCAAGCTTTAATGGTTCAAACCATCGGTGTGTCCCAAGAACTAACTAAAGAAGAAAATCAACAAGAAACTCAAGAGAGGCACCTCCCATAGAAACCACATTGGTTAATTGGCAAACAAAGGACTTTTGTGGGGTTAACCAACCTCCTTTGCAAGGTGTAGCCACTAATTTATGATCAAAGAAGAGGAACATAGGAGAGGGAAACCATCTAGACAAATTGGTTCTCAATCTACTCTTACCCCACAAGGAGTTAGTATTACGAAAGCAACCCCAAACCCATAAAGCCATCCTAAGGAACCTATTACAGCTATACAACTAGCTATTCAAGCTCCAGAGAAGGTTGTGCTAAGTAAAGGGAAAAAAAGAGAAAATCCATCCCCTTTCAACATCGTAGATCGATGAATAAAACACATGTGAGCATTTGCATGTGGGAATCACTAGAAATCCTAGGAGAAAGAGATATATTGCAAGCAATAATGGCCAATTATTCTACCTTGAATGGGTCAAACTAAAGACATGAAAAGGATCTCACTAATAAAATACCATAAGAAGGGGGTCAACTAAGAAAAAAATTGAAAACTCCAATGTTCTATGTGTCATTAATCATTGAGAACAACTTAGTGCACAACTGAATGATCGATTTTGGGGCAAATAGCTCGGTCATGCTAAAGCGAATAAGCGATCAACTAGGTCTAAAGTATGAAATAGTTTCTAGAGGGGTAGTGGAATTGGATGGGACAATAGTGGGAAAAATTGGGATTATCAAAGGACTAAGTCTTACATTACGTGCTTTCCCAAATGTTACAGTTTTTCAAGATGTGTCCGTAATTGACCTCCCACTAATCTTTGTATTGTTTTTTCAAGATATTTCACCACTAAGATTGGTGGGTACCTATCTTTTGATTGGTCACACATGCTCTTTCGGATGAGGTATGGAGCCAAAGAAAAATTATGTCATAACCGATAGCAAAATTTCACATTGAGCATCATGTGACAAGTCTAATTAATGCAAATTTCTCAACCTTCAATCAGGAGGAATATTCAAATGATCTAGAAATAGGTACTAAAGTTGAAGGCATTCTAGATTTGACATTGGATGAATGGGAAAACAAAAGGAACACTTTTGATCCATATAAATAAATGGAAGAAGCTGAATTAGGAGTATATTGTGTACATGAAGAGAATCCACCTATCCCTAGCATCACCAAGCCAGAAGATAAGGATGAAAATGAAGTATGACAATTATTTTTTGATGGTTTGAGAAGTAGACTTATCTGCAGGAGGAGGTGCAATGTTAGTATCACCACAAAACATAAAGCCCTATTCATCCTTCTGATTTTAGTTCACTTGTTCAAAAAATATAGCTAAGTACAAAGCTCTAATCCACATACTTCATTAGGCTAGGAAAAGAGGTATAAATAACTTGCAAGTGTTCGAAGACAATGAATTAATTGTAAACTAAGTCAAAGAACAAAATGTTATAAATAATTACCTACTCAAGAGCTACAAAAATAGTGTATGGGATCTCATGGAGGACTTTGAAGCCTTTAATGTCAACCCCATACCTAGAAAGAAGAATGAAACTGTGGATAGACTTGCAGCAATTGGGGAAACATTTGATGTAGTTGACAGTATAAAAAGGGATAAAACAAAACCCCATATTAAGGTGGTTTTGAGGCCAAAAGTTTTGGATAATAATATATGTTGACAGGTGTTCTAGAATGATCAACAAATCATCAACTTCTTACAAGAAGAGGTTGAGTTCTCAGCTAAGAATCAAGATAAATTAGAGTAGTAGTAGGGGGATCAAATAGTGCAATCGCAGAAAAAAATTACCTAAAGGCTTGGTGACATTGGAGTCCATATTTATCCCAAATGATCAATTTAGGAAAGAAAAAGCAAACATTCAGGTTAAAGGGAAGGATTCAAAACCAATTGTGGTTGGGGAAGGTAAAACACTCCAAATTGTAAAAGTGGCCAACGAGCAGAGAGAGATCCAAGTTCATACAAATTTGTCAAGAATTCCCATATGTCTTTGCATGGAGCTATGAGGACCTAAAAGGATTTAATCCTAAGTTGGCACAACATATAATTGAACTGGATCCAGAGGCTAAGCCTATCAGGTAGAAACAAAGACCAATCAACCCACACATTGAACCTCTCATGAAGAAAGAGCTGAATAAGTTGATAGAGGAAAGCATCATATTTCTAATAAAACACTCAAGTTGGATTACAAACCTTGTCCCGATTAGGAAAAGAATGGAGAAATCCGATTGTGCATGGACTTTTGGGACCTGAACAAGGCATCTCTCAAAGACAACTATCTGATCCCATCAATGGAGAAAATATTATGCAGTTGTAGCTGGTTTGAAAAACTTTTCTCTCCTTGATGGCTACTCGGGTTATAATCACATCACGGTGAAAGAGGAGGACTAGTTCAAGACAACCTTCACCACCAAATGGGGCACTTATGCCTATAATAAAATTCCATTCAGATTGTCAAACGCTGGAGAACCATTTCAATGAGAAATGGACATGGCATTCAAAGGGCTTGATCAACAAGATAGTGCTTGGTGTACTTAGACAACATCACAATGTTTTCTAAGGATGAGGAAAGCCACCTCTTTCATCTCGCACAAGTGTTCCAAAGATGCACAAGGTTCAAAGTTTCCTTAAAAACCTAAAAAATGTGTATATTCCTAACACACAAAGGAAAGATATTAGGAAACTTTATTTATAAGGAGGGATTGACCATTGATCTAGAGAGGGTTGAAGAATATTGAGCATTTCCATTGCAAAGTCATAAGAAGGATCTCTAGAGATTCTTAGGAAGGATAAAATTTTTCCGTAGGTTCGTGCCATATTTTACTACTCTTGTCATTCCCATAACGCTGATGTTAAAAAAGAGCATGGAATTTAAGTGGACAATGGAGGTTAAGGAAAGTTTTGAATCTATAAAGGATGCTATATCCTAAGCTCTTACTCTCATCAACCTGGAATTTTCCAAATATTTCATGCTCTATGCTTTTGGAGGTTTGGATACAATTTCTACAATCCTAGTGCAACAAAACAAAGAGGGATCCAAAAAATTGGTTTCCTTCTTCAGTCAAGGTTCAGATCACCAACCAATATCATATTAGACAATGCTCTAACATTCTTAGGCTCCAAGATCATAGAATAAGTTGTTAGGAATGGGATCTATCTTAACACCTCTTCTAACTATTACCCTCATGGTAACGGACAAGAAGAGTCCACAAACAAGACTTTGTTGAAGATCATTAGGAGGAATCTGGATGATAATCAAAGGACATGACCTACTAGGCTCAAATAAACTTTGTGAACTGATAGAATATCACCTACAAGATCAAGAGGAAACTCTCCCTACAAGCTATTCTATGGGAACGAGGTAGTGTTTCCTATATCACTGGAGTTTCGACATTGGAGCTCATGAAGCAGCCTAGAATTGTCAACATTTGAGCCTATGGAAACTATGTATATAGAGTTGATGGAGTTGGAAGAAACAAGAGAGAATGCAATGCAAAAATCAAGAAGGATCAGGCCTTAGTCAAGAGGTCATTTGATAAGAGATCCAAGACAAGGACCTTCTAAGAGGGGGACCTAGTTCTCAAGTGGGATGCATATATGGAAAACTGGGTAGGAATTCCAAGTTCGATGCCATTTGGAGTGGCCCCTACATGGTCAAGAGATACAAGAGTATAAATGCCTTCTAATTTTCTACCTTAGAATGATAAGAACTTCCAATTCTAGTCAACAAAATCTATCTCAAACATTTCTACTGAAAGGAAAATTTTCATCCTTGTATATATTAGTTTAGGCTATTAAATCCCTCTAAGTGCATATACACATTGTATTATTGTATATTAGATATAAATTTCCCTAAGTTCCCTTGGAACAAGTTATATTGCTCCTAAATTGTATCATTGTGCAATTTAATGTACCTCCCAAGATGTATGTTGCAAAAAAGAGGTTCATACTTGTAATTTTTTTTTGCAGATTTCAAAAGAAAAGAAATGCAGAGACACTAAAATCAAATTATGGACAATTTCCTACCATTGTAATTTTTAGTCTGTAAGAATCATTCATGGTTTGAGATTCTAGTACCACCTTGTAATCAAAGAGTAGCCTTCGATATCATGTCACAAATGAAAATTTCGAAGAAAGAGAAGAATCAAAATTTAATAGAGTTTCATAATCTAAAAACTTGAGAATTGTCTTATTTAAAACTCTGTAGCATGTAATATATGCCAAGCAATCATCAATTGTTAAGTGCTTCATACTTGGGAAGATCAAGTTTCAAGACAATCCATTGCGGTCTCACGTAGACTAGGGTTGTAGAGAGGAGGACAAATGAAAATTCTTAGTCAAGGAAATTTTCCACTCTCACAAAACTTATTTTTAAGATTTTCTTATAAAATTTACAAAGGTCAAGCAAAAGAGAATAGGTTCAAGTTCAACAATGTGTAGGACATCTCCAAGTTTCATTTCAAAAGGTTCAGGATCAGTTTGTAGATATACAAAGGTGACTCTATGCCCAATGGACAACTTTAGGCTACTGGTATAGAACATCTAGTAGGTAAATGTTCCCACGAGTCACCAAATTGTTCACGGGGCCTCTAAGGTTGACAACAAGTTGTAGACATTTTCCGGGGTTTTAAGGAGCTAATTCAAGGAATTTGGAAGTGAAAATCATTGGAGGAATTTTTCCTCTTCTTGGTCTTGACCCTTAAGACCAACTTGAAAAATGATGGATGCTAGGTCTCGAGGCCCACATCTAGTCAAACAAGTAAAAAATTAGTGAAAAAACATGATGAGCCAAAATTCCTTGCATCTAGTCTACATCATGCCTATGACACAAAAAATTCACAAAAACTCTAGAAGATAAGGTTCGAGGTCAAAATTTGTAAAAGGGTCGATATGTGGGAGACTCGAGTAGAGCTAAATTGCTTTGAGTAGCTCGGTGATCTACTCGGCGAGTTGGAGTTTTGTCATAGGGAAGTGAGCTAGGGATGATTCGCCAAGTAGCTTGGTGAGCTACTCGGTGAGATGATTTATAGTGAAGGATCGATTGAGCCAGTCAACCTTGAATTGCAAGTGAGAAGGGCCATATCGGCCAATGCTGGAGGAAACATGCATTGGAGGGTTTGAGCTCAACCTCAAGCTCATGGATGAAAGTTGGGATTGTTAGTGCATTAGATGAATCAAAAATGAAATGGCCCTAGGGTTTCGGGATCTGATTTGATTGCACAAATAGGTATGAAGAAATTGAAGCCCAATAATGAGCCAAGAATGAATTTTTGGATGACTTGTCAATGATGTAGGTGATGAATGGAGACCTGCTTAGCAGAGGCATGGTGATATTGATAGAGAAGGATCTCAATTCACGAGCTACATAGAGAAATGTGGCTCGATCGGTGGAAGGAGATAAAGGGCCAAGCTCCCAAGCTCGGCCGAGGAGATGTATCGTGAGGGTGATGCTTGTAAGATTGGCTCATGTCATATGTAAGTGAGGCAAGGTGGGTGAGGTTAGATTTGGGTTCAACACATGGTAAAGTTTGTGATTTGAAGTTGGGTGGTTTCGGGGTTGTTTCATGATTGAGGTAGCGTGAAGTTCGAAACAGATAGAAAAATGCCCGAAACTTGGAGATCCCGAATCAAGGCAAGTGACGTGGCGATCCATGGTGTGTTTGGGAGTTTCCTTTTTGGTTTCAGGTGTTATGGATTTCAGGATTAAGAATTAGGCACTTTCAAAACTCGGGCGGGTTTCCATTTGGAGGTTGGAGTGGGTAAAGCCGAGAAATGGGCATGGCGAGAAGTCCGAACGGTTCGTGCCCGAAACCCCGAAAATTCAAACTCTCGCCCAAAACAAGTAAAAGTGACCGCCAAGCCATTGAAGACCGAGCCGAGTTGAATGGGATATCGGTAGGTAGGTGAAATGGGAAGGCACTAATCCTTTTACGTGTAAAGTGACCAGTTGGCATTGAAGGCGTAGAGCTTGACAAAGGAGGAAAATGAACTTGGTAGGTGGGAATGTAGCTCGATGGAACTCAAGGAACCTAAAACCATGCCTAAAATTCAAATGCCACAACTACGTAATTTTTATCTGTTTTTAGAAAAATTATAGTCATTGGAATGGGGATTCAAGGAAGAATCTAATGGAAACTTCAAAATCTAGGAACTAGGTGGGTAGGTGGAGATAAAAATAAAACAAGAAACCAATAATAGAATGATGATATCTTCCTTTATACTCCATTTTTTGAAAGATCACAGTTGATGGAAAGATTATTTCACGTCCTTTGGCATGAGATAAGTAAGGAGTAGCATTTAATGTGCTCGGTGGTTGAATTTTCATGATGAAGTTCTAGGACTAAGGCCATACTAAAATGCAAATAAACCCATTTATTCTTGTTCAAGACAAATTATAGTCATGGCATTTGCAGCAGCCATTACACGGATCTAATGATGATTGTGAAGCATTTTGGACCAATTTCAAGACTCCTTTCTCTCGCCCCTCTCTATATTATCTTCCTCTATAAATTGTAAGGAGGGGCACATTTCAAAAGGTTAGATGTTTTGCCTTTACCCTCCCTTCTTTCTTGTCTATGAGAAATTTGTGGATCTCAAGCCTCCCATTGAAACTGTAAATGCAATTTTCATGCCTTTTGACCCCCTTGTAATACATTATATCAATAATACATTATATCTGGAGCAATAATACAGATATGTGAATTATTTTCAATTCTCTTTTGTGTTATTATGTCTTTCCTAATTTTTCAACACAGTTAAGGTTATTTGTGCATGGTTTAATTATGATTATAGATATCAATGGATTGTGTTTACTTGGTGGATGGATTTATAACAATTAATTGATCTATGGTGTGTATTCATCCTCTTCAATCTTGTTTGTTTTCATTCCCATGCAAGTGCAGATTATCTAGCATTCCTTATTGGTGCATCACCTCTAATTATAATAGGTTTAATTTCTTGCAATCCTTTTTATCCTCGTCTCCTTGGCAAAAAATTAGGATAGCATTTGAATATTTCTCTACCAATTGGGCATGTGGTGTCTAGATTTAGCAATAGGAACCGACCTTTCTCTGGAGAGATTTCTTGATCACAAAGTCCCACACTTTGGGAAAATATCCATGTTGTGCAATCACACTTTGAATGATCCATCGATGATCTAGAGCATTCGGGGTGCTATGATTTCACACGATCATGTTGTCTATTACTTTGTTTATCATTGCTTGCTTTTTATATGCCATTGTTTGTGGGATTTTACCTTTGTTTTTTGTGCACACTTGTTTGTTTGTGGCCATTACGACCTTGATTGTCTTGTGACATCGTGAGTGATTTCCCATGTTTGTAACTTGATTTTCATGATCTACATTGTATTTTTACATGTTTACTTACCTCCTAGCTTACACATTGTCTACTTCACCTACATTTCATTTTATACATGCATGTTTATTTTTTCTTGTACTAACACTTGTCTCCTAGCCCCTTTATTTGTATGTGCCTTTGTTTATAATAAGCACATTCCATTCCCCCTATAGGGCACAATTTCAGCATAGTGGTCACCCTCTTTTGATCTCGCATACTCCTTCAATGAATGTCACATGCACCCCAAATGATTGGGGCATCATATGGGTGAATCAGTCACCCCATACAACATTATACATAGCAAAACACAATACATGTACAATATAGTATTCAATTTTGGAGAGGGATCGAGAATCATACTTGGGTCCTTAGCACATCGATGTCCTTTTTGGATGTCGGTAACCATGGGGCATATATTCAACATTTCTCGCTTCAACACAATTTTTCAGCATGTCACATAGGCTTTTGATAGGGAAGAGATTCCTTTAGCATTGGGACATTTACATTGAGGCAAGTGCACACCATCTACAATGGTGTTTTCATTTTGGGAGTAGTTAAAGGTTAGATGAAGACATCACACTTTCCTCTCTACACTAATTCTACCATGGCGTAGGATCACCCAAAACCAACATTTTGGAGTGCTCTACAACTTTGGGAAGTTGTTAAAGGTTGGAGGATGAAACTAGAATTTCCTCCCTATAATTATTCTAGTGGTGTGAGATCTCCAAAACATTTCCCTTCATAGAAATCTTCAGGATCCTTTTTACACTCTATTCTCATCACGGATCAAGTGCATATGTTCCTTTTTTGAATTTTCAGCATTTTTACATCGTTACACACTTTCTACATATATACATGTGTATTTGACTACTTATTTGTTATTCTCTTTTGCAGGTCCATCCATATGGAAAGTGGTATTCAACATCATCAACATCATCAAAATCATCACAACAACAACATCGACATCAACAACAGGTACATCATGACATCTACACATGTGTTTCCACCCTAGGTTTATTTTCATCATCACTTTTTTGCACTTTCTCCTCCTTAACATCCACACTTCACATTTTTATCATTCCACACTTTTTCTAGTCCCTTGACATGCTTTCATCATCGATCTACATGGTTATCAGGTACACATCTCTATCTACTTTATGTTATCAAGCTTTCTCGCTCACCAACATAAAGTGGGGGAAAATGTAGACATAAAATCATGCACTTTGAATAGTTATATAGTCCCGATTACACGCTACTATTCATATGATTCCTAAGTAAGAAAAGTAATGATTGAATCATGTCTTTGCTAACTTTCTTTGTATTTTTTTCTCTATTCAGTCTTGCACCTTTACCTATTCATTTCACCTTATTATACTTTGGATTTTATCATCCTAGACACTAGCGCCCAGCCAAGATGCCAGCGCTAGCACCCTCGTCCCCTCTCGGGTGCCCATGACTCCTTTGTACTTTACTCAAACTTTTTGGGTCCATTCAAGCCATTTGAGCATCTTTTCTTTTTTCGGTAGTCAACCTTTTCGAGGTTAATTAAGAAATTAAAGAAAATGAATAATATAAATATAAATTTATGTGATCATAATAAAAGACCAAACACTAAGCATTAGCTATCACCAACTAAGGTTGCATCTATCAAACATATAAGAGATTCATTGCATCCATCTAGCACCATCACAAGGGAAACAAGGGCTAGTTATTCTACTTACACTTCATAGAGGGAATTTTGTTTTATTCGATGCACACATCTATTATATTTTTTACATCTAGCTTAATTTTCTCGTTATCAAGTGTGTCTCACACAAGAGCCACCTAGGGAATGATTTCACACACACACACACACACATAGAGCTACATTGATTCTAATATGTAGTACAATGCTTATTCATAAGTTCACCATTATGATAGTGAGGATAGTTCAAACCCTCATTCTAAATCTTTATTTTTTAGATTTGATATCTATTTGAGGGTTTTGTAAGTTCATATTTCATTGTGGGTTTCTAATAAGCTCACCAATCTTGGTGCGACCTCATAATGATCAAATAAGACTAACAAAGAACACCTTATGACCACCCATAGGATGTTTCTTGAGCCTTTTTGCAGACCCGTTTGCCTAGAAACAAGCCTAGGGAACCCATAGGCACTCCTATCCCTATCAAGGCACCTCAGTCCAACTGATTTCTCTAAATCTACATTTTTTTCGGGCCTCTCGTGTGATGCTTCTACCGCTTTCTATTCACTTGGTCATCACTTCAGTATAGTTCAAAATTAATTGTGAATTAGCTAAGTACCTTCTCCTCCTTATAATTAGGGTTTCATAATTTATTGCTTAGTTGCTTGGGTGTAATTTATGTACTTAATTGCATATTTATTTTATTGCTACAATAACATCAGATTAGGCTCTTATTTCCACATTTATCTTAATCACTTTGAATGGATGCTAGATGGATGCTTTGGAGTGATTTAGGTGCATTTGAATGCAATCTTAGGTGGTAATAGTAATTTTTATTTATTTTTCCTTATCTTTGAACACATAAATATGTATTTATATGATTCACTTGTTTGAATTTTGTAATTGGAAACTAAAATGCCAACCAATAAGTAAAAAATATGCCCAAAAGATAAAAGAGACATAAAAGGAGTGAGTAAGGTGAAAAAGGGTCAAGGGTGCCTAGATGGGACAAGAGTGACGGGGCGCTACTATCTTGGTGGGTGCTAGTGTTTAGAGCCATAAAAGATAAATTGGTAAAATCATGACTAGGCTGTAGGGTTTGTAAGACCAAAGAGAAAGCAAGAGACAAAGTTAAGAGGGCAAAGAATGTTGTCAATCACTAGTTTTATTTCTTAGGAATCATGTAAGTGCTAGCAAGACGCTTTTAGGACCTAGAAATGTATCAAGTGCATGATTTAGTGTGTAACATCTTAACCCATGACATTAACTACAAAATTTGGGTACTACAATAAGATAACAAAAATATTAATGACTTTACTAAACATTTTTCATTTTTATGTGTGCTATTGTACTTGTTTGATTGCTTTTATTTTTCTTACTCACATTGCATTGTAATTTTCTTTGATTCGATCTTATAACATCTTACAAACATTGGTATTATGGTTTTTCATATCATAGTACTTATTGTTGTATGCTTATATCAAATAAAGGGTATCTCTAAACTGTATTAGTGTGCAATCTATAATGTGGTTTCCCATTCATACTCCCTACTCATCATATCTACCCATCCCACATCATCATCTATCTATCTGCCCATTCTAACTAACATTTTGTCTAACTAACATGAAGTAAAGGAGCTATCCTCTGATAATAAAATCCTTTATACTCTCTTTTTCCAATCTCAAGATGCCATAGACACTATTAATCAATCGTCATCTCCACTAACCCTTGATGAAATCCTATTATCTATAGAGTGTGTTAAGATTTTTAGAATTTATGTTACTCTCCCTTGTTGTGGTCTCAATTACTAACCCTTTTCTAATACATATATTTATACTCATTTTTGAAGCCTTAATCTACAAAAATTAAATACATGATCCTCCCCAAAGGAAATTCACATGATTTCCTCCCCACCACTTGTTATCTTACAAAATTTTCTTGAGTGTAACCTCAGTATCTCTCCCTCCACTTATTGAGGTCAATAAAAGCATGTCTCAAGCTAAATATTTTTAATCTAATGTATATTGTGTCTACCATAGATGTATCTAGCACTCTACTAACAAATGTTTCAAGATTCAACATGTTATCCAACATCTGATTGATGCCAATACTATAAATTTGAATACCATGCCATAGACATCTACTACTCTCCTTACCAATACACTATCATGTTCATTTTCTTCTATCACGTACCCATTTTAAAGCACGAAAAGGTTCTTAATTTTAGTCCTATAACATTACCTCCTAAGAATAAATGAGATCAATGCCAACCCCTACTTATTACTGCAAAAATTTATAAGTCACATATTGAAAGGGTGATAATTGATAATGAATCTACATTAAATGTTTTCCATGGCCTTTCTCTCTCAAAATGGGTATGTCCATGAGTGTTATGGGTAAAACTCATATTATTGTTAAATAATTTGATAAAATCCCATAATGAACACTTGATAACATTTATTTGTATGTTCTATTTGGTCTTAAAATAATGCTCACTATGTTTCATATTTTGGACAATGGTATTCATTACAATCTCTTATTGGATCGAATAGGGATCTATGTTATGAAATCCATTCCATCCAATCTTCATCGATGTGTCAAATTTGTACATGATGGTTATGAATATACTATTACATAAAATTAGAGTCTTTCAAATATTATAAAATTTAAAATTATGGTTCTAGTAATCCTATTATCACACCTCCAACACAACATATTCCTCTTAACAAGTTACACACGTATAAGGTTGGTGAATCAAGCAATAACCATGAAAGAAAGCCTCATATGAAACCACTTCTTGATCTTAAACAAGGTCTATCGACACAACCACATGTCACTATGAGTGAGGTATACATTGCACACTCCAAATAAGTGCAACTTACTCTACTAAAGCTACTTGAGCATGAAGTTACCAAAACATAAATCAAACAGTCTATGGAATGAAAAAATACTATCATCATATGTGGTGGTAACATTTAATTATGAATAGTATTGGTAGTATTTCCATTTAAATGTTGATGTTTGATTTGGTTTCCGTTGATGTTGAATTTTATTTCCTTGCTGACAAGGGATTTGATTGCCTTGATAAAAAGGAATTTAATACCCATATTGATAAAGGATTTGGTTTCCCTACTAATTCTTGTATCCATAGTGGCATTGAAAAAGAGTTACTAATACTTTTTGATATTGTGATAAGTAAATGAGGCAATACATACCAAGAGGGAATTATAAAGGAGATACTAATATGAGATAGATGTGTTCCAATTTGAACACAAAACATGATTTGAATATTTATCAAATCTTAAAAGATCCTTTTCTTCTCATGCTCTATTGAGATCTTACACACATTCAATTTTCATAATCCCTTAATTGGTTTTCAAGATCTATCTCCCTCTTATATTAATCTTCTATTTTATTCTTATGTGCCTTCTCAATCTCTTTTTATTGCTCCCTAACCCACTTCTCCTTTTATATTTCAATCTTCTCTTGTATTTATTTTTATTTTTCGGCAAGTCTAACAATATTTTTGTTTTGTGTCATTTTTTTCAACTTCATATTTTCCTACTCCTCCTTTATTTTAGTATCAACCAATAACTTAATGTGTTCATATTCAATCAAAATTTGTGAATTACTACTTAGCCAAATAGATTTATCTAAATATTCATCTCTTTTTTTGATTATGATCTCCTCGAAGTCAAAAAAAAATTTGAGAAAGTAACTTATCATGCATATGTTGGTTATGTGTTACTTCACACACTTAAATTTCCTATTACAAAAGTTTTGAGTTCACTTTTACGTGCTTGGGAAAAATCTTGAAATTAAACTCCATATTGATTATCCTCATATCAAACATTAGGATAGTAATGAATTATTTCCTATTCATCTATCCATTCAAAAAGGAAGGAGCTATGATCTTCTATGTCGGAAGGTAGAATTTAGCACATTTTGTCATGTCATCCTCTAACCATAGAAGTGGGTCTACTTTACTTGGAAATTTTAAATCATTACTAATTATAAAATTTATAATACATTCATCATTGTTAATGATGTTACTTGTGTTTCCATTATCACCATTTTAATCCACTATATGTATTGGATTTTCCTTAGTATCCTCTCTTGATTCAAGATTTTACATGAATCGAGGTTTGGGTACCACCTCTTCATCATTAATTAATTTATAATTCATTATTTGAGAGAGGTGTTGTCCAAAATAACCCCCTAGGATATTTTAACAACTTGTAAAGTTGATTTTTGACTTAGGAATTTTCTTGATGAGAAAAAATATGAAACAATAAATCTCGGTGTTGCAAAAATTGAGGAACATAGTGTTCTATGGGTTCTTAGAAGCCTTGGAACAAAGGGGATTAGTTGCAGTGTTCCATGAAAATAAATGAAAGAGTGCTAGGAATTGGGTAGAATTTAGTTTTGGTCTGGAGCTAGCCATAGAATTGGTCTAGAGATGGAAGTTATAGAACAAAGGAGCTTGAATCCAGGAATTAGACATAAATTTTGTAAGGAAGGCCGCAAGACATTGAATTATAGTGTTGCAGAATGAGTGAATGTAGTGTTCTTCTGACTCTCCACGTCCATAAAATAAAGGGGATTTGAGTTCAGTCTTCCTGTAAGGGGATGGAATATTTAAATGCAGCCAAGTCTAAAATATGTAAAACATTATCCTAGTGTTCTAGAGAATCCTCGTAGAGTAGTGTTTTCATGGGCTCTCTAATGCTATTGAACAAAGGAACCGAGACCACAAAAAGGAACATAGCAAATATTTAACCCGAGAAAGTTAGAAGTGCAATAGAAGGAATGAATTATAAGTTTAAACATGAACAAATTTTGAAGCCATGGAACAATAACTTAGTGTTCCATGGGCTTCTCAAAGACTTATCATTTTGCTGACTTCACAAAGCTGCAGAACAAGGAAATTAGACTGTAGGGTTAGTGAAGCCACCAAACCAAGGGATTAGTCTTCTCGTAGAACAAAAGGATATTCAAAAGATACATACCAAGAAGATTAGCCATGGAAAAATGTGAATGAAAATAAAGAATCCACAAAGGTCTTAAAATTCAAAACCAAATCCATGAGACAAAAACAAGAAAAAATCCAAACTTCACAAAGCTGCAGAACAAGGAAATTAGACCGTAGGGTTAGTGAAGCCACCAAACCAAGGGATTAGTCTTCTGTAGAACAAAAGGATATTCAAAAGATACATACCAAGAAGATTAGCCATGGAAAAATGTGAATGAAAATAAAGAATCCACAAAGGTCTTAAAATTCAAAACCAAATCCATGAGACAAAAAACAAGAAAAATCCAAACTTCATAAAGTCAGGCGTAGGGTTAGTGAAGCCACCAAACCAAGGGATTAGTCTTACGTAGAACAAAAGGATATTCAAAAGATACATACCAAGAAGATTAGCCATGGAAAAATGTGAATGAAAATAAAGAATCCACAAAGGTCTTAAAATTCAAAAACCAAATCCATGAGACAAAAAACAAGAAAAAATCCAAAAAATAAAAGAAAAACACTCTAGAAACCACAGAATGAAGGATTTTTTATAGAAGGTCAAGACTGCTGGTTGTTTGATGATATCTTTCGCTTCTTGGTTCCATTTCATCTCGATTTGATTCAAGAGGAATGTCTTAGAGATGCCTTTCAAAAGAAGGAAAATTTACAAAGAATGATAAAGTATTTTAGGAAATCAAAGTTGAGGATTCTGGGGATGTTTCACATCGCTTTCAAAGGTCAGAAGATAACATTTTCCATTCTGATATGATTGTTTGATCCTTCTTTGGCTTGGGACCCTTTATACGCTTCCAAAAGAGCATATTCCTCCCATGCCCAACCAAAATGATGAGGAATGGTGAATTGTGTGTAGACACTAGAAAAAATACCTTGTGCATGAGGTATCCTATTAAAAATACCAAAAAACATAAAACACAATAATCCCCCAAAAGTAGATAATCCCATAAAATTAACTAAAAATATAAAACCCCATAAAATGAAGATAAAAGATGCATCATCACTAATTTACCAACCCTCCCCACTCACATTTAATTTTGTCCATCCCACCTACCCATTTACATACCTAATGTATGAAGGACCCTTTTCATCTCACCCATATAGAAACATTACATCTATACATGTCCCATTCCCTTATACACTCAAAAAGTATAAAACACCGCTCTTTTTCATCATTCAAGGCCCCTAAATCTTTGTGCGCTTGAGCCCATACTTGCATTTTTGCTTCATTTCTCACAAAATTTGGTTTTGTTGGTTTTGAAGAAGTGAAGGAAGATAAAAACGGATAAGTGAAACTTGTTACAACACTATTTTGACAAAATTTTATTATAAGTGTCACATAATCTGCGTTTAGCTTATGATCTTTGTGTGATTTTCATGAATCAAAAATACGATTGTCTTGTGATCTAATTTTGGTATACTTTCCATTTATATACATTATTTTTTCATATTTAATTCAATAAAATGTATTTTATCTCCTTAAAAGGTTAGGGATCTAATTGAGACATGTCCCCTAACCACCAAAAACAAGTAACATTCCTCTTAGTGCGTTTGTGTGCTAGTTTAGATTCATATCAACAAGTTTTATACCCACTTTATTTAGTAAAGAACTCATAATTGTCCCTCATTTTTTCAATGGTAACATAAGCCCATTATTTTTAGTAGAATTTATTTAGATATTTCATAACAATTAATCTATCTTGTAGGTGATCCAAATATAGGAATAATTTTTGATGACCACGGTGGGACCATTTTGGTTGTGATTAAATTACTTTTTTTTTCTAAATCTAATATTGTTTATTTTAGGGTTTTGTAGTCCTTTCGGTTTGTTTATTTTTTTTCTAACATTTCATATAAAATCTAATGCTTGGTTTTTTATATCTACTAAAAATCTTTAAAAAGCTAGTTGAAGGCTAGTTACTATTGTGTATGTGTTACGATTTCTCTCTGCTAAAAAAATAACAATTTGGTTATAGAGCAATAAGAAGTATGACTATTATGTAATTTTATTTCTATAAAAAAATCAAAAACACTTTTTAATTCTTAAGGGAATGAGTACACATTAAATATAGGTTTAGATAAGGGTAAATACATGTCCACATAGATGTGGGAAGCACTTGGACATAATCCCTAAAAATCATTGTGAGGAGTACCACAAGAACCCTAAAGTATCTGGCACATTAAGAGGAATCACCAACGAAAAGGTTCAACGACCCAACTTGATTGACTAGTTTCGTCCATGAGGTATAAAAATATTTTTAAGGTAAGGGCCCCATCTTAATTTATCAAGGGTAAAGTCCATGTATAGAAATTTTCTTGTGAATAGTCTTTAGTTGGATAACATTTGGTAATTAGAGAGAGATAGTTACATAGGAAGACAAACTAACTAGGCCCATATTCGACCACAAGAAAATAAAAAAATGTTATCTTAATCAAAACACTTGATCTCAATTTCCACAATATCTCGAGCCATATATGTGACTTTTTCTATTATTAACAACATTCTATCACACTTCCATATCCATTTCTAACAATCGTTATGAGTCCATATTTTTCCCATTCTTAGTCGCAGATTGTGTTTGGGCTTCGATTTTTCATCTTATATTTTTCCCGCATTCAATTGAAACTACAACTTCCTTGTTAATTTCCATTAATCAAATTTCCTACATTTTGAAAATTTTGAAAATTTTCCCGAGCTAGTCATAACTACGATTGTCTAGTGGTTTTTAGTCATATCATCTTTCCATTTTTATTTTATCCTATTCATCCTACTCATTCTTTTCACTCATGTTTGATAGTCCTCAATTGTAGGTGTGAGTATCGCTCCTCATGGATTTTATTCATATCCATACTCATTCTCACCCAAAATTTCTTTACCAACACCTCCTTGACCACATTTTCAAGATTTAGTACACTTGGGGGACTTCCACCCACATTAAATTATCACACGTTTTATAATGAGCCTATCCACCCCATGGTACCCTGCCACCCATATCCACCACATTTCAAACTTCCCAAATTTGATAAATTGAATTTCACCAATACCCCCAAAACCACTTGAATCTTTTTAATTACACATGTCATCTCATCCAATATGATGATGCACTCCTCCTCTCTGCACCTTCCCACTTTCACTTGTTGGACAAAAGTTGAATGGTATTACTACCTCCCACAAATTAACATTTACACATTCACACATCTTGTTGACACATTATTATCCCATTTCTCCATCCATATTGCACCTAAAGCAACACTAGTTGACCTTCACATGCTTCACCAATCGACAACAATTTTATCATTAGCTTTGTTGCGTGTTGGTATGCACTTTTTCACTACCTCTCATTTCTACTCCCACAATTTGAGCTCATTGACCTCTTTTCTAACAATTATATCCTTCACATCTCACACCACTTAAAAATTCATCCACTACGCACACTTTGGACAAGGCCAAGCACATGGCACAATGCCTCAAGAATATCCATCTTGGGCTTCCTCCTTCTTTGTCACACGCTTTATTTTCTCCCATCCTACTACACCATCAATCTTCCATGTTCACAATATCATCCAATTAGATCATCCTCACATATCATCGCCTTCTATACCAACATCTTTGCATTCATTACATTCTCATAGGGCTCATAACTTCATCCAAACCCTTCGTAAATTCACACTTTTGACCGAGTCACTTTATTCTATTCTCCACAAGTTTCTTGATGCCAATCTCATGCTTTTACCTCCCAAATTACCCTGTTATTATGGAATTCCTCCCATGAAATGTGTTCCTATCATCATACTGATAATCATTAGACTGACTCATGTCCCTAACTTCACAACATCTTTAAATACTTTCTCGATAAGGGAGACATTGTTGCTTTGAGGGTCCATCTACTCTACCTTGTAACACATATCCAATCACTTCAAAGAATACTATTATTTCCACTTCTTCTCCATATTTCATGTATCCATCATCCGACTCATAATTTACAATACCTCTTAATAATCATGTGCACCTAGTGTCACCTCATATATGTTAGTCACTTCCTAATTTTCATCAACACATATTTCCACCTTGGTCTACACACCATCACATTCACCTTGTTTCTTGCCATCTACATCATCCCCTTCTCAATCTCAATCATTATGTGCTTTCAATATGGAAATTATCTTATCATTATTCTCTTTGATTTCTCCACATTATCACTACATCTATCTACTTTTCCATAGTCTATATTATCATGTGATTCTATCTTGACTAGCACATCCTCTAATTCATCAATCACATTGGTCACTTACACCCCACTTATTATATAACCCATTACCATACATTCATTTCACTCTTCATCACATATGCTTCCACTCATCCTACTACACCATCAATCTTCCATGTTCACAATATCATCCAATTAGATCATCCTCACATATCATCACCTTCTATACCAACATCTTTGCATTCATTACATTCTCATAGGGCTCATAACTTCATCCAAACCCTTCGTAAATTCACGCTTTTGACCGACTCACTTTCTTCTATTCTCCACAAGTTACTTGATGCCAATCTCATGCTTTTACCTCCCAAATTACCCTGTTATTATGGAATTCCTCCCATGAAATGTGTTCCTATCATCGTATCTTGATAATCATTAGACCGACTCATGTCCCTAACTTCACAACATCTTTAAATACCTTTCTCGATAAGGGAGACATTGTTGCTGAGGGTCCATCTACTCTACCTTGTAACACATATCCAATCACTTAAAAGAATACTATTATTTCCACTTCTTCTCCATATTTCATGTATCCATCATCCGACTCATAATTTACAATACCTCTTAATAATCATGTGCACCTAGTGTCACCTCATATATGTTAGTCACTTCCCAATTTTCATCAACACATATTTCCACCTTGACTACACACCATCACATTCACCTTGTTTCTTGCCATCTAAATCATCCCCTTCTCAATCTCAATCATTATGTGCTTTCAATATGGAAATTATCTTATCATTATTCTCTTTGGATTTCTCCACATTATCACTACATCTATCTACTTTTCCATAGTCTATATTATCATGTGATTCTATCTTGACTAGCACATCCTCTAATTCATCAATTGCATTGGTCACTTACACCCCACTTATTATATAACCCATTACCATACATTCATTTCACTCTTCATCACATATGCTTCCACTCATCCTACTACACCATCAATATTCCATGTTCACAATATCATCCAATTAGATCATCCTCACATATCATCGCCTTCTATACCAACATCTTTGCATTCATTACATTCTCATAGGGCTCATAACTTCATCCAAACCCTTCGTAAATTCATGCTTTTGACCGAGTCACTTTATTCTATTCTCCACAAGTTTCTTGATGCCAATCTCATGCTTTTACCTCCCAAATTACCCTGTTATTATGGAATTCCTCCCATGAAATGTGTTCCTATCATCATCGTCTTGATAATCATTAGACTGACTCATGTCCCTAACTTCACAACATCTTTAAATACCTTCTCGATAAGGGAGACATTGTTGCTGAGGGTCCATCTACTCTACCTTGTAACACATATCCAATCACTTAAAAGAATACTATTATTTCCACTTCTTCTCCATATTTCATGTATCCATCATCCGACTCATAATTTACAATACCTCTTAATAATCATGTGCACCTAGTGTCACCTCATATATGTTAGTCACTTCCCAATTTTCATCAACACATATTTCCACCTTGGACTACACACCATCACATTCACCTTGTTTCTTGCCATCTACATCATCCCCTTCTCAATCTCAATCATTATGTGCTTTCAATATGGAAATTATCTTATCATTAGTCTCTTTGGATTTCTCCACATTATCACTACATCTATCTACTTTTCCATAGTCTATATTATCATGTGATTCTATCTTGACTAGCACATCCTCTAATTCATCAATCGCATTGGTCACTTACACCCCACTTATTATATAACCCATTACCATACATTCATTTCACTCTTCATCACATATGCTTCCACTCATCACTTCCCTATCTTATATACCTCTTCCACATGGATTTTACTTCCTTCATCATCACTAATTTAGGAACCATTATTTCTTCCTGTGCCTCCATTACATCCTATACCATCTATTGAATTCACTCACACATATGGCATATATTTCCCATCATTCATAGATAACTATTCTTCCATCTCTTACGTGCACATCAATTACAATTTCTCTCATTGCTTCACCTATTTTGGAGCATTCTTCCATAAAAATTCTTGCATCCCTCACCACTTGTTTAGGCACCATTTTTATTTTTTTCTCCTCCTTATTTGTTCACATTATCTATCACACCCATATAAATATTTTTCTTACACCATTGCCTCAAAATTCTCCTTCACCTTTAATTAAATTTTCACATCATTTTTATTTTCTCCCACCTTATCACTTGTTTGGCATCCACTCTTACATACCTCTTTCCTATTACATTCCATCATCTTCTCATCATACCAATTCATCACAAGAGAACACCCTTGTTTCTCACACTTCATTCATACATTGATATGTTCTCTAATCCTTTTCGTCCTGCCATCATCACTAACACCATTATTCATATCACTTTATCTTCTACCATTGATATATTTTCATGTCCTCATCCACCCAAAATTATCACACATTCACCACACTTGACATATTTCTTGTTTTCTTCATCCTCACACTCACATCCTTCACACACCACCATTCTATGGATTCTATTTAGCATCATTGCTTCACTCATCATCCACATCATACAATATAATCCCATTATCTACCTCATCTATCAATTTATTCTCTATGTCATGTATTTTATTCATCCGGTCCCTACATAGACTTAGGGAATCTCATTTTTCTTCATTATAGTATTCTCGCATGCTCCATACATTTTACTTCTCTTCATCCATCATGGATTTGAAATAAAACTTAATTATCTTCACATCCTAAAATATCATCATTGACACACACAAGAACACAAAAACCACCAAAAACAACCAAATGTATTTTAAAATAAAAAATCTATAATCCCAAAAATTGCAATAAAAACGTTTTCTCATGGATGTTCTTCCACATTTTCTACATTTAATAAAATTTTAATCCATTCTCAGTTCACTATTACATAGTTTATTGAAATTCCACATCTTGGTTTGGTTCAAAACTTTATTACAATCTTGATTATCTTGTTGTCACATTTTGTGAGAAAATAGTCTAGCTACTTCATTTTCTTGAAATTTGTCTCTCTTTACTTGGTGAATTAAGACAAACCATCCTCTTAGTGATCCATGCACTCTTTCACACTTAACAACTTGTTTTGAAGAACCTAGGGAATTATTTTTTATTATTTCCACTTTGGTTTCCATAATCACTTCCAATCGCTCCATCAAGCCACTAGTGGTTCTAAAATTCTCAAAAATTGAGAGAGAGTTGAATATCATGTCAAAAAAATTATAAAAAGATCAAACACAAAATTACAAATTCAAAAAAGAAAAAAACAAAGAGAAATATAAAAAAATCTCTCTCAGGGGTATTTCGAGTATCTTTACTTGCACTATGGATGTCTGGATCATAGTATAGAAATGTTACGACTAGAATCAAATAAATCTCCATAGGGGCTATAGATGTCTTGTGGAAAATGAAGCAATGCATGGATTATAATTTCCTTCCATTCCATCTATCACCGATCACCTATTTCAATCAAACTTGCATATTGGTGATGTTTTGTCTCATTGTCTTATAGGTCTTCCCTTCAAATAAAAATTAACTTTCTCACACACACATAGGATTTCAATAAGAAATAAGGATAATATGACACCTTGTGACAATTTTAACCTTGTTCAAGCTCTTATTTATCTCATTAATTGTCTCATGAATTTTTCTTTAGGTTAATTATTGGAATCAAAATAGACGAAGAGTGGGGGTTAATTTTAATCAATTAAAATTATAATTCTCAATTCATAAACCATTTAACCATTAATGTGTGCACAACAACATACAACATTCATTCAAATAACCATAACCATGAGAGGGAACACCATAACACAATATATAAGTGGGAAACCCTCAAGGGGAAGACAGCCCACTAAAGTTTTTGATTAAATTATTAAAAATCAAAAGTATTTAGTGAAGCACCAACTACACAATGAGCTCCAACTCCTAGTTTAGTAGAGCACCAACCCCTAGTTTAGTGAAGTGCCAATTCAACAAGGAGGATATAGCCCCATAAGATGATCAATAACCCACTCAACCACCTTTGAATGAAGATATATGATGTCTTGTTGCTGCAACAATTGATGGAGATCACTGATTCAACTCACACATCTTTAAACCTTCTTCAAACCCTCATTCACCTAGCTCACTCTTTCTTCCTCTTTGATGAATTTTTTTGGCTTCAAACCCTTACACACATTCTCTATAGATCTCCTCATACATTCAAAAATCCTCAAATCTGAAATGAATCCTTCATACCTATTTCACACTCACACTTGGGTTGCACTTTCCCCCTCTTACTTAGCTAGTTCAAATTTGAACTTAAACATGCACTTTATACCCTTCTCATCTAAAAAAATAAGAAAATTCAGTCATAATTCATTAAATAGAAAAATAAAACATAAAAATATAACAAAAATGCATAAAAACATTCATAATGTACCCATGAAGGTCGTCCAAGCTCAAACACACCAAAAATCTCAAAATAGCTCAAAACCCCATCACTTGATTCATCAAAGACCACAAACATCGTCACCATGATTAGTAAAGCTATAAATTTCTATCACATGTCAAATATTTCATAAAAATCATCATCCATGGTCATACATTAGCTTTCACCAATCAAATTATTCATAATACTATCAAGAAGGCTCATATCCTTCACCAAACAACTATTTCTAATAACCAATCTTCACCTTTGGGCTTTAAGATCACCCAATAACACCTCAAATATGTCATGTAGCCATGAATTTGAAATAAAATTACCTATATATAACATAAATTATTTATATATATCATTAAACATCCATACATGCAAACCACACCAACTTTCCTCTTCACCAAATTGAGCTTCCCATAAAGCAATTTTAAAAAATCAAATGGTTTACACCCCTTCTACTAATTTCATGACTTATAAATTATTTCAATATGAAAAAAATACATGCCTATTCAATCTCCAATTGATATCAAACATCAAATAATCCATATCATGCATCTTCTACCTCCATCTTCTAGGCTAGAGCAATCTTGTCCTGCAAAACAAACAACCTTATTCTTCAAAACTTGATTTGGTTCACCTATCAAACCTCATCATAAAGAGAAAAAACATATACCATTATAAATTAATTTGAATACTCTTTCTATAACATCTTACATTTCCTTACAAATCCAAGTGGAAGGCCTTCAACCAGGTCTATCTCTGAAAACTACTCATTTACTTGCCCGAAACTACCTTAAGACCAATCTTCATAAATAGGGCACACTTTTCCCTCTAGAAGCTCAACCATGATCTTAAACCATCATGGAAATCAAGTGAAACTCCCAGTATAAATACAATGTTAATTTATTTTATACCTCTTTTGGACAACTTTGTCCCAAACTAAACTTCTTCAGAAATTACCTATTTGAGTGGGGTCCACAAATCATAACATGCTCTATCCAACCTTTATAGAAACCTAGAGGAGTCCCATATAACATAAAATCATTAGAATAGAAAAAAACTTTATTTTGAGCACCTATAATGAAAATATATCCAACCTCTTTTGAGCTAGGGTATCAAACACACAAAAACAATTTACCTTCTTAACCTTCATTCATAAAAACGTGAAAATGAATTGAAATAATTTTTTTGTGAAATATTATTAAATAAATGAAAAATAATCCCTGAAATAAAAAATTACCATGTAAATAAAAAAAATCATGGTGAGCATCAAAAGTTGTTATTCGAGCTAGAAATCAACTTCTTTTCAATGTTATTTAACCTAAAACATCATAACTTACAAAATCTTTTCCGAATTAATCGCAATTTTATCACACCTCTATGAAACCTATATACATAATATAAAATCATCATTATGGATAAAATAGGTCTGAATCTTCATAACCCATCTCATTTGCATGACTAGCCCTTGGGGTTTTGCATGGTTTAGGCTAGGTCATCATAAAAGAACCTCATATCTCATCAAGAAACCTCTCCAAAAGGCCCTAACACACCTGAGACAACATGTATCACATTTTTTCATTCCTCCATGATCTCACATGGCTCTACAACTCATCTTCATGCTTCATTAGGCCTCTAAGCACCTAGACTAGGTCTAGATGTGCACCTAAAACAAGGTCTTCAACCTATACCTACACTTTGAAACTCATGTGAGTGCCTAAAAATCTATAAAAAATTATCTCCAAGCTTCTTCCATTATCCTAAAGCCACCAATAAACTCAAACCATCATGCACCATCACCTAGGCTAGCTAGGTCACTTGACTAGGCTTGCTAGACCAAGCCAATCTCACTGAATCAACTCTTACCATCATGAGACAACCTAAAAATACATGTAATAATCCTATAAAGAACCTTCTAAAGCACTACTCCGTCATTATATTTTTTTCATTAATGCGATTATATATTAATGAAAACACCTAGAACTCAACATGACAACAATCTCCCCTTTGTCATTAATGGAAAACCACCTAATCTTCTCCCCTTTTTACATTAATGAAAAATAATACTTATACCTACATGTTCTTCATCTTTCTTAGCTTCTTAGGATCACCTCTTGGTTGGAAACATCAACCAAAGTCTTCAAATTAGCTCACAAACTTGTTATTCTTCACTTAAACTTTGTTTTGACCTCTTTCAAAGCATTTGATGACTATAATTTCCTAGAAAGATCATACATGCTTAAAATCATGTTTTAGGGCTTAAAAAAATTCTTACCTTCTTCTTGAGTGTAATCATTACAAAATTTCACCATTTTGGCTCATAAACCTATTTTACGTTCCTTATATTCTTTTTTTTTCTTCCATAAGAGCACTGTAGTTGTCCTTAATTTGAAGCATACTATTCACTCACATGCCAAAAATTATGAATCTGGGCTAAAAATCATCATCTTACCTTTTTTTGGCCTATGTTAACTCGAGAGAGCTCAAACTAGTCTTGAATTTCCATATCTTTTCTTCATACCTACTTGAGGAATAAATCCTTAAATACTCTCTTTAGAGAAATTTGGACAAACTTTGTTATGCCCTAGAAATCCAAATTCACAATAACATAGCTCCTTATAGCTCCCCCTAAACCTAAACTATCCTATTATAGCTGAAAACAAAAAAATGATACTTTTACCTTGCTCACTTGCCTTGGGAATGGCTCAACTACTTCATCTCTGTCCCATAGTATCTTGCTATTCTTCTTGGTCTTACTTTTGAGAAAAATAAATCCTTCCCGATCATTTAACTAACTCCCCATTTGAAAACAACCCACAATCAATTATACACACCTATAACCTTATTTCATCTTGCTATATAAGTTCTCTAAACCCCTTATGCACCTAAATAGATGGAAAATGTATCTCCCATTGTGTTGAATACTTCCTCAAACTTGTAGCATCATGTTTCTTCTTTTATAGTTCTGAGAACTGTCACTTATGCTTGAATTCATCATTCACTATGCCCCTCACACCTTCTAGCCATCTAAAACACCTAATAAAAGAAGAATTCAAGCTCCTTAATATGATGGAACATAAAAAACTTGTAGCACAATCATAGCCTACAATACCTTGAATCAAAGTACATTTTGCTCAATGTAAGGAAGAATATATACAAATCTGTAGACATATTCATTCATCTTAATATGACTTCTTTATATTTAAACCAGTTTATCAAGCACATACTTGAATCCCCATGTCTTAAGATCCTCATGCATGCATGTAGCACACCCTTTTCACCTCTTTCTTAGTTAAATCAGAACTTTATCACAATATTTGAGGCAAAACTAGATACACTTACTATGCCATATTGGAAATATAGCTCTTTCTCCTTGAGATGGAGGGAACTTGGACTATTCCTTAACATATATCACCACAGAGCATCACCAAATATTTTATACACAATCAACATACCTATCTTGAAGTCTTGTAACAACTTTGACAGATATGATCATGTCTTATTTTCAATGAGCTTTTTCAAATTCCTTGATCCTCAACTCGTACTAGCTTGAAGTTCATCACTCAAAGTGTAACACCACTTCTTAGGCATGAAATAGCTTTAACAAGACCTTCTTGATCCTGTTTACACCATTAGTACACTATTTTCTCATACTTCAACATAAAAGGACTCATTTTAGACCTTCCTCATGAATCAACACACCTATCTTGTAAGATTACATATATAAACCCCTTCAAGGTCAAAAATAGCCATGTTTTTCTATTATGAAAATACACTCACACCTCTAAGATGCTCAAACATCACACACCCAACTATGACTTATGAATATGTAAAATACTTTGGAGACCATACCTCTTTTTCCTTTCATCGAGATGCACATACGCAACTTTCTTGACAACCTCATGAGCCTCATTATTTGACATTGATTATCAGCTTTGTCAAGCTCCAAGCAATAAATCAAATTTCTTTTGATAATCAAAATTTCTTGTTAAGCTATTATATCCCACTTTCTCTTCTCTATTCTAACCTCATAGGCTACTATCCCCTGTTCCAATAATAATTCACTCCTCATTTTTTATCCATTTAGTTCCACAAGAAAATATTACCTATTCTGAGTACCCATTTGGCCATTACATCTTCTATATCAATCTTAAATCATGTTCTTGAAGGATCTCTACCCAATTTGAAAAATACTTCTTTCAACTAGGTCTTTTATTGCACTCCATAGTCAAATTTGACAACTATTAAAATTTACCATTATTTTAAGTATTTCCATGACTTAATACTCATTCAATCCTAATATAGGTCAAATGTAGATGCTTTGTTCCAAATATTGGCCTTCAAATCCACCATTTAGTCCCTCAAGCACAAGATTTTATTCAAATTGTACCCTTCTGAGCTTGTCCTCAATCAGTCTTCATTAAATCTACCATAATATACCTTGTGATGATGGTTTGATCAAGTCATCATGTTTAATGACTCATTCCTTCTTCATTTCTCCTTCATAAAGCATAAATATCCTTGAAACCATTATGAGCATGAATCAATGACACCTAACCCATAATGTAGGACTTATCCAACTCTTGACAATGATATACCTATTCTTGAGTCTTAAATAGACCTAAACACTCATGACAGACATTATAATCCTATTTGTACTCAACATGAACAATACAAAATATGGAATTAGACATAACTCTTGAAGGACTAATCAATATCTGAAACTCATACCAAGATAAGACACACTTAAAACATACTTACTAAGAGCAAATATTTTGCAAATTAATCCATCCTTTTTAATATGAAATAACATCTTGAATCCATAACATGACATATTTTGACCAAAGGACACATTTTATTTACATAGTCTTAATACATATCCATGAAAATAATCCTTTTGAGATAGGTCATGGAATGTTAGAATTTCCTAGATATATTGAATAAAAAAATCACCATTGAGGTGTAATGAACATTTAGATGGCTCTATAATTCAAACTAAGACACTCAACATACATGGATTAAAAAGAATCAGATCATAACCATACCTTGAAATATCAAGAACAAGACATCAATAAGAATTCAGCCATCAATATCCATGACATGAAAAATAAAGACTCAAAACATGACAATACACCCTTATAAGGACTCCTTAACCAATAAAACACACATTTATTGCTTGAACAACTAATAAAAACAACATATGAATGTAATACATACCTCAACACCATGAAGACACATCCTACAATTGCATATCTAAGATCAAACAACTCCCCTCTTTTAATGATGCATATGGATGAGTATGTCTCTACAAAGCCTAGTAAAGAAAATAATTTCATGATCAATCTAGAAGAGTGACCTAAAGAGGTCCCAAGCACTCTTAGATACCTGTACCTCACCTTTTCCATCTTGTTTCGATCATACATTTGAGACACATCTTGTCTCATATCCATATCAGCTCTTGGAGGACCATTATTGTTCCTTCTAGTTTCCCATATCATGCCTTGACTACTAGCATGAATTTAGAACCCTAAAAAATCCTTTCTTGCATCATATGAACTTGCAATATTTTTACTTGCCTTGAGTAACCATGATGAAATTCTTTAGCAACATGACCAAATTCATTACAACTGAAATCTTCCTTTGTATCCTTCATTATACCAATTTTGAATTGAGGGTTCATTCAAACAAAACCTAAAAACATATCCTTTCTCATGATAGTTTGATGCAAAGCACTACATTCAACTTTAAATTCACCTAAACTTTTTGCTTTAGTAGTCAATAATTCACTATGAAATCACTTCAAAATCAACAACTTGTTACCTTGCTCTAGTAGGAAAATATTATTCAAAACCAAAAAAAGGAATAAAATATTGTATTAAGGTTCAAATTCACTTTGATCATGCTTACATCATTCACACCCACCTGTCCAATCAATCCAATTAGTGTTACATTATCATTTTTCACTATGCAAGTTCAAATTTCTTTATAAGTGCTCTTAAGGAAAGTAGCCAAGAAAATCCATACTTGTAAAGATCTAAGGGTGCCTTGAATGAGTTATGAAATCCATTATATTTTTCCCATGACCCTATAAGTGCATGTAAAATTTCAAAACTAAACTCGGTAATTTGTTCCTTCAACCTCACTTTTACTCATTTAGCTTCCAAAAGCCTAACTAGTCCCACCCCACCGTATTTCCTAGAATATTTTAATTTTACATAGGATTAAAAGCACAAGGGAGGAATTTTTAACCACCCATCAAGGATTTATTGAAGTATGTGAATTTGCAATACTGAACCCAAAAGTTAGAGCATCTTTCCTTCGTTATTGCACCTCTTAGATTAGGCTTTTGACTGTGTTTTTCGCCTCCTTCTAGATTGTGAAAGAATTAGAAAATTTCAACCCTTGGTTTTGAAAATTATTATTGAATATCTTTCTAGAACTTCTTATCAAGGTTTCTACCAATTTTAAAATTGATATTCATTAATTATCACCTCCAGTATTGAATCCTAGTTGGTCCTTGAGATAACCCTCCTACCTAGCTCTCACAAATTTTCTCAGAATGTCACAATTTATTTTCAAATAGAAATATTTTAGGACATATATCACCCTAAACACTGAAAATGATATAGAGTGGATGAATTTTTCAAAATTTCAAGGAAAAGTTTCAACATTTGTTCTATCTCTCTATAATGTCTTTCTTGATATTTAGTTCATTGTATTGTGCTTCATCCTGCACTCTTCAACTGTCAAGAGTTGTGATCTCTGTATTTCCATCCAATCTTTATAATCACCTTTACAAGTCTTCAAGTGACCTCATAGAAATAATATTAAAAGTTCCAATTCATTAGTTTTCCTTAAGACACTCAATAGTAGTAAGCTTTATATCTAGGCTTCCAAAATCACCATCTACAGGCTATCATGAGACTATCTTGAACTGAGACAAACATATTGGCTCTTCACCTTCAAATTCTTCTTCTTATATCTCTAATGGACCCTAGATTAATTCTTTAAATTCCCAATTTATCCCTTTTTATTAATATCTTCAATATTGGATATTTCTTGTAGTTAACCTTCCAAAAGTCATCATCTACAGGTGGGCACAAAAATCCCATAAACATATTACCATTGAAACCTCATCCTAATGAGATTATTCATACAAGGTTTTGGTTCTTGAACATATACACAAGTTTTCCAAACTATCTTTCCTCTACAAACCCTAAGAGGGTTTTACACTCACTCGAGATCCTTCAATCCTTGGCCAAATTAAATCCACTTGCATTCATAGTCTAGAAATTCATCACTAATTTGGTATTCATCCTTGAATAATTCTAGTTCAATAAGGAAGACTAATAGTCATATGTTCATACAAGAAAATGATACTTTTCCTTATTGTGTTAACTAAGAGAGACATGGGTATATTTTCAACAATCATTTCTTATCATCCACAATGAGAATATTTATTTTCCAAAGCTCGAGGTAGTTTAATGTCTTCACCAGTCCTAATCACATTTTCAAGCATTAATCTCCAAGTTTATGCAAAAAGTTAAAGGAGTGAGGTTCTTATACCCTTAAGATAGGGTTTTCACGTCACAATGACCTGTATAAGAGTGAAATAAACAAGAATGCCCTTAATATCACCATTAAAGACTTGATTCCCAACTAAGTATGCTTACATGCATCCTTTATAACATTCTTTATCATTATTCCCTACTACTAGGATCAAGATTCTCGCCGAGATGTAAAGTTGGGACTGAATACATTGAATTAATGAAAACTACCCGAATATTTAAATTACAAGAAATCAATAACTACATGAATTAATCCATCATACTAAAAATGAAGTGCCCTCATAATTAAATGTCACAGTTTTTACCTTTCAAGAATAAGCTTCAAATTGATTTTACAAGAAGGTAATATAACATAGAGTTTTCAAGGAACTTCAAGCTATCTCAAATGCTTGTAAGATGCATTCATGCTATAAGAATCAAGAATAATGAATTACCAATATTGTCTTCATTAATAAGCATCAACTGATGATGATAATTAGTCTTTCTTACTACATCCACTCATATTTGTAGTTTGAGAATCAAAATTGTAATACCATTCTCCATACAAAAACAAAGCCTTTACTCATAACTTACTTCGTTACAAAGTTTCATCCTCGGGATCTCTTCCACGATCGTACTCCATCTTACTAAGAAACTAATTCCCATTCTTTGACTTTATCCCTTAAATAAACACCTCCTTTTTGAACCCTAACTATTTCTTGATGACATATCATGGACTTAAAACATAGGATAGGTATTTTTACATCATTTTTTCTCCTTCACACACACATTAGGAGTCTTCATGACTTTTCCTCTTCATGAATTGATCAACTAATCCTTCCTAGCACTTAAGACCACTAACATAGACCAATAATGGCCTTTAATAATTTTACAAATTTAAAAGTACAAAATTGGAGGGAAAGTACATTATTTAAAAATTTGAAAACTTTTCCTCATTCCAACATCATGACATGACTCTAGTGACTTCCTAGAACACTTAAGACCATCTCAAATAAAAATTGATTAAAGAAACCAAAATTTTCACTTTGGAGAGATGCTCTTGCATCATAATCTCCTAGTAGGAAAAATTTAAACCTCCATGGAGGTTTATTTTTTTTTTCTCTTCTTCCAATCTCTCTTTTGCTTGACATATTCTTCATCCTTTCTTTTCTTGTCTTCATCTTCAGCTCTTTCAATCTTCTCTTTTCTTGATTTTCCTTTTCTTGCTTTGAAATTTCTCTTCATGCCCTCTTTTTGCTTCAAATATTCTTCATTTTCTTCATTCTTTTGTTCTTCTTGACTTAGTTGTACATTTCCTCCTTTTTCTTGTCTTTTTCCACCTTCTTTGATCATTATTTTATTCTTACCTACACAAAAAGACTAGGAGAGATATTAGTTATAAAAATATGAGACAAACTTATCTCATTTTGGACTTCTTTCTTCCTTTCCTTGAACTCTTCATGCCATTTTTGATCATCTTCTTTCAACCCTGTTATTCTTGACTGATTTTATTCATATTCTCTCTTGTACTTGCTCTAGAACCTGTAGTTCATCTTTATATTCTTTAAACTTCTCTTTGTTCAATTTTTCCAATGTTATTTCTTGAATTTCCTTTTCCATTTCCTTGTTTGACAATGCATTCCCTTGACTGATTTGAACCTATAACTATCATGAATATCTCCTCAATCCTTTATATTTCCTTATTCAATAAGATTTCATTCTCCTCTTCACTTGCTTCATCAAATTTAGGACTCATTTTGTCTTATTCTTCTTTAAGATCACTTCTAGTTCACTAAATTCAGCTTTCACTTCCTTTACATTTTCTTCATCTTAATATTTCCTCATTTTTCTATCTTCTTCTTCTTGTATTTCATTCACATTTTCTTTATCATGCATGTTAGTGTTCAAAAACAACTCATTTTCACCTTCAAATAACTCATTCTTTTCTTTCTTAACCAAAACATTCGTATCATAATGCTTACATTGTTCTTCACTCTCTTGATTCTCTTGCAAAGTTTCTATTGGGATTCCTTGTTATGCTCTTTTCTTATCTTTAATTCTACACACTTGTTTTATTATATCTTTACATTAATATGCCCCGTAGTTTTAATCCTTTCTCTTGGTTCATAGGCTAATTTGTACCTAGATACACCTTCTTCACTCTTCATTTCTTGGTCACATTCATTGCATGCTTTCCTCAAACTGAAATCTAACCTTTTCCCATCATTTTCCTCTTGTTTTCCATTTCATATCATGGTCTTATTAGCCTCTTCCTTGCATTTTATCTCTTGTTCACAAGAAACTGATTTTCTAAGCCATTTAGGCATGATATATCCATGGTTAAATTGATATTTTGAATAACGAAAACCTTATGTCCTTCTAGTATATTGCATATCTAAGAGTTCACTAACACATGCATGAATAAATTCATATTTTTCATCTTTTTATACCTTATTATATGTCATATTTGTGACCATGTCCTTATTTTTTCCCTTCTTGTCATCCATCTTCTTGTATTTTCTCTTTTTTTATCTTCTCTCACTTGAGTGTTTTCAAAAAGAATTATATAACTTTGAATTTTACTCTTCTTCTTCACTAACATGATGGAGGACATAATTTTCCTTCTCTTAATATTATATAACACAGTTCTTACTTCCATCATGTACACTTGACTCAAAAGAGTCTTTTCTTTCCTCTTTCATTACAATTTTCAAAGTCTTCATACCTATATATAAACATGAAAAACAACATTAGAACATAAAATAAGAGACCAAATTGTCT
Source organism: Taxus wallichiana var. yunnanensis (assembly GCA_018340775.1). NCBI lineage: Eukaryota > Viridiplantae > Streptophyta > Pinopsida > Cupressales > Taxaceae > Taxus > Taxus wallichiana. Next base: position 443,228,186 of record CM031243.1, on the reverse strand, counting down.
CCATGAGTACTTATTTCTTTGGTACTATCCTAATTATCCACCCTTCTTCTCTAAGCATTTCATTTTGCACTTTTGTTCTCCTCCATTATTCCTCTTTCACTATGTTCTCCACTATTAGAAATATATTCTCTTCCTCATGTTGCTCACATATAAAATCTTTTTCTCTTATTCTTCCATAGGCTCTCACTTATTTTCTTCCTATACTTCTTCTAGCTTGTTTTACAAGTGGCTTTATTGGCCACTTAGCTCTCCATTTCAAAATCCATCCTCCTAGCTCATTTCTTGCTTGAATTCTTATTTGATTACTTACATGTATCCAAATATTTTCGAGAGATTCAAATCTCTAAAAAGCATTCCCCAACTTTGATATTTCCCTCCCCATTTTTTACACTTGCTTCATACTTCTTGTCTTCATAGTTAGACCTTCGTTAACCTATGTAACCAAATGATGTATTCTTTGCAACAAATATTATTATCTTTTATTATTTCTATATTATTCCTACTCTGATACTACTAATGATGTAGATCCTGCATTAAACTTCAAATTCACCTAAGCATTTTTCCTTAGTAGTCAATAATTTACTATGAAATCACTTGAAAATCAACAACTTGTTTCCTTAATCTAGTAGTAAATTCTTGTTAAAACCACCAAAAGGCATAAAATATTGTATTAAGGTTCAAATTCAATTTGATCATGCTTACATCATTGAAACCCACATATCCAAGCAATCCAATTCGTATTAAATTATAATTTTTCACTATGCAAGTTCAAATTACTTTATAAGTGCTCATAAGGAAAGTGGCCTAGAACATCCATACTTGTAATGATCTAAGGGTTCCCTGAATGAGTTATGAAATCCATTATATTTCTTCCATGACCATATAAGTGCATGAAAAATACAAAACTAAACTCATTGATTTGTTACTTCAACCTCACTTTTACTCCTTTAGCTTCCAAAAGCCTAACTAGTCATGCCCCACTGTATTTCCTAGAATATTTTCATTTTCTAGAGGATTTAAAGCACAAGGGATACATTCCAACCACTCATTAAGGATTTCTTGAAGTTTGTGAAGTTACAAGACCGAACTCAAAATTTATAGCATCTTTCCTTTATTATTGTACCTCTTAGATTATGCTTTTGACTCTGTTTTTCCACCTCCTTATAGATTACCAAAGAATTAGACAATTTCAACCTTAAGTTTGTAAAAATATTCTTGAATCTCTTTATATACCTTATTCAAAATTTGTCTACCAAGTTTCACCTTGATATTCATTAATTAGTACCTCCAAGTATTGAACCCTAATTAGTCCATGAGTTAACTCTCGTACCTAGCTCTCACAAATTTTCTCAGAATGTCACAATTTCTCTTCAAATAGAAAGATTTTAGGACATATATCACCTTAAAATTGAAAAGGATCCAAAGTGGATGAATGTTTAAAATTTTAAGGAAAATGTACAACATTTGTTCCTTCTCTCTCTGATGTCTTTCTTGCTATTTAGTTCATTGTATTATGCTTCATCCTGCACTATTTAATGTCAAGAGCTATGATATCTATATTTCCCTCCAAACTTTATAATCACATTTACAACTATTTAAGTGACCTCCTAGAAATAATATTAAAAGTTACAATTCATTACTTGTCCTTAAGACACTCAATAATAGTAAGTCTTGTATCTAGGCTCCCAAAATCACCATCTACATGCTATCATGAGACTGTCTTGAACTGAGACAAACATATTGGCTCTTCACCTTCAAATTCTTATTTTTAGATTAATAATGGACTCCTAGATACATTATTAAAAGTACCAATCTATCCCTTTTTCCTTAATATCTTAAATAGTGGATATTTCTTGTAGTTAACCTTCAAAAATCATCATCTATTGGTAGGGAAAAAAATTATCATAAACACATTCCCATTGAAACCTAATCCTAAAAATATTTTTCTTGGAGATGTATGGGAATTCTACAGAGATGATTCTGACAAGTTTCTAGTTATTGTATATATACACAAGGTTTCCAAACTATCTTACCTCTACAAACCCTAAGAGGATTTTATAGTCACCCGAGATCCTTCAATCCCTAACCAAATTAATGTTAGTTTCTTTCATAGTGTAGAGATTCATCAATAATTTTGTATTCATCATTAAATAAGTCTTGTTCAACATGGAATACCAATAGTCATATGTTCATACAAGAAAATGAGACTTTTCCTTACTATGTTAACTGAGAGAGACATGGGTATACTTTCAACAATCATTTCTTATCATCCACACTGAAAATATTTCTTTCCCAAAGGTATGAGTCAGTTTAAAGTCTTCACTAGTCCTAATCAAAGTTTCAAGCATCAATCTCGAAGTTTATGTAACAATGTCAAAGGAGTGAGGGTCTTATACCTTCAAAATAGGGTTTCCACATACAGTGACCTGTATAAGAGTGAAATGAACAAGAATGTCCTTTAAGGTCACCCTTCAAGACTTGATTCCCAACTATGTATGCTTACATGCATCCTTCATAACCATTTTTATCATTATTCGCTGCTGTTAGGATACATATTCTCACTGAGATGTCAAACTGAGACTGAATACACTGAATTAATGCAAGCTACCCGAATATTCAAATTACAAGAAATCAATAACTACATGAATTCATCCATCATAATAATAATGAAGGGCCTTTATAATTAAATGTCACAATTTGTAACCTTTCATGAATAAGCTTTAAATTCATTATATAAGAAGGTAATATAACACATAGTTTTCAAGGAACTTCAAACTATCTCAAATACCTGTAAGATGCATTCATGCTATAAGAATCAAGAACAATGATTTACCAATCTTGTCATCATTAAGAAGCCTCAACTGATGATGATCATTAGTCTTTCTTACTACATTCACTCATATTTGTAGTCTAAGAATCAAAGCTGTAATACCATTCTCTATATAAAAATAGAGCCCTTATTCATAGCTTACTTCATTACAAAATTTCTTCTTTAGGATCTCTTCCATGAGTCTACTCCCTCTTACTGAGTAACTAACTCCCATTATTTGAATTTTTCCCTTAAATAATACCTTCTTTTTGAACCCTAACTATTTCTTGATGACATATCATGGATTTAAAACATAGTATAAGTATATTTACATATTTTTTTCTTCTTCACACACACATTAGGAGTCTTCATGACTTTTTCTATTCATGACTTGATGAACTAATCCTTCCTAGCACTTAAGACCACTAACATAGACAAATAATGGAATTTAATCCTTTTACAAATTCAAAAGTACAAAATTTCAAGAAAAGTACATTAGTTGAGAATTTGAAAACTTGTCCTCATTTCAACATCATGATATGACTCAAGTGACTTCCTAGAGCACTTAAGACCATCATCCAAAACAAAAATTGATAAAAGACACCAAAATTTTCACTTTGGAGAGATGCTCCTACATCACGATTGTAAAAACTACATTCTTCACTTGCTCACTCCTAATATCCCTCTAAGGGTGGTCATCTTTAGAGTTCCTCCTACATTCCTTATATCTATTTCCAAAATAATTACATGTGAAACAATAACCACTAAAATATCTCTCATATCTTCAGGCATTAGGTTTCCTAATGGGATTTTTATTCACATTTTATTTGATGAAGTTTTCCTTATTTCCTTCCTTTGTGCTTCCTCCTTCACCAAGAAATATCTTATTGCTTCATCTCTTTACCTTTGAAGTCCTCTTTGAAACCCAAATGATCTCTATCACCTACTGATTTCTAATTGCTAAGAAGATCATTAAGATCCTTGGTAATTTTCTCAAATCTCTGAAATGATCTTTAATTTATGACTGCATCAGATAAATCTCTCTTAAGAAGAGTCATTTCTTCCTTAGATTACAAATTTAGAGTCATAGAGCTCATCTGCATCTCTAGCTTTCTCACTATCTCATCAAGCTTCTTTGTAACAGCCCAATGTTTCTCCTCTAGGTCCTAAATCTTTGCCTCATATTCTTTAACTTGAGATCTCATTTTCTTATTGTTTTTGTCAACATGTTTCCATTCTTATTAGACACATGCCAATTTAGTCTTAATATCATCTGCTTCCTCAAAATCTCAACAAGAGCTTGATATGAAATCACCTAACAATGTAGAACCACCACTAGTAGATCTCATGGCATATTTAGTCATGAAAAACACCTCATCTCCAATGTCTTCATGTTCAGATTCAAAATCTGAAACATCACTCTCACTACTTGCTTTAGAATAATGAACCTCTTCCTTTGTGTAAAATATCTTCTTTCCCTTCTTCTTGTGGTCAAACTTCTTGAAGTCCTTGTCTTTACTATACTTATGATTTTTCTTTCCATGACTACCTTCATGATCATCATCACCTTATTTTTCATGCCTATGAGGACACTTAGCTATAAATTTACCTACTTTACCACAATTGAAACATTTAAAAGGAAGTTTACCTTTGTACTTACTAGAGCCAACATTCAGTCTTCTAGCAACCATTACAAATAAATCATCATCATCAATTTCAGGAGCATCATTATAAGCCTTAGTATTCTTTTCCTTTTTCTTCTTACTAACCTTAAAGGATATGTCCTTCTTGACAAGTTTTTCATTCTGAATTCTCATCTCATATGCAGTTGGGGTTCCATCCAAATCTTCCATATTCAAGAGAGTCAAATCACTGGATTCCTCTTTGCGAGACACTTTAGAATAAAAATTAGGATTTAGAGATCTCAAAACCTTTTGAACTACAAATTATTCATTCAGATATTCACCTAAACCTTTCAAGGGGTTTAAAACCTTATCAAATCTAAGAAAATATACATCAATAGGATCAAAATTATTCATTTTTAGTCCTTTAAACTAATTTCTTAAAGTTTTAAGCTTAGCTATCCTTACCTTTGAGTCTACTTCATACATGTACTAAAGTTTCTCCCACATAGCCTTAGATGATTTGAAATGCAACACCTTCATAATATTAGGTTAAACCAATACACACATGATGAAATTCATATCCTTATAATTACAGCTACACAATCTCTTGTCTACATTACTTATTAGAGGAGTAGCAGGAACAATATAACCATCTTATACATATTGCAAAATATCAAAACCTAAGGACATGATGTGAGTCCTCATCCTCATAATCCAAAAGGAATAATTCACACTCTCAAACAATGGTGAGTTACTAGAATAAGAGACAAGTTGCTTGACTCGCCATTTTATGTGCTTTAAGGATGTCCTTTGACACAATCAAAATTATCCAAAAGGACATGTTATGATACCAATTTTTGGAAGCACAATGGAATAAGAGGGAGGTGAATCAATCCTTTAAAATTTTTATCAATTCAAACTATAATTCTCAAATCATAAACCATTCAACCATTCAACCATTCAACCATTAATATGTGCACAACAACATACAACATTCATTTAAATAATCATAACCATGAGAGAGAACACCATAACACAAGATATACGTGGGAAACCCTCAAAGGGAAGAAAGAAATTAAAATTATGATTATATTATTAAAATCAAAAGTATTTAGTGAAGCACCAACTTCATAAGGAGCACCAACCCCTAGTTTAGTAGAGCACCAACCCTACAAGGAACACCAACCTCTAATATAGTAAAGCATAAACTCCACACAAAGGCTACAACCCCCTAAGATGATCAAATACCCACTCAAAAACTTTTAATTTAAGATCTATGAAATATTGTCGTTGTAACAATTGATGGAGATATTTCATTCAACTCACACACCTTGAAACCCTCATTCACCTAGCTTGATCTTTCTTATTCTTTCATGAAGTTTTTTTACTTAAAAATATTGAACAAATGATCTCTAACTCTCCTTAGACATTAAAACACTTCATCATCTCTAAAATGAAGCTTTCATACCTATTTCAAACTCATACTTGGGTCACACTTTCCCCCTCTCCCTTAGCTAGTTCGAATTTGAACTAAATCATGTACTTTATACCCTTCTCATCTCAAAAACATAATAAATTTGTACCTCCTTCATTATCTTGATCAATACAACATAATAATAAAAATACATCCATAATGGACCCATGCAGGCTAACCAAGCTCATCCACACTAGAAAAGCTAAAACGTAGCTCAAAACCACCACTCGATTCATCAAAGATCACAAACATCATCAAAATGATTAGTAAAGCTCAAATTTTTTTCTCACAAGTCAAATATGACATAAAAAGATCATCCATGGCTATATATTATCTTTCACCAATAAAATTATTCATAATACTATCAAGAAGGCTCATATCCTTCACCAAACATATGTTTTCAGGAACCAGTCTTCACCTTTGGGCCTCAAGATCACCCATAAACACCTCAACTATGTCATGTAACCAATAATTGTAAATTCAATGACATTTAGATCACATTAATTATTTCAAGAGATCAGGAAATATCTATAAATGTAAACCACACAAACTTTCCTCTTCACCAAATTGATATTCCTAGAAAGTAGCTTTAAGAACTCAACTAGTTTGCACCCTTTCTTCCACTTTCATGACTTCTAAATTCCTTAAATATGAATAAAATTCATCCCTATTCACTCTCAAATTGATACCAAGTATTAACCAATAGATCTCATGCATCTTCTACGTCCATCTTCTAGGCCGGAGAAATCCTGTCTCTAAAAAAACAAAGAACCTTATTCTTCAAAACTTAGTTGGTTCACCTATAAAACCTCATAATAAAGAGATAAAATGTATACCTTTGAAAATAAATTTGAATCCTCTTTCTATAACATTTGAAATGTCCTTCCAAATGCAAGTGGAAGGCCTTCAACTAGGCCCATCTCTGAAACTACTCATTTACTACCCCAAAACGCCTTAAGACCAATCTTCATAAATAGAGCACACTTTACCATCTAGAAGCTCAGCCATGGTCTAAAAAATTATTGAAATAAATTAACACTCCCAGGATAAAAACAATGTTAATTTATTTCATTCCTTCTTTGGACAACTTTGTCCCAAACTATTTTTCTTCGTAAACTTTCCTATCTCGAGTGTGGTCCAAAAGTCATCACATGCTCTACTCTACCTTTCTGGAAACCTTGAGGATTTATATAAAAACTAAAATCATCATAATATAAAAAAATTCATTCGGGGAAACTACAATGAAAATATTTCCTATCACTTTTGAGCTAGGGTTTCAAACACACAAAAAGTTGCTTACCTTCTTAACCTTTGTTCATAAAAATGTCACAATGAAATGACCTCATTATTTTTGTAAAATATTCTTAAATCAATGGAAAATAATCTCTAAAATTAAAAAGGTCCCATGTAAAGGAACATTTCATGATGAGCATCGCAGTTGTAATTCAAGCTAGAAATCATCTTCTTCTCAACCTATTTCACCTACAACATCATAACTTGAAAAATATCATTCAGAATGACTTGAAATTTCACTCACACCTCTAAGAAATATATTTACATCATCTCCAATTATCATAATGGATCAAATAGGTCTGAATATTTATAACCCATCTCATTTTCATGACTATCCCTTCGGGTTTTGCATGGTTTAGGCTAGGTCATGATAGAAGAACCTCATATTTCATCAAGAAACATATCAAAAGGAATACACACACTTATGATAACATCTATCACATAATTTCATACCTCTATGAGCTAACATGTCTCTACAACTCATCTTCCTTCTTCATTAGGCCTCTAATCACCTCGACTAGGTATAGATGTGCACTTGAAACAATGTCTTTCACCCGTACCTACAATTTGAAACTCACGTGAGTGCCTAAAAACTCTCTAAAAATTATCTTCAAGCTACTACCATACTACTCAAGCCACTAAGAAACTCTAACCATCATGTACCATCACCTAGGCTAGCTAGGTCACTTGACTAGGCTTACTAGTCCAAGCCAATCTCACCGAATCCATCATTTCGTCATGAGACAACCTAAAAATCCATCTCATCATCCTATCAAGCATCTTATAGCACTACACCATAATCCTCTTTGTCATTAATTATATTTTACATAAATGAAAACACATAGAACTCAACATGTCAATAATCACGTGTGTTCACCAAAATCTTGTTGCAAACCATTTTTGTACATCTGCATATCTCTTGCACTCCATCATTACAACCATGTCACTTTCATATTCAATCTCCTCCTCATTTTTAATGCAATCCTAGGGTAATCTACTACATTTTGTACACATTTAGATATATTCCACTTTTTATGCCATTTACATTGTAATAATTTTATAACTCTCACCTTTCCTCGTTACACCCCTAATCATCACACCCACCCTTTGTAGGGAGAAGTTACACATTGAGTCACATAGCCTTATCATCTCACCACTTAACTTAACTCCCCACCTAACATGCCCTCACCCCTAAACCCCAAATCACTCATCTCCCGATGATCTGTATCATGACTCTCCCTCACGTCACTCTCATTACCTTCCCATCTCACGAGTCACTTACATGAATCACTCATATGTCACCCGTGACCTCTATACCTCCTCCCTTCACACATTATACCCTCACTATGAGTTGCTTATAGTGACTCACTCTTCCTCATAATCCCTCCATGTTCCCTAAACCGTATGTCCTCTAGTGAGATATTCATCTTTCCAGTCACTAGATGAAATGTATTCATATCACTATGTCGTCTATCCAATAATCTTATAAGTAGGAACTTATCCATTTACACCGCCTAATCCATGTAATATAAAACAACCCCACTCTCTGCAATAAATTCGTCTTTGGTTGTGTAATATCTCACCACAAACTATATTTAAAATTCGAGAACCCGTGTCATAATGTTAATAATGGTAGTCCCTGCATCCAAAAATCACACCCCTCATCAATCCTATGCTTCATCATCTCACCCTCAAAATTTCAACTTCGGTGGTTGTGGGTTGGTCACAGACTAGGTTGTGGCATAGTTGCGAGGTCAATTGCAATAACCTTAAAAAAATAGAAATCACAAATAGTCATAAAAATTAAAAATATATACCAAAAATAGGCATACCTCTGATTGGGTGACACTCTATCTTGGAGCTAGTCTCTCGCAAAATGTGTCATCTCTATCATGCTCCCTCACTCCTCCACTCCCCACATGTCCAAATGGGCCCTCCTCTCTACCACACCTCTATATATGTGCCATGCCCACAATCATATCACATGTGTATCTCTACCTGGTTGTATTTACAAATTCTCCATGAATCACTAGGATACCCCTTACTCACCTAAAAATCACATAAGTGAGTTGATTTCTCACAACACACCCTTGCTCACCCCTAATCCCTCTAGGCCTCATAGTTTCTATGAGGACTCTCCCCTATTCAATGCTAACCCCTCATAATTCACTTGACAAGCTACTCTTATGAATCACCAAGTGCTTCTCTCCCACACCCTCATCCTTATTAACTCACTCCATTTGCCTTTTCTCTTACTCGACAACCCTAACAAATTGCTATGATGACTCACCCTCCTCATCACCCCCAATAAACCCTATCACCTCTTATCACATGCCTAGCCCTAGTTTTTTCACCCATAACCTCCTCTCCTCTCGAGTCACTACAAAAACTCGATACCAAACTAACCCTTTCCATGGTCCACTACTACAACGACCCACTCGCTCTCCGTGTCCTCTTCCTAGGTCACACCAACAATCCAATTCCCTCCTTCCCCTCTAACATGCTTCCCTCTCACTTTTCCCGTGCTCTCACTCTTTACCCTAATACCCACACTCTTCCCTTCTTTCCACTACATACCTATCTCTGCTTGCGTTCAAACCTCAATCAAACCATCACTACCCATGAGTTACTAACGTGACATATTACCTTCCTATGTCCCTCACCTCACCTCACTCCCCAATACCTAACAATGACCCTTCACTTTCTAACCTTACTCCTTTCACTCACCTCCATCCAATCAGCTGTACTCCACACTTTGTTAGTCATTATAGTGACTATCCCACTCCTCCTTATCTTTCCTAGGGTCACTTGCATGACTCCCTCATGATACATCTCTGTTATTCACCCAACACATCCGATTCCCTCACCTAATCCCTTTCCACCCACTTCTCAAAAACTCGGTGAGTTAAAAAAGGACTCACCCCATGTCCCATCTCCCACCCTAACTCTCCTTACCTCACCCCGAATCAACCAATTTTCTTGCTCTCAAAATTCCCCAAGCTCACCTACCCTTCCTTAGTCAATGTAAATCACCCATATCCCTTACACTTTCTCTACACTCAATGCTCCCTCACCCTTTCACTTGCCTTGACTCGGATGGGTTGCTACGGTGACTTGTAAACTTAGCCTTGGCATGTTCACCTGGGCTTAATTCTATCTAACACATGACTCATGTAACTTCACCCCTACATTCCCCTCACTTAAATATCACTACCTTGAGTAGGGATCACCCACATCGAGTCACTAGAGTGACTTGATCCTAATGCTTCTCACCCTCACCCTCGGCCAACCCACCGAGTCACTTTAGCGACTCGACAAAACCCTTTCCTAACTTTCCACACAAACTCACCCCCCTAAACTCACCTAACTCCCCCACACCACTCACTCACTCACCCGAGTGTAAGTCACATATGTGACTCACCTAGCTCTATTTTCCTAACCCTACCCTCACCTTAAGTCACTAGCATGAATATCTGACCCAACTCACCCATCTCCCTATGTAACTCACCCCGGTCACTGCACAACTCACCCCATTCACTGCTTAGGTCACCTAGATCACTCACACATCTCATTTCCTAGCTCACCCACTTTCCACCTAGCTCACTTTTCTCACTTATTAACTCACCCAACTTTCTCACTTATCTCTCCTATCTCATTTTCCCATCTCCTTCACACATTTCGTTGTCCAAATTTCCTAGCTCACCTCCTTGCTCACCCAAATATTCTCCTAGCTTGTATATCTCACCTAACTCACTCACGTAGCTCTCCCATCTCACTTTTTAACTCACCCATCTCTTCACTTAGCTTCCCCAACTCACCGCCTAGCTCATGATCAACTAAACTCTACCATTATAACATCATCTAACTTCACTTTTATACCTACCCATCATAAATTTTTCATCTATACGTGGCTGGGAAAATATTTTCCTTAATTTTACTCATCATTCCTTCACCAAGGTTTATTTTCTATCATTATCAATTACCACTTTTAGTCCCGTATTATGTTGGGATAACTTGTGGCTCCAAAAATTGTCGATTGAGGGGGAATATCATAGCAAGATCCTTCTCAAAATCCTTATGACACTCAATCATCAAAACACCTTAGTCAATTGAATCAATAGTCTCTTCCTTATGAAATCAACCTATTGATCCCTTCAAATAATCCTACTTTTGAAGTGATCCATCAATTTAATTTCCAAGTTTTTGTTCATTCAAATCAACCATCTAAACCCACAACTATGGTAACCATTTTCATAGGGTTAGATGAACCCCATATCATCTTCAATTTTTGTGTTGCATCCTTCCTATTGTAACATGCATCCCAAAAATGGAAAAATGTAGATGTTAGAAAAAATCCTTGCATAAATGGTCTATTATTCAAAAATACCAAAAAATCATAAAACACAATAATCACAAAAAAAGCAAATAATCCCACAAAAGAAAATAAAAAATATAAAACCTCATAAAATGGGAATAAAATACACCTCATTACTCATTTACTAACCCTCACCCACTCACATTTAATTTTGTGGATCCCACCTATTCATTTCCTTACCCAATGCACTATGGACCCTTATCATCTCACCCATCTAGACACATTACACCCATATGTTTCCCATTCCTCTATGCACTTAACAAATATGAAAACCACTCACCTCTATCATTCTAGGCCCCTAACTCTTTGTGCACTTGAGCCCATGCTTGAGTTTTTTCTTCTTTTCTTTCATATTTTGGTTTTACAGGTCTTGAAGAAGTGAAGATGGATCATAAAGGATAGGTGAAACTTGTTGCAACACTGTTTTGGAAAATATTTAATATATTTGTGTTATTCATAATAGTGATTATCTTGTGATCTGCATGTTATTTTCTAGTGAATCACAATTGCGATTGTCCTACAATATGATTAAGGTATACTTGTCATTTCTATACATTGTTCGTCGGTTTTACTTTAATAAAATGTCTTTTGTCTCCTTAAAAGGTTAGTTATCTGATCTTGAAAGTACCTAATCACAAAAAACAACAAACATTCCTCTTAGTGTGTTTTGTGTAGGTTTAGATTATGATCGGAAGTTTATACCCACTTTATTCAATAAATAACCCATAATTGTCCCTCACTTTTTTAATGGGAGGGTAAGCCCATTATTTTTAGTAGCATTAATGGTAGTGTAATAAAATTGGACATTTGGCAATATCACATTCCTCGAGCTTCCATATTTTGTGGGCATGCATTGATATGTAAGTTGTTCTCATCTAGAAGAAAATATCTAGAGTTTTCTTCCAATCAAAAGAAATTCCAAAAGCATGAACCATCATGAAGCATAGAGGTTACCTTCTGGAAGCATTTAAAAGGTTTTTTCCAAGGTTTAGCAAGTCAAGCATATCCTCCAACATATTTTTATCCCCTATCCACTCCTCCCTTCTATAAATGTAGCATGTATCTTCATTGAAACCATCCTCTCTTACTTGGTAATGTTGTTATGCCAAGATTTTATGGAACCAAGGAGTTTTAGAAATATGGCATGCATTTTGTGATGCATCTTACCCTATAAATGGTTGTAGTAGACTATGCATACGTACATCAATAATATGGATTCAATTGTGGCTTGAATCCACCCCTTTTGTTACATTATTTTCTTCTTACCTTCTATTATTTCATTTGTGATATGTATCAAATGTGTTTTGTCGATATTTATGTCATTTGTGTCAAATATACAGGGTTATGAGTTGATTTAGTTGTAGATTTTAGTTGTGGAAAACATCTACCTTTTCATACTTGTATTTAGCCTCCTTGCTTCCCTGATAATTTAAGAGAAAGAGAGTGATCACCTTCTTTTAGAACATCACATTTCCCTTTCCTTTCAGATTAATTTCCTTTCTTGCATTCCTTCTCACTTTTCATCTATAGTTTGGTTCTTATCACTAGTTTAGGAGTGTAAGTAGTGTTGGTTAAAGGAATAAAAGAGGAATCTGGCCTTCTTTAAAGGTTTATCTCACTTATGCAAGTCCCATATTGTTTAGATCATCCAATATTGTTTAGAATTATTGATATGTCATGATAAAATCCTAGAGTGAAATTCGAGATACAATAGTTTTGGCACCCTTGATGGTACATGAATGATGGGATTTATATCATTTCACTATGATTCATGTGTTTCTTGGTGATAACCATCCTTTCGAGGCTTCACAAAAACACATTTGGTGATTCTCAATAATATATTTATTAGTTTTAGCTATCAAGTGTCTCATTTTCACGAGAAGAGTAAAAAAGGGAAAAGCATAAAAAGAGGCGAGTCTTTTGAATACTTACAACTTTCACCAAGGGAAGAGTAAAACCAATTAAAATGTCTATATTCCCATCACTTGGAGTTCGTTCAAATCCCTTTTTTCTATGCCTTCCTCTCCTACTCATAAGAATCTAAAACCCACCTCTCCTATGGCCCTTCAAAGGAATTATACCACTGTTACTTTTAATGGTGGTAGCCCCCTAGTTCTAAATACACATCATGATATCCTAGTAGCTACCCTTAAGAGCATCCCATTCTTTATAGGAGAGAATTCAACCACTCCCATTGAACACATTTTAGATGTTGCAAATGTCTGTTATGTCCACCTTATTAATGAAGATGATGTAGCACTTAGGTTATTAGCTTCATCTTTTAAGGGGAGGGCATTACAATGGTATAAAAGTCTGCAGCCAGCTTCTATTTGTACATGGGATGATCTTTCGGAGAAAATATACAATCATTTTGAGGATAAAAGTGACCATCTATCCCTCATTGAGTAGCTTACTACCATCAAGAGATCCCCTCATGAAGTTATGAAATATTTTAATATCCAGTTTTAAAATACTTGTAATAGAATTCCTCCTCTCTTTAAACCTTCTCTAAATACTATGTTTCTATATTTCTTAAGAGCCTTAAATAGTGACAAGGGTGTTATGATTTAATCCATGGGAGGGACAATTTTACCAGATTATTATGACATAATTATCGAGCTGATAATTGTTTAGTACAAGAAGAGATGATAGTCCTTAGGTTGGTGATGCCCGTATTTCCAGAACCCCTCCCAATACAACCTAATTTGGCACCCATTCCTAGAGAAATCAATAAAGCTATTCCTCTTACTTTTCCCCATAATGAGTTACATGGAGTTATAACCATGTTACAAAATATTAGAAATGAAATGGTGACTATAAAGAGGAAAGAAATGAAACAAGGTAGACCTTACTAACCTATCAATTAGGCATATTAGCCAAATAAGTAACCCTATCAAAGAAATACCCAAGTAAAAGGTCTAATATGTCACCTTAGGCCCTTAAACACAATAACCTATTACTGCAAGCTCTTCAAAAGCTATTGTCCCAATTAAGAACAACTTAGCACATGATTATGAGTGGTGTTTTGCATGTAATCAACCTCATGATAAAAATTCTTGCAAAAATGGAGTTCTCAGCCAAGATTTGATGGTCCAAGGTGCATCTGCAATCCAATAGAAATAGGAATATTTAATTGTAAGAGGAGAAAAATCTCAAGGACATGTATAAAATGAATCTACCCATATCAATTGGGAAGAGGGTGAATTTTGTGGAGTAAATTAGGAAGATGAAAATAGGGGCACTAATTTGGTTGTACTCAACAAAAATTATAAGAAGAGAGTTATAAAAGTAGAAACATCTCCTATAGGTGTTAGAGCATCTACCTCCAAAGAAACAAGAGAAGGTACAACTACTAAACCTTATGAATTACAAGAAAAACATACTATTAAAATGGATAATCAAACTAAAAACAAGACTCAAACTAATAAGTAATTAAAATAGGATATTGATACAACAAAGGTCCAATCAAAGGTTAGCCATATTCATATAAATGTAGTAGAAAAAATGAAGAAAAACAACATGAATATGACTATGTGGGAAGAACTCTCCATTCTAACACAAAGAGATTTGTTACAAGAAGCTTTGAGGCATCTTAATGACATAAGTGAATTAGTAAATGATACATCAGTTTATTCTACAAATTTGTGTCATCTAAGAGAAGGGGAAACAAGAAAGATCACCAAACCAACTTTGTTATATTTCTACCTAATCACCGTAAGTACCTTATACATAATTGTATGATAGAATCTAGAGCTAGTAGTTTTGTTATGCCTAAGAATATTTTTTATTCATTAGGCATAAAATATAAACCAAGAAAATAAAGGTGTTGTACAATAGGATGACAGTTCTATTAACACAAGTGGGATAATAGAATATTTTAATATTACTTTGCATGCATGTCTAAGTATTTCAACCTCATAATACATTTCAATCATTGACATCCCTCCCATCTTCTCCATATGTGTTTTTGAGATTTTAATATGAAGATAGGGTACTTGTTATCCATATTTCACCTGTACCAAATATTGGATCAACCACGATCCCACATAAGAGGAAACAGAATCAAAAGTAGACCGTCGGGGAAAAATTTGGTTCTTTGCCCCTTGTTATCTCAAAGGGGGTAAAAGTTGCAAAATGGCCCGCAACTCCACCCAAGGAAAAAGTTAGCATCTGGGCCCGAGTCAAAGCCAAGGTGGGAATCGGAAGAAAGGGGACCCATTTTCGAGCTGTTTTCCCGCCCTCTTGTACAGACCCGATACAAACTTCAAGGGGCGTATCTTTCAACTCATGGCTCGAAATATTGCAAATCTAATGCCGTTGGAAAGATCTCATCCTCACGCATGCCATGGGGTCTAAAACTTTAATTTTGAGGAGGTTAGGTGAAGAAAATGGAGGAAACATCTTCAGGCCTTCAATGCGGATCCATCTATCTCAATAACTAGATCGGATTCAATCTGTTTCTACTATTTCCTCTTCCTTCAAGGTGCTGAACAAAGGATTAATGCAGTAAAGATAGATTTGGGGAGATATTTCATCAGAGGCATTAATAACAGTGGTTGAGCTTCAACCTATTTTCCCACTTCTCTCTCTTTCCTTCTTTTAGTTGAATCTATAAATATGGTGGCAGGATTCGTTGTAAAGGGTTGGAAATTCTTTGTTTTACAGGCTCCCTCTTCCTTATAGAAAAGGGAGATGTGGGTTTCGGACCTTCCACTAAAATTTTAATACATTTCTGCCTCTTGGCTACTTTGTAATGTACTGTATCAATCTATAGAGCAATAAAACATGTCTATGATCAATTTTAGATCCTCTCTTGTCTCTTTTGCTTTCATCTGGCCTTCCATTATATATCTCGCTATTTGTACTTGTTAATTATATGCATTTTTTTGGTTTGTGTCTATTAGCAAACCATGTGTTCATCATTCCTTTGATGCATCACCTCGTATTTTAGCTTTGTTTTAATTTTTGTATTCCTTCTATCCATTTCTCCTTGGTATAGTTTAGATTAGGATTAAGAACAGATCCTTTGTAAGTTTCTACATATGCACCTAAACAGAGGAATAAGGAGCCAACTTTTAATGGAGAGCTTTTCCATTTTGCAAGGTCCCATACCTTGGGAAAGTTCAATGTTATCCAATCACACCAAATAAGTCTGCCTTAGAAAAGTAGATTTTTAGAACTCATTTGGGGGTGCTATGATTTCGCATTAACAATTTTGGCATGCCGATAGGACTAAGAAGTCTCCATATTATTACAGTAGGAATTGATGTACACTTGTTGTGATTCTAGATTTTAAGAAGCCTTAAAATTGTACATCCGACTCCAAAAGAAACAAATCTACTGGTTTTAGCAGCCCAAGCTTGGAATATTCATGAGAAAAACCCGGTCTAGAGAAAGGAAAGAAGGTATATTTGAATACTTGCATCTATCCCCAGAAGAGAAAGGAGAGGAAGAAGAATTCAGAGGTCTCCATCTCCACCAAGAAGAACCTTGTCAACACCTCAACCCACGAGGCCTTTCTTTTAGTCTACAAGGATTCTTAGGCCAATCAGAATGACACAACCAAATCCATATGTCAAATTCACTGGGAGTAGTCCACTCGCCTTGATTGCACAAAAACCAGTTACGATTTAAGAATTAAAAAGCATCCCATATTTCACTGGGAAAAATCAAACTTCTTCCGGTGACCATATCCAAGATATTGCAAATGTCTATACAATCCATGAGATCCATGAGATAGACATTATAGTCAAGCTGCTCACCTCTTCATTTAAAGGGAAAGCTTCACAATGGTTCAGGCGTCTTACAATAGGCTCTATCTAGAACTGGAACCAGCTGTGCACAGTGTCTTCACAATCAATTTGGGGAAAAAGGTGATAACATGTATTTGTTGGAGCAATTAACAATGATCAAGAGAGCCCCGAATGAGCACCTGATGGACTTCAACCTTAGATTACAGTGGACTTGGGATAGGATTCCAACAATAATAAAACCCACTAATGAAGGTGCCTTCTTATACTTTCATAAGGCTTTGAATTTTGATATTTCTTTGATGATTCAATCAATAGGGGGCACTACATTACCTGCAACCTATAGCCTCTCCATAGGGGCTAAGAACCATTTGATTCAAGATGGAAAAATAACTCCTAGGCCATCCATGCCTCTGTACCTTGAGTTAGGAAGCCCAGATACTAGCCAAGCACCTACATTAGCTCCTATACCCACCACGAAGAGTTAAAGCTTAGCCAAAGCTTCCACTTCATCATCTAATACCGATAAGGAGTTTTAGAAGTGGTAATGAAGCAATTTCAGAACTTTGGGAATGAGCTAGTGACCATCAAAAGATAAAAAGTTCAAAGTTTCAGGCCATACCAGCCCCAATATCAGCAGAATAGGCCACCACCTCAGATTGTAAACTAGAGCTAGAACCAAGGACAACCCCAAGCTGCTAGACCTTTTAGGCCGTATGATCCTAACATAGATTCAACATCTAGGGCATTGGTTCCTACATAGAACAATATGGCACAAGAATATGATTGGTGTTTTCCATGCAGACAACCACATAACCAATTAACATGCTTTAATGGTGCTCTAAATCAGGCCTTGATGGTACAAACCAGTGTGGCACCACAAGAACTTGACCAAGAGGAAGATCAACAGCAAGGTGGCCCCTAAATGAGATTATGCTTTTCAAATGGTAGGTGAAGACTTCGTGGGATGAATCAATCCCCTCCTCAAAGTGTAGCTACCAATACATGGTCCAAAAATAGAAATATTGGAGAGGGCCAACCACTGAGCTTAGGTGACCCTCAACCTTCCATCGCTCCACAAGGTCCTAGTGCTCCAAGTACAGCTCCCAACATGCTGAAAAAATCAAGAGCACCTCCCAAACCCATTCAAGCACCAATTTTAACAACCCATGTGTAAGAAAGAAATGTGTCTGGGAAGGGGAAACAAAAAGATGGATCATTCAATATTATTGAGCAAATGAAAAGGAAAAGTGTGAAAATTTCACTATGGGAGTCACTGTCCATTCTAGGGCAGAGGGATCTATTGTAGATTGCCATTCAAAATTGGTCAAGTTTGAATCATCCCCAAACTAGCAAGAAAGAGTGCTTGCCAATGCAGTTTAGCCTAGGAGGAACCATGGAGAACAAAAAGGTAAAAATTTAGACCTCCACCCTTCTATGTCTCATTGATTATTGGAGACAAGTTGGCACACAATTGTATGATTGATTCTAGGGCCGATAGTTCTGATACCCAAACAAATAGCTGATCGGTTGGGTCTCCAATATAAGGTCATCTCTAGAGGAGTAGTAAAATTAGATGGGACAATAGTGACTACTGTGGGAAATCATCAAGGATCCGAGTCTCACTCTACACACTTTTACTAATGTGACTATTTTAAAAATGTGTCAATCATAGACCTACCACCATATTTTGCCGTGTCTATTCGTAGACTTCACTTTGCCAAAATTGGAGGCTACCTGTTTGTTGATTGGTCACATATGTTCTTTAGGACAAGGTATCAAGTGAAGACCACAATCAGATCTGAACCTATTGCTGAATATCATATTGAATCCTATATGCCTAGCCCAATCAATGCCAACTACTCACTTTTGATCAAGAGGACCTCCTAAGCACTTCTGAAGCAAATACCAAGGTGGGATATATCCTAGACTTGACTCTTGATGATTGGGCCAACAAAAGCCATGCTTTTGACCCCTATAGGGAGATGGAAGAATCTAAGCTAGGTGTCTACTACCTACATGAAGAGAACCAGTCTCTTCCTGACCTAATCAAGCCGAATACAAGGACAAAATGAGGTATGGCAATTGTTCTTTAATGGTCCAAGGAATAGACAAGGAGTTGAAGGAGGAGCCATGATTGTGTCCCCCAGAGGTATGAGATATTATTCAACCTTCAAATTCCAGTTCACTTGCTCAAATAACACTGCTGAATATGAGGCTTTAGTCCAAGGTCTTCATTGGGCAAGGAAGCTAGGAATTAAGAACTTACAAGTATTCAATGACGGTGGTACTGTTGCTAATCAGTCGAGAGGACTTAATGTTGTAAAAATGACCTACTCAAAAATACAAGAGTAAGGTATGGGATCTCATAGAGGATTTCGAGGCCTTCAATATTGTGTACATACCTAGGAAGGAGAATGAAGTTGTTGATATACTTGCAGCGGTTGGAGTAGCATTTGATGTGGTTGATAGCATCAAGAGGGAAAGAGAATAGCCACATATCCATTTGGTTGTGAGGCCAGAAGTTTTATATAATAATACATGTTGGTAGGTGTTTGAGAATGATTAGCAGATCATTAAATTTCTACAAGAAGAAGTTGAATTCTCAGCTATAAACCAGAGTAGACTAGAGCTACAGTATGGAATCAGATAGTATAGCTGCATACAAACAAGCTTCCCAAAGGATTAGTGACACTGGAATCTATTTTAAATCCTAATGATCAGTTCAGAAAAGAGAAGGCTAACATGCAGATCAAAGGAGAAGATCCAGAGTCGATCCTAGTTGGAGAGGACAAAACACTTCAAATTGGCAAAGTGGCCACCAAAAAAGAAAGGTATGAATTCATACAACTTTTCCAAGAATTCCCAGGATGTGTTTGCTTGGAGTTATGAGAACACGAGAGGATTTAATCCAAAACTAGCACAACACACAATCAAATTGAATCCAATGCTCGACCCATCGTAGAAGTAGAGACTAGTAAACCCATGTATTGATCCTCGATAAAGGAGTGAACAAGTTGATAGAGGCAAGCATCATATTTCTAATTAAACACTCAAGTTGGGTTGCAAATCTAGTCCCAGTCAGGAAGAAAAATGGAGAAATTAGGTTGTGTGTTGACTTTAGGGATTTGAACAGAGCCTCCCTCAAAGACCACTACCCACTCCCTTCAATGGAGCAAATCTTGCAAGTAGTTTCTGGGTCAGAAAGGTTCTCCCTCCTAGATGGCTACTTAGGGTACAACCAGATCATGGTGAAAGAAGATGATCAATTCAAAACAACTTTCACCACCAAGTGGGGCACCTATGCATACAAGAAAATTCCATTTGGATTATCCAACACCGGAGCCACTTTTCAAAGGGCAATGGATATGGCATTCAAGGGGCTGATTAATCAAATAGTGCTGATCTATTTGGATGACATCACTATTTTTTCCAAGAATGCAATAGATCATCTCTTCCATCTGAGGCAAGTTTTTCAGAGATGTAGGAGATTTGGGGTGTCACTGAACCCCAAAAATGCATATTCTTGGCCCATGAAGGTAAGATTCTAGGCCATATCATATCAAAGGAAGGATTGGAAATTGACCTAGAAAGAGTTCAAGCAATAAGAGCATTGCCATTGCCAAGTCACAAGAAGGCTCTTCAAAGCTTCTTGGGAAAAATCAATTTTGTCCGAGTTTGTTCCAAACTTTGCTACCCTTGTTAAGCCAATAACGTTGATGTTGAAGAAGAGCTTAGCATTCAAGTGGAAAGTTGAAGGAAAAGCAAGTTTTGAGGCCATCAAAGAAGCCATATCATAAGCCCCAACTCTTGTGAACCCGATTTTTCCAAAGACTTCATATTGTACGCCTTTGGTGGTAGTGACACAATTTTTGCAATCTTGGTGTAGCAGAACAAAGAAAGTATAGAACAACCAATTGCTTTCTTCATTAGAGCCTAGAAGATTATGAGGTGAGGTACTCCTTCATTGAGAGGCAGGTCCTGGTGGTAATTAGAGGATTGAAGAATTTTAAGCATTTGGTTTCAAATAAAAAAATCCAACTATTGGTCTCCCATGCGGGAGTTAAAGAATTCCTTCTCAGCAAGGACCTGAATGAAAAGCATGCAGGATGGATCACTCGTGTCATGGAATATGACATTGAGATCAAGGTCACCAAGCTGGTCTATGGGAAGGGGTTATGTGAACAACTAGCCTCAGGTCAACAAGATGAGACAGATAGTGGAAAGGAGGTTGTTTTTGTTCTACAAGATGATCAAGAAGAAGGGAGAGATGATGTACCTACTCCTTGTTAGACCCAAGACATGGTACACTTCCTTTGAACAGCTTGTGTCCTCATGGGATGAGTAAAGAAAAAAGAAGGAATTTTAGGCTACAGGCCATCCCATATGTTCTTATTGATGGTGTCTTATTCAAGAGGGACATCAATGGCATTATGCTGAGATGCATTAGGGAAGATCAGGTGGAGAGAATGCTACAAGAATTCCATGTTGAAGTAGCTGGAGGCCATTTTTCTCCAAGAGTGATAGCACTCAAAATCATGAAAGTAGGATATTATTGGCCCAGAATGTTTAGTGACTACTACACATGGATCAAAAGGTGCAAGAATTGTGCATTCTTCAAAGGCAAGGAAAGGCTAGCAACACTTCCATTGCACCCAATCTCAGTCAACCAAAATTTCATGCAATGGGGATTGGACTTCATTGGAGTCATCAATCCAAACTCAAGCCAAGGTCACAAATGGATCTTGACAGCGACATATTATTTCACCAAATGGACCGAGGTAGTGGCACTCAAGGAAGCAAATGAGTCTAGTATCCTAGATTTCTATGAAGGGATAGTGACTAGATTTGGAGTGCCAGCCACCATCATATCAGAAAATGCATTAGCATTTATAGGTTCCAAGATCATAGGATGGGCCATCAAGAATGGGACTTATTTGAGTACTTCATCAAACTATTACCCTCAAGGTAATGGCCAGCCGAGTCCACAAACAAGAACCTACTAAAGATCATCAAAAGAACTCTTGATGAGAATTAGAGGACCTGGCACACAAAGCTCAAAATGGCCTTATGGGCTGATAGAATAACGCCTAAAGGATCTACAGGAAACTCTCCATTCAAGCTCATCTATGGGAAAGAGGTGGTGTTGCCTATATCACTTGAGTTACCAGCATTGGAGCTTGTGAAGCAACTAGAGATGTCTAAATTTGGACCAATGGAGGCCAGGTATGTGGAGCTGATGGAGTTAGAAGAAACTAGAGAGCATGCTCTCCAAGCAATAGAGAATAATTAGGCTTCAATCAAGAAATGCTTTGACAAGAAGAAAAAGGCAAGGACCTTCCAGGAAGGAGACTTGGTTTTGAAATGGGATGTAAATTGAGCAAAACCAGGAAGGCATTCCAAATTTAACACCATTTGCAGTGGCCCTTATATGATCACGGGATGCAAAAGTAGCAATACTTTCCAAATGTCTACATTGGAGGGTGAAGAGTTGCAGATTCCAGTAAATGGGATCTATCTTAAGCACTTCTACTAAAAGGGGAGTTCTCACCCTATACATATTAGTTTATTTTTCTCTTTCCTCTAAGTGCTTATGCACATTGTCTTACTGTAGTGTAGATTGCTTTTCTCCTAAGTACTTTGCATGATCTACATGTTCCATTTGGAGCATGTATGATTTCAAATATTGTATATAGTGTGGTGTTGTTTTTTGGCTCTCATACGGTGTTTGGACTCATCTTTTGGTCAAGATAATTTTTGGTTCTAATGGGTTTCTAAGTGGCCCAGAGTCACTTTCTAAGTTCGTATCGATGTAGTAGGCTATCACCCATGACTCCATGCCCAATGGATATGACAAGGCAATTGGTATTTTCATCTAGCAGTAGATACCCGTGTGAGTCACCAAATTGTTATCCATATTTCACCCTATGCCAAATATTGGATCAACTGTGATCCCACATAAGAGGAAACATAATAAAAAATGGATTGTTGGGGAAAAAGTTGGTTCTTTGCCCATTGTTTTATCAAAGGGGGTCAAAGTTGCAAAATGGCCCATAACTCCACCTAAGGAAAAGTCGGCATCTGGCCTCAGTCAAAGCCAAGGCTAGAATCAAAAGAAAGGGGACCCATTTTCAAGCCATTTTCCCACCCTCCTTTATATACCTAATACAAACTTCAAGGGGCATATATTTTGACTCATGGCTTGAAATATTGCAAACCTAATGTCATTGGAAAGATCTCACCTCACATGCCACGGGGTTTTAAACTTTAATTTTGAGGACGTTAGGTGAAGAAAATGGAGGAAACATCTTCGGACCTTCAATGCGGGATCCATCTGTCTCAACAACTAGATTGGATTCAATCTGTTTCCACCATTTCCTCTTCCTTCAAGGTGCCAAACCAAGGATTGATGTAGTAAAGATGAATTTAGGGAGAGATTTCATCTAAGCATTAACATCGGTGGTTGAGCTTCAACCTATTTTCTGCTTCTCTCTGTTTCCTTCTTTCAGGTTGAATCTATAAATATGGGGGCATGACTCGTTGTAAAGGGTTGGATATTCATTGTTTTGTAGGCTCCCTCTTCCTTCTAGAAAAGGGATCTGTGGGGTTCAAGCCTTCCACTAAAATTGTAATACGTTTCTGCCTCTTGGCTACTTTGTAATGGACTGTATCAATCTACATAGCAATAAAACACGTCTGTGATCAATTTTAGATCCTCTCTTATCTCTTTTTATTTCATCTCGGCCTTCCATTGTATATCGGCTATCTGTGATGGTTTATTGTATGCATTTTGTTGGTTTGTGTCTATTAGCAAAACAATTTTTCATCATTCCTTTGGTGCATCACCTCGTAGTTTAGCTTTGTTTCGTATTCCTTCTATCCTTGTCTCCTTGGTAAATTTTAGATTAGAATTATGAAAATATCCTCTACAAGTTTCTACGTATGCACCTAAACGAGAGAATAAGAAACCAACCTTTAATCTGGAGGGATTTTCCATTTTGCAAGGTCCCAAACCTTGGGAAAGTTCAATGTTATGCAATCACACCAAACGAGTCTTCCTTAGAAAAGTAGATATTTAGAACTCATTTGGGGTGTTGTGATTTTGCATTAACATGTACTTTTCTAAAAATTGGTCCCATATACTATTTAGATCCAAGCATGGGATTAGAGTGACTATTAAAGTTGAGCCTATTTCCCATAATCACATTGAGCCTTATACACATGGGCCTATGAATATGAATTGTGTTATGCATGATCAAGAGGAGAGTGATGATATTCATGAGGTTTCCACATCCTTAGAGGAGGTTCTTGACATTCTACTTGACAATTGGGAAAAGGAACATTTTGAGTTTGATCCTTATGATCACATGGAAGAAACAAGGTTAGGGAATTATTGTATACATGAGGATAATTCCTTCATACCTAGCCTTATAAAGCCATAATAGGATCAACATGGGGTGCAGAAGTTTTATTTTTATGGATCAAGAAGAAAGAATGGTTCGACACAAGGGTTATGTTAAGCTCTCCTATATAGAAGAAATATTTATTTACATTCGAATTTAGTTTAGTTATAATTTAGTGTCCCGTGGGTTTCAAATACCAACATCCAAGATACTTTTAAGAGATGGAAATTTGATGACCATTCAAAATTTTTGTGACTTTTAAGGAAATATTCCTACTAAATGAAGAGACCAAGTATCATTTTACAATCCATTGAGCATGGATTCAAGCCCGAAATAATAAAAAAACTGGTATGAACTTTGAAAATCTTACCACGAGCCCACATGGACTTAGTACTAAAGTGTCACTACCTAAAGTTGATATATGGAGCATTGAATGAAGTTTGGGAATTGATCCAACTATCTAATTCTAGCATGGAACCTACTTAAACTGGAGGTGAACTGAAGAAAACCTTGGCCTTACTCTTAAAGATGATTTTGGGAGTTTTAATTAAAACTTTACAACTTATCCCAAAATATTCTATTTTTGACCAAGGAAGAGGAATGAGAGCCCTAAACTGCAAATGATATTTGACACTTTGGAACTCTTCTCCTCCACATACTTCCTCTACAATCCTTCATGAGAACTGTGCAATAAGAACATCCAAAAGCAAAAAAACTATGCAAAGCACTTAGAGAAATTGAAACCTACACTACCAACAAGACAATGTGCTACAAGAATTTAGAGGAATCGAAACTAATCTACCATATACAAGATGTAACAAAAAAATTAATGGGAAAGTTTAGGATAAATCCCATTAAGTGGGATTTTTAATACATTCCATCAAGATCAAACAACTCAAAAGAGTTGGCTTCCTTGCAAGCACTGATGATATAAGGCCCACTCTAAATTTCATAAAATTTAGAGTGTCTCCCTGGTTTAGCTTTTTCAACATCCCATTTCAAGACCAAATCACCAACCTTAAACATCTGAAATCTATATTTTTTTTATCAAACTAGTGTTTGGTTGATTTTAATACTATTATAATCTAATCATGGTAGAATTACTTAGTTATTCAAACTCAACTGGTTCTACCATTATGATTTCTCTTTGATCTACCCCTTTAAATTCCAATTTTTGGGCCAATTCAAGTGACAAAAGAATCCTAACTTATTTTCCATAAAAAAGTTTGTAAGGGAAGTGCCAATTTCCTTCTTCATTGTGATCCTATCACCCAAAGAGCATTTCTCACCTTTGTTTTCCACTTCCCCTGATTTATATCCATTGTTATCTTCATGATCCTAATTAGGTTCTTGTTAGTGGATTCTGCCAAACCATTACCTTGAGGGTAATAGTTGGAAGAATTCTTCAAATAAATACAAAGTTCAAGAGCCCAACCAGAAATTTTAGATCCTAAGAAGGCCTTTGCATTATCATAAATGATAGTTTGAGGAATACCAAACCTTATCACAATTTCCTTAAGGAAATCAACCTATGAGTGATTCATTTTCTTCCTTCAATGACACAACCTCGGTCTATATGGTAAAGTAATCTATTGCTTTTATTAAAACCTATTTGTGACCGAGAAGTTGATGGAGGATTAATCATGCAATTGAAATCAAGACCCCATTGGGAAAATGACTGATCTTCTTTAATTAGATGAAGTGGGAGGGTAGACAACCTCTTCTTAGAAGTGAAGAAATAAAATTCCCTGTATTTTCTAACCCATTTATGAGAATCAACAAACAATGTGGGTGAAAAGTAACCTACTTTTATAATATTCATTGTTGTGGCTTTGACAGAAATGTCCACTAGAGAAACCATCATGGAATTATGTAAAAACCTTGTTTACCTTTAATACACCTCAACAAAACTCCATCAATGTTCCTTTTGATCAAAATCCCATCAATCAATGCATAAGGAATGGACTGCAACCTTAGATATCTCCTTTTTGTTTTGTTAAGGCCAATAGGATATGTTCCAAAGAGACAAAAATCTAGTCATATCAGCAATCCATCTATGATCATTAACTTCATCTCCTTCATCTTGCTAAATTGTAATGTTATATGGAAGTTGTTCATTTATGAAGGATGTTTCTTGATGATGCTGATCATCCAAAGAAAGTTGTTTACAAAGTGCTCTTCATTTTACCAGGTTTGTAGCCTTGGTAGACACATCATATTCCATTATTTTAGTGACCCATCCAGCTCTTTTGTCATTGATGTCTTATCCCATCATGAAGTCACTCACACTAGAATGTGAGACTAAAACATTTATATGATTAGTGGATAATAAACTCTTTAATTTATTTAGAGCTCTCATGATAACAATGACCTATTTTTCAATGTGATTGTACTTTAATTCATAATCCTTTAGTGTTTTATTGAAGAAGGCTACTAGTTGTTCCAATCCTTGATCTTTTACCGAGTCAAAATAGATGCAATGCTAGATTCAAATCCATATGCATATAAGACAAAATATTTAACATAGTTAGGATTGACAAGTGTAGGAGATTGAGAAATTTCTTGTTTGATCTTGGAAAGTATTTCTTTCTCTTTTACGTCTATTTGAAAACTGCATCCTTCTTTAACATCGAGTGATAGGCTTGACCAATCCTAAAAAATTAGGAATGAATCTCTTAAAAATGTAATATTTCCAAGGAATGATTGCAATTTTTTCTTGTGAGATGGAAGAGAGAGAGAGGGGATGGCTAATATTCTTTTTGGATCAATGGTAATGCAATGCTTTGAAACAATATTCCCAAACTCTTTCCCATAGGGACATGTAAAGTTACATTTCTTGGGATTAAGAGACACCCCGTATTCCTTACATCTCTCAAATACCTTCTCAAGATGGTTAATACGATCCTTACTTTTTTTTGAAAAAATGGCAATATCATCAAGATAGACAAGGATAAATTCATTGATATAAGCCTCAAAAGAAATGTCCATTTCTATTTGGAATGTGGCACCTGCATTTGATAAACCAAAAGACAATTTTTGTTAAGCACGTGTTCCCTATTTGGTGGTAAATCTAGTCTTGTCTTGATCCTCTTCCTCAAATTTGATCTGATTGAAACTTGAGTAACCATCAAATATAGAGAACCTTTAAGCTCCTACCACAGTCATATAATTTTCTCCATGGAAGGTAGAGGACACTCGATCCTTTAGGAAGCTTTGTTCAAATAGCTTAAATCAACACAGAGTCTGATATCTCCATTCTTCTTCCTTACTAGAATAATATTTTCCACCCATGTAGAGTAATTGATGGGAACATTTATTTTTTCCTCAATCAGTTTGGATAACGCCTTCCCGATGAGGGGATTTGTCTTAGGGTTAACAGGCCTTTGCTTTTGCCTACTTGGCTTTACATTATGATCAAGATCAATAGAATGCTGATCATTGTTTTGATCAAACCCCTTTATATATTCATAATCCCATGAAAATACATCATTGAAATTTTGGCACAAGGAGATAAATTTTTTCTTCTTATTAGATCACATACCTTTCCAAGAATAAGTTCCTTTCATGGTGCCATGGTAACTAGTTGAAAATATTCTTTCCTTATTTTTATGTTCTTTTCTTCACCTCTAAAGTCATCATAAACACTGAAAATATGCTCAAAAGTCACCAATCCTTTTGGAAATTTGTTTTTCTTTAGCTAAATAATTTGGTCACCATATCTATCATGTAAATTAGATTGCATTCTTGAAGAGAATTCAACTTCATTATGGATGAATTGAACATTTTTTCATCATCACAAATACTTTCCAATTCATTTCATTGTTTGGAATAAATGGTGTGACCACTACCTTGATGTGTTTCATATTGCCTTTAACAAGATCCTTAGTAGGTGAGAATTATGAACCAAGGGTTTCCATCTAGTCTAGTTTTCCAACTAGGTATGGTACAATTCAATTCAATTCTCAACTAGGTATGGTACAATATTTACCATACAATTTGAGCATATATTTTACCATCATATTGAGTCGTGTAATCCTATCCCTTCGCAATCAATTTTCCTAATATAATAAGATCATGAACAAGAGTCAGTTTCAGAAGAAAAGCTTGTTCCTCCTTCAATTCCTAACCTTCTATTATATTAATGGGCCAAATGCTATGATTTTGATCCTTATGATATAACTTTGGAAACTAGACTTGGAACCTATTGCATTCTTAAACAAGGGTCTTCTTGGGATGCCTTGGAGTAGGTCTTTACTCTCTTTACTTTTTGTTACTAGTTTTGGGTACCTTACGAGTGTCTATTTTTTTCCCGCTTATTGTACATGAGTACCTCATCGAGCCTAGTTACTGGGACTCATACCGTGGACATGCCACTTCTATTTTGACCCCTAGCTTCACTTGAGGGGGTGTTAGAGTAGGTATTTACCTTATCTCATGTTCACATAGGTACTTTATTTACCTTTATTTTATTTATCCTCACCCACTTATGTGTGTGGATATTTCTTTTATCTTATTTGGATATTAGGAGATATTATCTAGTTGTTAGGTATAGTTCTTTCCTTGATCTATGGTATTGACTAGATCCTTGATGTCTAGTTCTCTCATAAATCTATGGTCTTGACTAGTTCTTTGATGAATAGTTATTTCCTTGATTTATGGCTTGATCTACAACCTTGATTGGTTCTTAGATTGTTATTCCTTGCCTATTTAAGCAAGGCCCATTCTAAATGTATTGCATTTAGAAACACAGTTATACTTAAGACCTAAGATATCATCAATATTTTTGGGTATTATAGAGGTATTGGCTCTTGAATCAAACATGCAATTATGAACTAAATGCTTTCCCAAAATTAAAGACATATAAAAGGGTGGGGTCTTGACAAATTTTCTTACTTGATATTTTTTTCTTAAAATTAAATTAACAGCAGCATAAGTCCTTTGAGAAACCAAACCAGTTTGAGGAAGTTGCTTCAGAGCTTCATGTAAAAGATCTAGTTGTGATGGAATAGCCAAAACATCCCACATTATCACATTGACACTTATCCTATTCATTTGATCAATAATGTTGAAAGGAAGGCCATAGGGTTTATGCATTTGGGGTATAATATTCTCTTTCCTTGATTATTGTAAAATTACCCGATAGACATATTTTTTTTGGAAGCAACTTCCTTGTCTAAAACAGGTTTGCTAGGAACCTCTAACAACTTGTTTTTATTTTCATCTATTCCAAATTCCTTTTCCTTGTTAATAGTGTTTCCTTGATCAAAATAGATGAAGGTTGAGTATTCAACATACTCTTTTTGAACCTTGTGTTATTAGTAACATGAGTCTCGAGACCCGTTGAAGCTGCCCACTACTTGATTAATTGTAAATAATTCATGAGCCCCAAAGAATATAAGATTAACATCTTGATTGACCTCTTGAGCTTCTTCCTCATTAGGATTTACTTCTTCTATAATTGGTTCCTACTGATTGGAATATTTTTGAATCATGAAGGCCTGAGATTGCAACACATTTACACAAAATAACTGATTATGTAGATATATGTATGGAAATACCATTTTGTTTCTTGTATTACATCATTTTACACTAGAACTAATGCTTGATTTGTATGAAGAGCGAGGAGTGGCTAAGCGGGGCAACCATTTTAAGTGGAAGAGGTGCATTTTAACCTTGTTATCTATCATTTTTCTTATTTTCCCATATCTTTGGTTAGGGTATTGATTTTTGTTGGGTTGGTAACCTTGGTTGAATCCTTGGTTTGAAGATTGCCCCTAGTTATAATAATTTCTATAAGGTTGGGCTAGTTGTTTTTCAAAGGATATGACTTTGTTGGACATATTTCTAATCAAATCCTTCATCTCTTCATCCTCCTTTTTAGTAGAAGAGGATGTGGAAGGAGAAAATTGGTGACTTTTCTTGGGAATAAGAGCAATGGTAGTTTGTGGGGCTTGTGGAAATTTACGGAACAAAGGCATAAGTATCATAGGGGAATTTTTTTTGGTTTTTATCAGAAAATTATCATCCCTAATGGCTTATGGATAGGCATCAGGAAATGTTCCACCCTCATAGATCTGAATCATGATTGCAATATTAGAATTGCAAGCTCTCAAGAAGTAAATAAAATAACCTTATGAAGTTGGTCTAAAGAGTCCTTGAATTTTGTCCCACATCCTCTAAAATTTGAAATTGAAATCTTCCATGAGCTCACCCCTCTTAATTTTTTTAGTTGTTCTAACAAGGAAATATTGTTTTCCTTTTCCCCAAATTGGTTATAAAGTGCAGTGCCAAGATCATTCCAATTTTTAATAGATGCGGGTCTCAAGATTTTATACAATTAAAGTGATTTTGTTCATTTGAGTGAAGATGTTAGAAGCCTAACTACTACATCATTTTCTGTGACTAGATGAATGAAACATACATTTGCAACATCTTGAATGTGTTCGGTAGGGTGAATTGATTTTCACTATTTAAGTATGGAATGTGTTTTAGTGAAACTACTGATATGTCATGTTGTACATTAAGTGCAAGGGAGCTTCCACCCATAAAGTTAACAAATGAAAAATTTACCTCGTGGTGCTGCCATAATAATAGGTCTTAAAACTCTGGATGATAGCAAGAAAGGCCTATCTCGGAGGTGAATTAAAAAGAGTTCTATTTGGTGGTGAAGGTGACTGTATGCGTACCCAAAATTATAGGGTACTACACCATCGGAACAACGTAACAAGTGTCCAAATGATGATACAGGTCTCCTCGCAAGGTGTTCAGGATCCGAAAAAGCTCTCCAAGTACGCGTTATCATCCGCATGCCTTGATTAGCCCTCGTGCACTTTTATTTTCTCTTTCCCCCTCTTTTATTTTCCTTTTGCTCTTCGATTATGAAATTACCGCCTTACACGACGGCGATCCTGTGCTTGCCGCCATGCTCAGGGCGGCGGTCCTTTACGCATTTTCTAGAATGCTCTTTTAACACGGCTCACATAAATTTTAATGTTTACTAGCTTTTATTTCTTGCCTTGGGCTTGCATTAATGATTCTAGTTCCTTGGAGTAGTGTTTTGCCATTGTTTATAGTTTAAGAGTTCAATTTGGTTTTTACCTTGGGTAAATGCAAATGCTATAAATAGTTGGCTTGTGCTCAAGCAAATGGCCCCTCAAATTTACCTCTGAATTTCTCATTGTAATAGATTAGTCTTTCATTTTGCTTAGAATTCTTAGTTTCTTTCATTGCATGCTTAGTTAGTGTTGTTTTGCTGTTAGGAAGCCACATATCCATCTTATGCAAGTGCTGTTGATATTCCATCCAATCCATTAGAGTAGAGTAGTTTTTTTTCAATAGGAAGCCATTAAAGTTGCAGGTTTTGTTCTTTAAGCAAGATAGTTTCAGGTTCTGGATGTTTTATGTTGCATGACTCGCAATAAATCCCGCTAGGAATTGCATAAGCCAAGCTCTGTACTCTTGCGCTATCTCTCTCTTACTCACATTGTATTCAGTCTGTATCCTAAGCTGCCTTTGTCCCAATATCTACTTCTGTTGATGCTAGCATTACACACTTTTTTGGATCCATGTGAACACGAAGGAGTGAGGAGGTCACACTGAGGGGACAAGATCACACACATCATCAGATTCGCCATTGTTCTGCAGAATCTAGGTTTTAGCTTTCAAAGTTCTAAATTAAAAGCATATCAAATAGAGTAGCCAATCACTTTATTTCAGTGAATTTTACTTTTGATCTTGCCAGGGAAGTTGTGAGGATTGATAGTTTCTGAGAGACTATGATTCTTTCCTCACTTCTGAGGTAGGATTGAGAGTATTTCAAATATATTAGATCAGTTATTTCATAGTTTAGAATAGATTTACAACTGCACAGGCAAGTAGCTATACTCGATTACTTTGTTTGTTTTAAAATTCGTCACTAGATTAATTGTCAATTTCTAGATATATTAAAATAGCTGCTCCTTTAAATTCATTTATAAAATTCATTAGGAAAATAACAAAAATATAGAAGTTATATATGTTATAGATATACTTGTTAGCGCAAAATCACAAAGACCCCTGGATGTCGATCGATTTCTAGTTTGATCATACTAACATCCAGGTGTGATTGCACAACATTGAATCCTTTCTCCAAGTGTGGGACCTACAAAAATTAGAAAGGAATCTCTAGAGAAGGCTGGTTCCTCTTCCTAAACTACACGCCACAAGATGTTCCAGTGCGAGGCAAGCTAATCTAATCCTAATCTAACCTCCAGGAGACAGGAGAGAGAGAAAGAGAAAAAAACAAAAGCCTACACTAAAACGCGTGATACACCGGAGAAGGAAAATACCGAACATCTATCAAAACTACTATGAACACAGCTCCAACCTTGCAATGAACATTTAAATGTGCATAAATACCTACAATGAAGAGAGGAAAGAAGAAAACAAGCAAAAACAAGCAAGGATGGACAGATGCATCACAAAACACGTTTTTGTTGCTCCAGAAGTTTGCACAGAACATCATTTTAATGGTAAAAGGAAAAACACCATTACAGAGTAGGGGAGGAGGTTTAAACTCCATTTTCAACCTTGGGGAAGAAAAGAAAGGAGAGCAGAGCAGAAAAGATGAACAACCTCTAAAAATGAGCCAAATCTGGCTTTTTACAATGCATGGGTCGAGCCCAGGAGAGAGAAAACGTGTAAAAACATGGGATCCATTCCTCATTGAATGAAGATGCATTAAAACAGCATGGGCATCCTTACAAACCCATTCCCTGACATTTTTGGCCGTGCTGAAGAAGAATGTGACCCATTTTGCATTAAAATTGGTTGTTGAAAGCGTCACTACGCCATTACCATGTGCGAGACATTTTTCAATTTTATCTCTCCAAACTAAACCAAACTATAAGATTGACCCCATAATCATGTAGATAATTTCACCATCTTTCCATTGATATAAAGAACGTGAAAATCTGAGCTTTGGATCGAAAGTTATGGCCATTTGAAGATTTAGGGCAAAAATAGGCCAAAATCGGATCGGTGGGCAAAAAGTTTGAATTTTTAGCGCCATACATTGACATGTGGCGAGATTCTATTGGCTCGCAAAAAGGGGGCAGGCTTTCCCTTTGAATTTTTCTTTATTTTTTCCCTTGGGAAATGTTAGTGCAAAATCACAAAGACACCCCGGATGTTGATAAGATTTCTAGGTTGATCATACTAGCATCCAGTGTGATTGCACAACATTGAATCCTTTCTTTGAGTGTGGGACTCGTGAAAATGAGAAAGGAATCTCCAGAGAAGGCTGGTTCCTCTTCCTAAACTACCTGCCACAAGCTATTCCAGTGCAGGCAAGCTAATCTAATCCTAATCTAACCATGCCAAGGAGACAGAGAGAGAGAAAAGGGAAAACAGAGCCTACACTAAAACGGTGATACACCAGAGAAGGAAAATGTTGAACATCTATCAAAACTGCCATGGAACAAAGAGAGGTGAGCAATGGGAAGGATGGACAGATGCATCATAGGCCCAAGGATAGATTTCACACAGAAAATGTCCCAAAACTCCATGAACACAGCTCCAAACCTGTAATGAACATTCAAACGTGCACAAATACCTGCAATGAAGAGAGGCAAGAAGAAAACAAGCAAAAAACGAGCAAGGATGGATAGATGCATCACGAAACACATTTTTGTTGCTCCAGAAGTTTGCACAGAACATCATTTCAATAGTAAAAGGCAAAAACGCCATTACAGAGAGCGGGGAGGAGGTTCGAACTCCATTTTCAACCCTGGAGAAGAAAAGAAGGGAGGGCAGAGTTGAAAAGATGAACCACACTAGAAAATGAGCCAAATCTGGCTTTATACAATGCATGGGTCGAGCCCAGGAGAGAGAAAACGTAGGAAAACGTGCAAGCAGCCCAACCATTGACCAAAACGCATTCTTCATTAAAATCGGTGGTTGAAACATCACTTCTGGCCATGCTGAAGAAGAATGCGACCCATGTGCATTAAAAATGGTTGTTGAAATGTCAGTTCTGGCCATGTTGAAGAAGAATGCGACCCATGTGCATTAAAACTAGTTGTTGAAACGTCAGTTCTGGCCATTACCATGCGCCAGAGATGTTTCTTGATTTTCTCTCTCCAAACTGAACCAAAATGCAATATTGACTAGGAATCATGTAGATAATTTCACCAGCTTTCCATTGATATAAAGAACGTGAAAATCTAAGCTCTGGATCGAAAGTTATGGCGATCTGAAGATTTAGGGCAAAAAACAGGCCAAAATGGATATTTGAATTTTTCCCGCTCTGCCACTTGGATGACACGTGTCGGGCGCTGATTGGATGAGCAATTCTCTCTCCTTCCCTTTCCGTGGGTTTTCCTTTGAAAATTTTGACTTTTTATAACTTTGGAAAATTTTCCATTTTTTCCCCGCGCCCACCACTTGGGACACGTGGCGTGATCTGGTTGGAGGATAGGGGCGCGGGGTCATCCTTGTCTTTTAATTTTTTGGCCCAAGAATTTTGTCAAATTTTCCTAAGTCTTTCCCTGGCTCAACTCCCCACCTTAGGACACGTGTCCTGTGTCTATTAGCTCGGGCCGACCCTTCAAACCTTGCCCTTTGAAATTTTTTGGCCAAAAAACACTTAGCCAATTTCCATTGCGCTTCCCCTTGTGACACGTGTCATGCTGCGATTCATCCGCGGGCCTCCTTGTCTCTTTCCGGCCACTTCACCTTTTCACGTCCCACGCGTACTTTTGGCCTGGATGTCCCAAACTGTCTGGGACAAATTTCTCCGAACCGCCCGATTCGGGCTTCCTTGTTCCTCTTTGAGGTGAAGACACGTGGCAAGATCCCATTCGCTCTCGGCTCCTTCAGCTTTTCGCATCCCACGCGTACTTTTGGCCCGGATGTCCCAAACGAAAGTCCTCTGTTTCGGCCGAACCAGCCGGTTCGTGTCCTCCGTGTACTCTTGTCCCAACTGTCCCGGACTTCCTGGGACAAATATCTCCGAACCGCCCGAAATGGACTGACTTGCGCCAAACCAGCCGATCTGCGTCCCGCACGTACTTTTGTCCCAGATGTCCCACACTGCGTGAAATGAAGACTTAGACATTTTTCACTTGCTTTCGGCTGATTCAGATTTTCGCGCCCCGCGCGTCCTGATGTCCCAATTGTCTCGGATCTTTGCCGCATGCATCGCCCCGGCGGCTTTTTGGCCGATTCGCGCCCCGACGTCCCAACTGTCCCAAGTGCTGCCTGGGCTAGGACTTAGCCGATTTTCTCTGTATTTCGGCACCAAGCTTGGCTTTCACATTTTTAAAACTTGCTGGGTTTTCTTCTTGGACAGGGGAGTTAGAAAGAACCCGAGGGGACCCCAGAAACACGATTTTTTGCCTTGAATCAATATACTTTCTCGGGACTAAATAATCTGATGCATGTTATCAAAATTTACCTTGGGGGTGAATTTTGGATAATAATTTTGGTGACTTAGCGGGGTTATCTGCCTGCTAGATGAATGATCAGTAGCCTGAAGCAATCCATTGGGCATGGAGTCATGAGTAGTAGCCTGAAAACTGATCTGAACTTTGAAAACTTCCCTCTGAACCACTTGAAACCCACTGGACATGGAGTCATTCTCACCAAAATGCCACTAAAATGGACTGTGCAAGAGCAAAACCAGCACCACAAAAACTATGTACAGAACTGAAAATCATACATGCTCCAAATGGAACATGCAGAGTGTGCACAAGCACTTCTTCTACTGAAAGCAAACCTACCTACTCTACTTTAACTGGAAGCAAAGGCAAGCTAAACAAACCCTGCAATTGGTTGTGAGAAATAGCTTCCCTTTCTCAAAAGTGGCAGCCATGTAATTGATTTGGCATTGAACATGGCTGATTGGATGAATGGAAAATCAACAAGAAGCTGGTCTTCCACCCAAATCATCAAGGTATCAGCTGAAGGCAAATTCAATACCTCTTTTAGTTGCTCTGCATTTGGATTGAAGAGGTATGACAGCTGATCCTTGGTACTTTGTAGCTCACCCTCATGCTCAGAAGCAAGCATGACTGGTTGTGACTTCTCCTTTGGCTCCAATGAAGCCAAATACCTGATTGGGCAAGGTCTGATCCATTTGATATGCCCATAGCTCTGATTTTCAACTCCAAAAATGGAGTCTTCTTGTAGACCCTCTTGAATGGATGGTGTGGAAGAAATGGTGAAATTCCTCTTGTCCTTTCTCTTCCTCCAATGAAGAACATGAAAGATTTAAATCTTCCAATCTTGATTCCAAAGAGCTGCTATAAGATGTAGGCTGCTGCAAATGAATGTTCTCCTTCATGACAATAGACTCAAGTGTTTGGAATGTGGATGATGAAAGAGAGAATGGTGGAAACTCAACCGGCTCTTCTCCATCAAAACAATCCTCCAAATCTGACAAATAAACTGCCTCATGGCTGTCCTGCTGCAAATGCTCCACTCCTTCCATGGTGTCTTCTTGATCTGTAACTTGACCACCATGGTTTCTTTCACCCTCCAACATTGAGTTTGAGAGATCAAACTCCTCTTCAGTACTAGAACTTGAGAGAGGTGAAGTAGAAAGAAGAACTGAAGGTTCTCCTGTAGCCTACTTTGTGCTCAAAGCCCTTGGATCTGCAATTTTCTCCTCCACAACTAGAATGTGCTCCTCTTCTTTTGGATCTGGAGCAGCTTCTCCTTTCTCTACTACTTGAAGACAATCTTGCTCTTGATTGAACTCTTCCTCTAAAGCACGAAGTTTTCAAGTCAAACTCTTCAATCTGCCGCTCTAGAGGGACAAGTTGGGACTGCAAGATCTTTTTCGAGCTTTCTTCCTTTATGGCTGATTGTGCAACTTGAATTGAATCAGCATTCCCTTCAAATAGAGTGCCAACACAAACACTACTTTCTCGAGAAAACTCGACAGTTGATCTCGCTTCTTCTTTTTTCTCTTCTTCTGCTACCACAAAATCAGTCCCGACCACCATTTGTTCTCCAACATTAACCTCTTCTGTAGGTTTAACCATTAAGGGGATCTTTGTCATCCCAAATTTGGCAGCCCAAACCCTCAAGTTGTCTGTCATTTCTTTTCTATTGGGCTCCTCTTCTTGCTGTTGTTTTCCTTGGTACGGCATTCTGATTTTCATCCTCCCAACATGGATTTGGGAATACAAGAGGAGAAGTGGATTGTAACTCAATTGATTTGGCAATTTCTTGTGGTGGTAGAGGTAGAAACTCTTGTTTCTTTGGAGGAGGGGGTATTTCTTTTAGCTCTTGCGGAGGGGATGACTGTTTGGAAGGAAAAAGGAAAGAAGAATTGAGGTGTGGTGGAAGACTGAGAGGTGGAGACATGGGATCAACATTTGGGACAACAGATGGGGAGTTTAGAATTTGCAATTCCAAATGAGATGGTGTTGCTTGAGTAATGGGAAGAGAAAAACTAGATGATGGTGTAGAACTTACCCATTGACAAGGTTGTTCAACAACAAGTGTATAGGCCTCTATTTCTGCTATCCATTGTGCAAGTTGGGGCAGCATCTTCATCATGAAGTCTAGCTTCTCCTGAGGGCTGAAGTGTCTTGGAAAAGGGCCTCCCCATGGACAAGGAGTCCTGCAACCAATTCTGAAAGCTCTCATTTGAGCTGTTGCTCTGGACTGCACCATCTTTACCTCCATCTTTTGGATTTTCTCCAACAGACCAGCATCTTGCATCTGATTGTCTTCATTATATGCATACTCTTGCTCTTGGAAAGCTCCATAGCCAAACTGATTTTGGCATTGCTGCTCATATGGGTATGCATGCTGATTTTGAATTTGTTCAAAATGTTGATTTGGAGGATTTAAAAAACATGTTGGAGGTGGGAAACATTGCTGCTGTTGTAAATGTGAGTTCCATGATGGAAATGAAGTCATGATTGCACAACTTCATGGAATGGAAAAGAATGAAAGGGATGGAAAGAAGGATGGATGGGAATGGATGGAAAACGGTCTGCAACTTCAGAAATGGGTTGCTGATCAGATGGAGTCGCCAGATGTGTTTGCAAGTGCCTCCAAAGGCTGAAATCTTCACAGGAACACACCAACCTGCAAAAGATGAAGTGGAAGACCTCTAGGTCCCACTGGGCGTGCCAAAACTGTTATAGCAAACACACACGGTGGCTTAAACTTTGTTGTTGATAATGAGACACCTCTGGAAAGATGAAATAATCTAACCTCGGTCTCCCACCGGCGTGCCAAAATGTGTTAGTGCAAAATCACAGCACCCCTGGATGTTGATCAAATTTCTAGGTTGATCATACTAGCATCCAGTGTGATTGCACAACATTGAATCCTTTCTTTGAGTGTGGGACTCATGAAAATGAGAAAGGAATCTCCAGAGAAGGCTAGTTCCTCTTCCTAAACTACCTGCCACAAGCTATTCCAGTGCAGGCAAGCTAATCTAATCCTAATCTAACCATGCCAAGGAGACAGAGAGAGAGAGAAGGGAAAAAAACAGAGCCTACACTAAAACGGTGATACACCAGAGAAGGAAAATGTTGAACATCTATCAAAACTGCCATGGAACAAAGAGAGGTGAGCGATGGGAAGGATGGACAGATGCATCATAGGCCCAAGGATAGATTTCACACAGAAAATTTCCCAAAACTCCATGAACACAGCTCCAAACCTGTAATGAACATTCAAACATGCACAAATACCTGCAATGAAGAGAGGCAAGAAGAAAACAAGTGAAAAATGAGCAAGGATGGACAGATGCATCACGAAACACATTTTTGTTGCTCCAGAAGTTTGCACAGAACATCATTTCAATAGTAAAAGGCAAAAACGCCATTACAGAGCGGGGAGGAGGTTCGAACTCCATTTTCAACCCTGGAGAAGAAAAGAAGGGAGGGCAGAGTTGAAAAGATGAACCACACTAGAAAATGAGCCAAATCTGCTTTATACAATGCATGGGTCGAGCCCAGGAGAGAGAAAACGTAGGAAAACATGCAAGCAGCCCAACCATTGACCAAAACACATTCTTCATTAAAATCGGTGGTTGAAACATCACTTCTGGCCATGCTGAAGAAGAATGCAACCCATGTGCATTAAA
Source organism: Taxus wallichiana var. yunnanensis (assembly GCA_018340775.1). NCBI lineage: Eukaryota > Viridiplantae > Streptophyta > Pinopsida > Cupressales > Taxaceae > Taxus > Taxus wallichiana. The sequence continues at coordinate 443,188,366 of CM031243.1, read as the reverse complement.
ACTGGTTGTTGAAATGTCAGTTCTGCCATGTTGAAGAAGAATACGACCCATGTGCATTAAAACTGGTTGTTGAAACGCGATTCGCCCGCCACTACCACGCGCCGAGAGATGTTTCTTGATTTTATCTCTCCAAACTAAACCAAAATGTAATATTGACCCTAGAATCATGTAGAGAATTTCACCAGCTTTCCATTGATATAAAGAACGTGAAAATCCGAGCTCTGGATCGAAAGTTATGGCGATTTGAAGATTTAGGGCAAAAATAGGCCAAAATGGATATTTGAATTTTTCCCGCGCTCTGCCACTTGGATGACACGTGTCGTGCTGATTGGATGAGCAATTCTCTCTCCTTCCCTTTCCATGGGTTTTCCTTTGAAAATTTTGACTTTTTATAACTTTGGAAAATTTTCCATTTTTTCCCCTGCGCCCCGCCACTTGGGACACGTGGCGTGATCTGGTTGGAGGACAGGGGCGCGGGGTCATCCTTGTCTTTTAATTTTTGGCCCAAGACTTTGTCAAATTTTCCTAAGTCTTTCCTGGCTCCAAACTCCCCACCTTAGGACACGTGTCCTGTGTCTATTAGCTCGGCCAACCCTTCAAACCTTGCCCTTTGAAATTTTTTGGCCAAAAAACACTTAGCCAATTTCCATTGCGCTTCCCCTTGTGACACGTGTCACGCTGCGATTCATCCGCGGGCCTCCTTGTCTCTTTCTGGCCACTTCACCTTTTCACATCCCACGCGTACTTTTGGCCCGGATGTCCCAAACTGTCTGGGAAAAATTTCTCCGAACCACCCGATTCGGGCTTCCTTGTTCCTCTTTGAGGTGAAGACACGGCAAGATCCCATTCGCTCTCGGCTCCTTCAACTTTTCGTGTCCCACGCATACTTTTGCCCGGATGTCCCAAACGAAAGTCCTCTATTTTGGCTGAACCGGCCGGTTCGCATCCTCCACGTACTCTTGTCCCAACTGTCCTGGACTGCCTGGGACAAATATCTCCGAACCACCCGAAATGGACTGACTTGTACCAAACCAAATGCGATCCACGTCCCACACGTACTTTTGTCCCGGATGTCCCACACATCACGAAACAAAGACTTAGAAATTTTTCACTTGCTTTCGTCCGATTTGGCTTTTCGTGCCCGCGCATCCCGATGTCCCATCTGTCTCCGAATCTTTGCAGAGACCACCACCGACGGCTTTTCAGCCGATTCGTGCCCCGACTTCCCAACTATCCCTAGTGCTACCTGGGCTAGGACTTAGCCGATTTTCTCTATATTTCAGCACCAAGCTTGGCTTTGACATTTTTAAAACTTGCTGGGTTTTCTTCTTGGACAGGGGAGTTAGAAAGAACCCGAGGGGACCCCAGAAACATGATTTTTTGCCTTGAATCAATATACTTTCTCGGGACTGAATAATCTGATGCATGTTATCCAAAATTTACCTTGGGGGGTGAATTTTGGATAATAGGAAAATTTCCCAAAAATCTTCCCCATCCCCGCCACTCCAAGACATGTGGCGCTTTTCTATTCATCTGCAGGCCTTCGGGTAAAATTTACCTCTTTGCGCCAAACACTTAGCAATTTTTTCAACTTTCATCCCCTTTTAACACGTGGCACATTCTGATTCATCCACGGGCCTCCTTGTCTCTTTTACGGCCATTTCACCTTTTCACGTCACACGCGTCCCACGCATACTTTTGTCCCAACTGTCCCGGATGGAAATCTCTTGCTTCGGCCGATTCGGGCTTCCTTGTTCCTGTTTGCGGCTTTTTCAGCTTTTCACGTCCCTCGCGTACTTTTGGCCAAACGTCCCACGGACTACACAGGACAAATATCTCTCGAACCACCGAAATGGACTGTCTTTCGGCAAACCAGCCGATTCGCATCCCATGCGTACTTTTGTCTCGGCTGTCCTAAATCGCGTGAAACAAGACTTAGACGATTTTCCTTGCTTTCGGCTGTTTCGGCTTTTCGCGTCCCTCGCGTCCTGACGTCCCAACTGTCTCTGCGGACCGCTGGGAAAAAAATGTCTGACTTAGCTGATTTTCTTTCTTTTTTCGGCCCCAAGCTTGGTACGATGAACCTCAGTACAACCCTAACCCTTGGACCAAATGCTTCAAAACAATCCTACAACCTTATTTTTGCATTTTTTCCATTTTTCTAACTTGTGGGGATTCCTTCTTGGATGGGAGAGTTAGAGAGAAGCGAGGGGGCCCCAAAACATAATTTTGGGCCTTGAATCAATCTACTTGCTCGGGACTGAAGAATTTGATGCATGTTATCAAAATTACCTTGAGGGGTGAATTTTGGATAACAATTTTGGTGACTCAGTGGGGTCATCTGCCTGCTGGATGAAGTTACCAGTTGCTGAAGCATCCATTGGGCATGGAGTCATGAGTTGTAGCCTACAAACTGATCTAAACTTTTAAAACTTCCCCTCCGAGTCACTTGGAAACCATTTGAAATGGGTATGCAAGAGCAAAACCAGCACCACAAAAACTATGTACAAAACTGAAAATCATACATGCTCTAAATGGAACATGCAGAGTGTGCACAAGCACTTCTTTTACTGAAAGAAAAACTACCTATCCTACTCTAACTGGAAGCAAAAGTGGGCTAAACAAACCCCCAGTAATTGGTTGTGTAAAATAGCTTCCTTTCTTCAAAATTGGCAATTTCTTAGGATGGGTGGAAAATCAACAAGAAGCTGGTCTTCTACCCAAATCATCAAGGTGTCAGTTGAAGGCAAATTCAATACCTCTTTTAGTTGCTCTGCATTTGAATTGAAGAGGTATGACAGCTGATCCTTGGTTCTTTGCATATCATCCTCATGCTTAGAGGCAAGCATGACTGGTTGTGGCTTCTCCTTTGGCTCCAATGAAGCCAAATACCTGATTGGGAAAGGTTTGATCCATTTGATATGCCCATAGCTCTGATTTTCAACTCCAAAAATGGAGTCTTCTTGTAGACCTTCTTGGGTGGGTGATGTGGAAGCAATGGTAGAACCCTTCTGCCCTTTCTCTTCCTCCAATGAAGAACATGGAAGATTTAAATCTTCCAGTCTTGATTCCAAAGAGCTGCTATAAGATGCAAGTGCTAAAATGAATGCTCTCCTTCATGACAGCAAAGAGCTCTTGTGTTTGGAAGATGGATGATGAAAGAGAGAATGGTGGAAACTCAACCGGTTCTTCTTCATCAAAACAGTCCTCCAAATCAGATAGGTAAACTGCCTCATTGTTGTCCTGCTGCAAATGTTCAACCTCTCCCATGGCGTTCTCTTGATCTGTAACTTGATCACCATGGTCTCTTTCATCCTCCAACATTGAGTTTGAGAGATCAAACTCTTCTTCAGCACTAGAACTTGAGAGAGATGAAGTAGAAAGAAGAACTGAAGGTTCTCCTGTAGCCTACTTTGTGCTCAAAGCCCTTGGATCTGCAATTTTCTCCTCCACAACTAGAATGTGCTCCTCTTCTTTTGGATTTGGAGCAGCTTCTTTTTCCTCTACTACTTGAAGGCAATATTGCTCTTGATAGAACTTTTCTTCTAGCATGAAGTTTGTCAAGTCAAACTCTTCAATCTGCTGCTCTAGAGGACAAGTTGGGACTGCAAGATCTTTTTCTAAGATTTCTTCCTCTATGGCTGATTGTGCAACTTGAATTGAATCAGCATTCCCTTCAAATAGAGTGCCAACATGGACACTACTTTATGAGCAAACTGACTGCTGATCTGCTTCTTCTTTTTGCTCTTCTCTTGCTGCAGCAAATTCAGTCCTAACCATCGCTTGTTCTCCAAATCCAACCTCTTCTAAAGGCTTAACCATCAAGGGGATCTTTGTCATCCCAAATTTAAGAGCCCAACTCTTCGACTTTGAATTTCTTCATCCTTGTTTGTATTTTCTTTTTAATGTTGTTTTCCTTGACCGTGATCTAATTTTTATCCTCCCAACGTGGATTTGGGAATGCAAGAGGAGAAGTGGATTGTAACTCAAATGGCTTGGCAATTTTTCATGGTGGTGGAGGAGGTAGAAACTCTTGTTTCTTTGGAGGAGGGGTATTTTGTTAGCTTTTATGGAGGGGATGACTATTTGGAAGGAAAGAGGAAAGAAGAATTGAGATGAGGTGGAAGACTAGGGGTGGAGAAATGGATTCAACACTTGGGACAGCGAGATGGAGAGTTTAAAACTTGACACTTTCTTGAGATAAAACAGATTGGGAAAGAGGAAAAAGAAAGGCATGAGATGGCGTGCTTACCTGTTGACAAGGTTGTTGAATACTCCTCTCATACACCTCTATTCCTTCAATCCACTTTGCAAGCAATGGCAACATTGAAATCATGAAGTCAAGCTTCTCTTGAGGGCTGTAATGCCTTGGAAAAGGTCCCACCCATGGATAGGGTGCTCCACAACCGATTCCAAATGCTTTCATTTGTGCTTGAGCCCTGGACTGCACCATGTTTACCTCCATCTTTTGGATTTTCTCCAACAGACCAGCATCTTGCATCTGATGGTCTTCATTATATGCATACTCTTGCTCTTGGAAAGCTCCATAGCCAAACTGATTTTGGCATTGTTGCTCATATGGGTATGTATGCTGATTTTGAATTTGTTGAAAATGTTGATTTGGAGGATTTAAAAAACATGTTGGAGGTGGGAAACATTGCTGCTGTTGTAAATGTGAGTTCCATGATGTAAATGAAGTCATGATTGCACAACTTCATGGAATGGAAAAGAATGAAAGAGATGGAAAGAATAATGTATGGAAATGGATGAAAAATAGGTCTGCAACTTTAGAAATGGGTTGCTTTGATCGGATGCGAGTCACCGATGTGTTTGCAAGTGCCTCTAAAGGCTAAAATATTCATAGGAACACACCAACTGTCAAAGAAAAAGTGGAAGACCTCTAAGGTCCCACAGTGCATGCTAAAACTCTGTCAAGACAAAATCACAACACCCCACTGGATGTCAATCGATTTCTAGTTTGATCATACTAGCATCCAGTGTGATTGCACAACATTGAATCCTTTCTCCAAGTGTGGGACTTACAAAAATGAGAAAGGAATCTCTAGAGAAGGCTGGTTCCTCTTCCTAAACTACCTGCCACAAGCTATTCCAGTGCAGGCAAGCTAATCTAATCCTAATCTAACCTCCAAGGAGACAGGGAGAGAGAGAAAAGAGAAAAAAAAAAAGCCTACACTAAAACGGTGATACACCAGAGAAGGAAAATGTTGAACATCTATCAAAACTGCTATGAACACAGCTCCAACCTTGCAATGAACATTTAAACGTGCACAAATACCTGCAATGAAGAGAGGCAAGAAGAAAACAAGCAAAAAAACGAGTAAGGATGGATAGATGCATCACAAAACACGTTTTTGTTGCTCCGTTTTGCAGAACATCATTTTAATGGTAAAACACAAAACACCATTACAGAGTGGGGGAGGAGGTTCAAACTCCATTTTCAACCCCAGGGAAGAAAAGAAAGGAGAGCAGAGAAGAGAAGATGAACAACCTCTAAAAAATGAGCCAAATCGGCTTTTTACAATGCATGGGTCGAGCCCAGGAGAGAGAAAATGTGTAAAAACATGGGAGCCATTCCTCATTGAATGAAGATGCATTAAAACAACATGGGCATCCTTACAGACCCATGCCCTGACATTTTTGGCCGTGCTGAAGAAGAATGCGACCCATTTTACATTAAAATTGGTTGTTGAAACGTCACTTCTGGCCATTACCACATGCCAGAGATGATTTTCAATTTTATCTCTCCAAACTGAACCAAACTGCAATATTGACTCCATAATCATGTAGAGAATTTCACTAGCTTTCCATTGATATAAAGAATGTGAAAATCTGAGCTCTGGATCGAAAGTTATGGCCATTTGAAGATTTAGGGCAAAAATAGGCCAAAATCGGATCGGCGGTCAAAAAGTTTGAATATTTTGGCACCATCTGGACACGTGGCGAGATTCTATTGGCTCGCAGAAAATGGGGAGGATTTTCCTTTGAATTTTGCTTTATTTTTTCCCTTGGGAAAATTTCCCAAAACTATTCCTTAGCCTCGCCATTCCAGGACACTTGGCACTTTTCTATTCATCAGCGGGCCTTCGGGCAAAATTTACCTCTTTGCGCAAAACACTTAGCAATTTTTTCAAATTTCATCCCCTTCTGACATGTGGTACATTCTAATTCATTCACGGGCCTCCTTGTATCTTTTCTAGCCATTTCACCTTTTTGCGTCCCACGCGTCCCGTGCGTACTTTTGTCCCAACTGTCCCGGACGAAAATCTCCTACTTCGGCCAATTCGGGCTTCCTTGTTCCTGTTTGCGGCTTCTTGGCTTTTCGCGTCCACGCATCCCTCACGTACTTTTTGCCCAACTTTCCCATAGACTTCCTGGAACAAATATCTCGAACCGCCCGAAATGGGTGTCTTTCGATAATGGCCGATTCACGTCCCACGCGTACTTTTGTCCCGGCTGTCCCAAACCGCATGAAACAAGACTTAGATGATTTTCCTTGCTTTTGGCTATTTGATTTTAAGCGTCCCTCACGTCCCGACGTCCCAACTATCCAGCGGTTTTCTGGGACAAAAATGTCGACTTAGTTGATTTTCTTTGTTTTTTTTTTGGCCCCAAGCTTGAGTACGATGAAGCTCGATCGACCCGAACCCTTCGGACCGAAATGCTTCAAAAATGTCCTGCACCTTATTTTTGCATTTTTTCATTTTTTCTAACTCGTGGGGATTCCTTCTTAGATGAGAGAGTTAGAGAGAAGCGAGGGGCCCCAAAACATGATTTTGGGCCTTGAATTAATCTACTTGCTCGGGATTGAAGAATTTGATGCATGTTATCAAAATTACCTTGAGGGTGAATTTTGGATAACAATACTTTGCATAGTTAATTTTATTTTCTGCATTTAGTTTACATTATTGCTTTTGTATGACAATCATGGGACCTAGAGAGCCCGGGAATACATATTTGAGCCAATCATGCCCCAACCCAATCTCGTCACATGACCATAATCGATATAGATCGAATCTTAGGATCCAAGTCTTCCGAACAACGGTAAACTTACAACAAATCAGTTTCCAACTACACGGGTTAAACATAGAAGATGACCAAGCACACACGTTTTGGTCAAATCAACCAAACTATAGATTACTCTAGATACATATCCACATGACTGTGGAAGGGTTTGAAAGAGAGAAAACATTTGGTTGTGATCCTTTGGTCCCACAGCCAGACACGGAGACACTCTCACAGATATAGATACCAGCTTAAGAATTCAGGTCGCACGGACGCCTGTGAGATACTCTGAAAAGATCACACAATTAATAATTCTAAATATAGAGGCTGAAAAAGCATATGACTATTGGATACTAGGGATTAGGGACTGATTCCGCACATGACCATAGCAGGTCCACAGCAACCATGAATCTACGGTTGTGACCCACAAATCCCACAGCCCAATGAGTCCATAGGTGAATCAGACATAGATGTTGGCCTACGTACATTAGTATTCAGATCTACTCCACTTCCACCTATCATCATCGAACATTTATCCTTGCTAGACACAACAGCTAACAAAGCTAAGGAGTTCTGGACTAGGCCAGAGAATTGCCCATAGAGTCAATTATATTTACCATCCACCCTATGACCTTATCTGGAGACATACACGAAACTATCCCAGGTCATTTTCCACGTATTCCACAACCCATAGACCGAATCATGCCAGAGCTTGATATTGATTGGAGCCTTCGAGCAGTCATCCTTACTGATCGATCTATCACACTAGTTCGAGGTTAGGAGGGCCTTCTTTGTCTTAGATTCACAATTTTCACTAGTGCGCGTCAAAGACATCAGATTACCTAATTAGCTTATCTGCATCCCACACATATTCAATCCCCACCGGCTGTCTCGGCACGACCTCGGGAGGTCGGGTGCGAGGAAAAGTTACTTGTAGATTCCCATGCTCACTTGTCACTTTTCCATCGTACAAAATTGGTGAACCCAACGTGAACTTCCTACTTTCTAGTTCAGAGTCATATTTCTACTTGTTCTTCCAATTAGTATACTTTTTTTCTTTTCCACCTCTTTAGCCTTCACATCAGCTTCACCAACAAAATTGGTGAACCTGACGTGAACCTTTCTACTTTCTGATTTGGAGTCAGATTTCTACTGGTTCTTTTAAATTAAATGACCTTTTTCATCTTTACTACCTCATCAGCTTTCACCATCACCTTCGCTCCTTCCCATTATTCTGCGGGTATTCATATACCCCCTGAATATGTGGGATTCGATGCATATGGTAGACCTCTCTTAGGTCTTGAGGCATACTACGCTCAACTGAATAGACAATCATCACCCTCGCTCTCAGTATGGGGTGACAACTACGCAACTAACCAGTCGTCAACACAAACTCCAAGGGTTAGATATAGCCCATCTTTCCAAACAGAGGAGTTGGATCAATTCACTCAAACACAACAAATAGATCCTTCAGGCTCGAACAATATGACGCTCATAGGAGAGTCTAGTTCGTCTCCTCAGGTACTACTTAGACCACAAATTAGTAGACAAGTTGACCCATACCTAGTTTTAGATAATGAACATTCGACACGTTATGCCAGGAATGAACAACGTTCCCAAGGTATGTACCCACCTATAGGGAATCTACAAATACAACCCGAGGTCTCTTTTCAAGGAAATACCTCCATGCCATTACATATAGGAAATGCCCTCGAGGAAACTTGGCAGGGCAGCGACCAGTTCATAGCAGGATATCACATGCCTATACAACACCATGATATATAACAAACGGCACTAAGGAAAAGCACCGTGACTTCACCAAATGAAGTCATTTCAACGTTAGTAGAAAAAGTGAGGGGGTTAGAACTTGCTCAGGCAAATCACCATTCTCAACTCATGCAGGTAGGAAATTCTAATCCTGGCCAAATAGACCTCCTCACAGGAATAGGTACGTTAGGTGTGACCCCTTAGTATTCACAACAAACGCCGACTAGAACCATCATTTCTAACACCGTTCTGACACCTCCCAGTCTAGTACAAAATAATCCATTTTTGGAAAATACCCCTTCATACTTAAACATGTACTCCAAATCACCACAAGGGGATATGTTCTCCTCTCCCGACATGATTCCTCAAACACAGGGGTTTCCTTACACCCCCGCTAACACGTATGCTACGCCATATCAATAACCCATTCCACCTCCACTCCCTCAATAGGCACCATCAATGGTCGAAACCTATGCGATAGGGACATATTCAGAATACTTGAAAGAGCCCTTAGATTTCACCATACGAAGCATCATGCTTCCAAGACCTCTTCCCGATTTTCCCAAGTACAAAGGTGAGGGAGATCCGAATGCACATATCAAAGCTTACGCCACAGCCATCCGAGAACTACTCCCATGGGATGGGGTTGTTGCTAAAATATTTCCCAAAACATTGGAAGGTATCGCTCTTGATTGGTATTATAGAATACCTAAGGCTTCCATCCATTCATTCAAGCAACTCATTTCAGAGTTCATCAAGGCATTTGACATGAACAAACTATTAAGAACAAGAATCAGGGAATTCTTACAAATCAAGCAAGAACACAATGAATCTGTCGCCCATTTCATCCAGAGGTGGCATACATTTCTTTATTCTTGGCAAGTGCTCCAAATATGGACCAAATGGAACTATGTGATTTATTTCTTCATTCTCTCAGCAGAGAAGTGAAGGAAGAAGTCTAGAAGTTCCCACTAAGAACTTACGATGAAGTACTTGAGATTGCTCTCCGAATAGATCAAGCGGAAATTGATAGTGGTCGCAAAAATATGAAGCAGATGGGAGGTTAATCACTTCTAACCGAACACTACAACTTATCCTACTACCACAAATGTCAATCAAGGACCTAAAATCCTTAATAAAAATCATGGAGTAACAACAAATGGAGTAACTGATCAGGCTAGAAAGGTAAATGTTGTGAATACTCACCATAAATAAACAACCAACGAAACAAAACTTTACTCGAATAATCAATACATTGGATTTTAATCATCCACAACAACAACAAAAACAATGGAAAAGCCCCACTTGCAGGATCTAAATCAAAATTCAACTAGGTATCAAAACTAGAATTCAAACCAAAAACAACACACACAAAACTTTAATAGGCAACGCTTTGATCAAAGTTTTAGGCCACAATATACACCGAGCCAACAAACTAGGAATTACAATCCTAACTCGTATTGTGGTTTTCACAAAATCCAAGGCCATGAAACTAGAACATGCCGTGACTACATTAAATTTATGCAACGTTTGCTAGAGGAACAAAGACAACTTTTTATAGATATGTTCTTGGTAGATCCTACGTCACCAGCACCAAATACTTTTACAGGGTAGTTTCCCCTCAAAATGCACCCCTCCAGATCTTCAATGATCCGCTTCCAAATCACAACAATAACAAGATAAATCCAAATGGGACAAACAAGGGTGTAATTACAGGAAACAATGATCATGAAGCCTCAACTTCACTGAATCCGTTAGTTGCGCCACAATTAGGAAGTCAGCCATGACCTAAGATAGTTGGTTTAGTGGAGTTAGATGCCGAACTACCCATAGAAGCTGTAACAAGGACACGAGAGTATTCCTCTTAGCTAAGTCCAAGCTACCCGCTAGAAACAGACAATATCCAACAAGTATTAATAAAACCCGTGGGTGCTTATGACTTAATTAATGATCTAACGAAAACCTTTTCGCACATCTCCTTTTTGGATTTATTGAAAAAATCCCCTACTCACAGGGCTGCTCTTTTAGAAGCATTGGGTTTAGGTCATCTAATTAGCATCACTCCACCTCCCAAAACACAGGTAAACCATATAGACTTTGATATCCACCCTCCAGGGCAGCCGGATAGGGACACCGAATTCATATTCGAAATAAACAAAATGCCAACAGACACTGAGATTGCATGCCAAGGTGATCCGTCCTTACACTTGCAAGTGTGGGTTTATAACAATTATGTGAAACATGCAATGGTTGACGATGGGGCAGCAGTTAACATAGTCCCTTTTTCTTTCCTTCAAAAGCTAGGGTATGGAGAAACGAATTGTTCCACAACTCAAAATACACTAAGAGGCTATGACAGCCTTAAAGCCACTTCAATTGGAACTATAATACTACCGGTCACCTTAGGACCCAAAACAATCCTGACTGAGTTTTATGTTATAGATCGGGAAACTAACTATAATATGATCCTCGGTCGACCATGGATACACCGTATGAAGGCAATACCTTCTACGCTATTTCAAGAAGTATGATTCTTGCATTTAGGAAAGGTGTTCATAGCCAAAGGAGATCCAAAACCATTCGATGTACACTTGGATGACCTAAAGAAAAGACCAGGCATGCACTTGGAGTTTGAACTCCCAATGAAACAACTTAATAAACCTACCGACGTGAAACCGGAAGAAAAGTTGGTACCTACGACGAGATCTTAAAACTATGAGCCTAGCCAAGACAATCCCAGGCCCCCAAAGATGAGGCTAACATTGTAGAAACAATATCATTAGGAAGTACGACAAAAATTGTTGAATTACTAGAACAGGATCTACCAATGTTCCTACCATTTGATTCTATAGGCATGGGGTACACCCTAGGTGTCGGTTCTCTCAAAGCCAATAGATCTCTGCATGGTAGAGGTAGAAGATGTTAACACAATAAATGTCCTAGCACCCATATTCCCAGCTAAGTATTGGAATCTCCATTTTGATGGAGCTAAATGTTGTTACAGAGCTGGGGCATGAGTAATCCTTACTTCTCTTGAAGGAAAAGTCCTATCATTTTCCTTTAAACTAAATTTCAAATGCACAAACAACGGCGCCGAGTACAAAGCCCTCCTCATTGGCCTCATTATAGCTAAAATAATCGGTGTTGATAACATCGAGTGTTAGGAGACTCACAATTGGTAGCAAATCAAGTTCTGAGATGTATGAAACCAAAGCCGAGCACTTACAACTCTACAAAATAGTTGTACTGAATTTAAGCAAGGAGTTTGACTTCATATCAATTGAAGCAATCCCACGAGAAAAAAAAATCTTCTCGCCGATTCAATAAAGAACCTCAGCATCGCGTTTTACTCCAAATAGTAAGTTAGAGGACACCCATTTCATGGTATCCCTTCATACTGACCACTGATAAAAATAATGTCAAATGCTCTTTTATATGGAAATGAAAACAAATCTACTATCCTGACCACATCGATAGTGATACCACTCTTGATTTCTTGAACGCCTATGCGGTGTTACATCTCACCCATCATCGTGGTAGATTTATCCCTAATCCCGCATTCATCCTCCTACTTCGGAAATCCCATGACAGAGCTTCCCCCACAAAAGGAACTCAGCATATACATAGTCGAGAACGGAGATGATCTGGAACTACCTCCAGCCCCGCCTAAGTTTGAAGAAGGTAACGCTTCTTTAATCGAAGAAACAATTGATATTAACATCGGAACGGAAGACGAACCAAGGATATTGAAGTTAGGATCCTCGTTAACTCCATTAGAAGTAGAAATACACACTCGGATCCTCAAGGAACATCAGAAGGCTTTTGCATTTAATTATAAGGAAATGACAAGGGTTGCACCACACATTGTGGTGCACAACCTCGTCACTAAATTTGATGCAAAACCGATTAAACAAAAATCAAGACCAATGAAACCTAAGGTAGCTCTCATGGTAAAAGAGGAGGTAACGAAACTCCTCCAAGTAGGATTCATCAAACCAGTCGATTACTCTCAGTGGATATCTAATATCGTTCCCGTTCTCAAAAATAATGGGAAGATACGCATCTGCATAGACTTCCGAGACATTAACAAGGCATGTCCTAAAGATGACTTCCCATTACCATCTATAGATGTCACCGTTGACGTAACAACTGGATTTGAGCTTTTATCTCTTGTGGATGGATTCTCGAGATACAATCAAATCGAGAATATCTGAACAAGATCAACCTAAAACCACATTTATAACTCCTTGGGGAACCTATTGCTATGTTGTTATGCCATTCGGTCTCAAAGAATGCTTTGCTACATACCAGGTGGGCTATGAAATATATATTTCTTGATCTTATTCATAAAATTGTGGAATCCTACGTAGATGACTTGTTGGCTAAGGCAAAGAAGCGTTGTGACCATCCGGAAGTACTTCATCATCATTCTTTCACGTCGATAGAATACGGAGTCATGCTAAATCCGAGAAAAATGTGTCTTTGGCGTGACGGAGGGAAGCTCTGGGTTACATTATATCATCATGCGAGGATCGATGTTGACCCAACCAAAATTAAAGTTGTTCTTGAAATGGTCCCACCTTCGGATGAATCTAGAATCGGGTCATTTCTCGGAAAACTTAGCACAATCTGGAGATTCATTTCGGACTCAAGTTTCACCATACATCCAATCAACAATCTACTCAAGAAATATTATAACATCGATTGGACCGAAGAAAAGTGCGATGAAGCTTTCAATGCGATTAAGCGTTTCTTGTTATCACCACCCACGCTAATTCCACCTAAGCCGGATCACCCATTAATTTTATATTCATGCGAGCCACCAATGTCTCACTTGCTTTGTATCTTTGGCTCAAGAAGACGATGACAAGAGAGAACGTGTGATCTATTTCATTAGCTAGACATTGCTCAACTATGAAACACACTATACGCAAGCAGAACGAGAATGCCTCGCCATAGTCTTTGCAACCAAATGCTTAAGACATTACATGTTAAATCAAGAAACAAAGGTCATTGTAAAGACAGAACATTTACAAACTTTCCTCACGCAAGGGTCCTTATCTAAAAAGGTTGGATGCTTTATAACCTTAATGGGTGAATTTGAATTAAAATTCGTAAATCAGAAGTCGGTTAAAGGACAAATCATCGCGGATTGGTTAGCTGATAATCCATTAGATAGAGGTGATCTAGTAGATCTGGACTTTCCCGATGAGTGCATATACTACATCGAAACCTGACCTTCTATCTCTGAGTGTCCTTGGTACACTGATATTATTAATTATATCATGGACCATGCATATCCAGAAGGTGCTACACCACAACGAAAAAGGCGTTTACGCATTATCATAGCTAAATACGTCATCATAGAGCAAGTGCTCTATCGAAAAGCGTTCGATGGAATGTTGTTAAGATGTGTCGACATAGAAGAATCCAAGAGGATTCTCCACGAATCTCACAGTGGAATGTGTGGAGGCCACTTCGGTGGCCATGCCACCGCTCGAAAAATACATCGAATGGGCTATTTCTGGCCTACTCTAGAACACAATGCAGTAGAGTTTGTATGAAGGTGTCATAAGTGCCAAGAATTCTCTCATGAGATTCACATGCCGGTACAAGCTCTACAACCAATCGCTACTCCATGGCCCTTTTCTACATGGGGCCTAGATTTAATAAGGAAATTCTCTCCCTCGTCTACAGATGGCCCTAATTTCATAATCACGGCCACCGAATATTTTACCAAGTGGGTAGAGGCTATGCCTCTTACTACTGTCATCAGGGTTACGTAATCACTAAGTTCATTTTGAACCAAATCATTTGCAGGTATGGTATCCCGCAAGTCATTATCTCAGATAATGGGACTTCTTTTAAGAATGACGAATTTCATGAATTATGCAATAAATTTAAAATAAGCCATCATATGGCCTCCTTGTATTACCCTCAAGCCAATGGACAGGCTGAGGCGACAAACAAAACATTAAAATCCATTCTCCTTAAAACGGTGAAAGAAAACAAGCGAGATTGGCATTTGAAGTTATATCCGGCCTTATGGGCCCACCGAACCTCAATAAGAACACCAACAGGAGCCACTCCTTTTTCGTTGGTATTCGGGGCAGAAGTAGTTCTCCCGCTTGAGGTTGAAATAACCAGTCTCTGTATCTCATTACAAGGGATCCTAGATGAAGATGCTTACAGAGAAGCACGTCTCTCCCAACTAGAAAGCCTAGATGAAGCTAGGATAGATGCCGAACAGTGGCACAGAGTCTATGCTGACCGAATGTCTTCGGCAATATAACAAGAAAGTCTATGAATGTGACATATATGAAGGTGATCTAGTTCTAAGGCTAGATAAATGGATCGACAAAAAAACTGCTCGCGAAGGAAGGAAGTTCCGCCCAAATGGTTGGGCACATACCGAGTCATGAAGGACTATGGAAATGGTGCATATCTCCTATGTATCTTTGGAAGGTGAGGAATTTAGTGAAATGGTCAATTCCCTACACCTCAAACGATTCTACGCGTAAGCAATTAGTACTACTTGTATAATTATATCTACATTGCATCTTCATATAGTTATGATCATTTCATCCACTTGTTTCATACAAATTTGTGATCAAGGAATTTATTCTCAAAGCAATTCATTAAAACTCATGATGTTGTTGGCATAAACACTCTAATCATACTTCTCTATTTCCATGATATCATCAAACTATTTGAATCACTTCATCAAATAAAGCTAGATATGACAAGGTCTCAACGGTAACCATACCAAGATCTGCGGGTTTATCCTCACTTTTGGTTTCTTCTTAGGATAGGTATCTTGCCTATGGTCTGTTCTAGAAGCTTCATGGTGTCACATCTATCCCGTACGTATATCTCTTTGGAAATAAGAACACACTGACATTTTTCTCAAATAAACAAGTCAAATATAGATCAAACAGAAAATTTTAAATTTACACATTTCCTTGCCCCACCAACCTTCAGTGATGAGCTTGCATCTCTTACTAGTGACGTAGGGTTGGGAAAGGATGGAAATGCCCTTACTCACCTATGCCTTGCCTATGGTGATAAACCCATGCTTCTTACTTGTAGCATGGGGCAAGGTGTGGGGGGTCCTCTTGACAAGCAAACACAAAAGGTCATAAACAAACAATTCAAATCTTGAAGTCTTGAGTCAAAAGCAAATGAATCGGATGTCCAAAATTCCAAGAGAATTAAGAATCCTAAAACCCAGATTTTTTCTACCATGTGGCCATCTACGGATCTAAGTCTAGATAAACCTGCAAAGCAAGTTACATCCCAAAACTATGAAGTCACTCGAGTGGAGTAGGCTTGTAGCATCCTAATTTGATTCCGCCAAAGCTTTGTCTATCTTTCATCAATATCATTTCAACACATTTCATAACTTGTGCCCTTTTCAGCTCTCGGTGATGAGCCCTCGCATCTTACTAGTTGCGTGGGGTTAGGAGAGGGGCAGGTTTATCTGCTTATCATACCGACTTATCTTCACCACTTTGCCAAAGCAAATATGAAGTATCCAAAATTTCTTACAAAAACTAAGATTCAAAATCACATTGTATCTACATTATCGTATATCAGCATCATGAAATACAAAAGGAAAAGTAAACATTTGTATCATTTGTTCTCCATTGCATACATTCTAAAAGCATATAAGCATAATATCATAGTTCACATGAGGAAACAGAAATGCAAGTAAGCCATAAATGCCAAAAGTCTGATCCAAAAGATATATATATATATATATATATATATATATCAAAATTCTGTCTGAATGCCATCATGCGCTAAGCATGGTCAAAACGCTCAAAGAGCCCGAGATATACAAAAATATCATACAAAAATCTAGGGGAGCCAAGTGGCTTCTCAACCCCTATGAGACCCCTCTGAAGGTGCACGCCCACACCTAGGACTCCGGCTACACCGGTGCTCTGAGTGCACGGAGGGCTCAGGATCCCGAGGGTAGCTGCAGTCTCGCCATGAGAATGACTCCTCATTAGGCGCTCGGTTGTCCTATACCCCGCTAACTCCGTATGGAGAGTTGATACCATCCTGGCCACATGCCAGACAGGGGCAAAGACATCAGTATGTTTGCCAGTTGTTGAGGGCTCCCCGACATCCATAGATAGCTCCACACGGGTCCTCTCCATGGGAATCATCAGGGTATCGGTGCATACCCTGCGAATCAGGTCCCGCCACTCATCGGCGGTCTCTGCAAACAAAGGAGAAAACAAATTAGAAATGAAACAAGAGATAAAACACAAGTGTAAACAAAAGGAGAGATAGCAACTAAGGAAATCCTAACTAAAAACAAACATTAAAAGGAAGGGTGGTAACTTACTCGGATCACCAGGCCTCTAGGATGGATCTCTAGGGTCAGCACCCACCACAGATGCCGCCGCTGACTGAGGTGCTCCCCCATGGCTAGAGTGATGTAGCATCCTACAACGGACTCATCCTCCCCACCATGGCCCTAGGAGAGTGGCTCCTCTGAAACCAGAGTCACTCTCTCTGCACTCTGCTCTGCCCTCTCTACCTGCATGATATCCTGAGTGTCATGCCACTCAGGATCACTGTCCTCCTCAGTCTCCTCCTTTATCTCTCCCCCTATAAATTCCTTGGACTCGAGTCTATGTCTATGGGGTCATCGCTGCTATGGGGGACCCACGATGTCCCGACGTAGTGGTGCACGAGGAGCACCGGCTCTCCCTCGGGCATGTACTACCCTCCTGGCTGCAATAGGAACACCGGGTGTAACAACTGTCCAACCCTGGCCTCTAGGACCCTATCGGCCTCTCAAACTAACTGTATACTAGCACTACTTTGGGGGAAGCATGCCCATGTAAGGTAGGCCAAACCCGATGAGGAACTCGGCCAAAGGGGTATATCTCCACTCGCCCCGCTCTGTCAATAAGTTGCCCCCTATGGTGGAGCGGGAGATCAAAGTAAGAACCTCCTCGACCCATATACCTACCATGGTCTCGATATGGTGTGGCCTCCATGTCATCGGTAGTTAGAGAAGCAATGGCTAATGAGGTGCTTTGAGCAACGGACATATCTGTCCATCGGCTGCCCTCACGGCTTCGGGATCTGTCACCTCTACGCCTCTGCCATAGGGGATGAAGTGCTCATGGACCCAACTCATGACCGAGGTCGGGTGGCTCAAAGATGCCCTCAGTAAATAGAATACCTGTATAAGTTATGGTAGGTAGTTCCCAAGTATATCTCTCCCCCAGGTGTAAATCCATCCATAACCCTCGATTTATGCAATAATGGGGGACCAGCAATATAACAGTGTGTCTCCTCCCTTGTCCCCGATCAATCTTGAGACAAGGATCCCCATAATAGCCATATGAAGCAAGGGGATGGGAAAACTAGGAATAGACCGAACTCTGACCCCCTTCTTCAAACTTGTGGAGATGACTGCATCTCCCATGTAAGAAGCCCACTGTGCTATCTGGGCCCGTGAACCTGCTGTCTCGAGGGTGAGTCGCCTCCCGATGATCGGGACCCCTAGGATACGGTAAACATCCTCCAGTGTGATGGTCCACTCACCTCGGACCCCTGGTAATTAGAAGGTGTTCCGATCAGCATCCCAATAGGAAAATAAGTCACAGAGTATGTGACTGGATGGTGCAACATGTGGTACCCGCAATATACGTAGTATACCAGCCCTCTGAAGAGTATCCTGCTTGTCTCTGTGAAAGGGCGTCTAGCACTGCTGGGAGCCAGTCACACTCCCTCTCTTGGCTCCACCGAATGTACTCCTCTCTCGCCTGCATACACCCAAAAACACATAAAACAAAGTAAGTTAGCATCCGAATGACATTAGAAAAATCATGAAAACACATAGAAATGCTAAAAATGCAAAAACAATCTCAAACAAGTGTTCTTTTGACATTCTGTAAAGAACCGCCACCCTGAGTAGGGCGGCGGTTTCGCAACCGCCGCCTTGAAGGTGGCGGTCTTGTAACCGCCGTTTTGAACAAGGTAAGAATGTAACCACCACCACAGGTAGGGCGGTGGTCGTGTCCCGAAACCCACATGGGTTTTAAACTTAAAAAGGCCAAAAAAACACGAAAAAGACCATTTCAACTAAAAACAAAGCCTACCCAGGTAGGCACCCCCTAGATGGACCTTTTGAACCTAACATTTTCAAAAATAGCCCCCATGGCAAATATTTTAGCATTTTGAAAGTTTGGAGGTAAAAACAATAAATTGAGAACTAACCTGTGATCTCGCGGGTCGATGATCTGCACGCGGAGGCATGATCGCTATCTCGTCACAAATGTTTTGACTCTACTCTCGTAAGAAACCGTCACCATGGGTCCCAGAGCTCAGAATCAATCAAATCAACACACACAAATGAATAGGAAAATGGGCCCACTTTCATATATATAGCAGCCTGACTTGTTTTGAATGTTTTTTTTCGCAGGTTTGGAGCACCGACGGAGGTAAGTTCTTACCCCGCACAAATGGTACGTCCTCATTTCCCATTATTTTAGCATTTATTTTCTGATCTATCTTGTCTATCTGCACTTGAGTTCTCTTTTCGTTTTGTAGGGAGTGGGAATTTTGGATGGCATCATTTCAACACACGGACGTATTAGGTATAACTTCCAACTTCCCATTTCGGGACCGCCATACTCGGACCCACCGTTTTATGCCTCTTCATGGCTAAAACGCTTCTCCGAGGGGGCAATATGTATGCACCCCAAAATTGTAGGGTACTACACTATTGGAACAACGTAACACATGCCCCAATGATGATACAGGTCTCCTCGCAAGGTGTTCGAGATCTGGAAAAGCTCTCCAAGTATGCGTTATCATCCCGCATGCCCCGCTTAGCCCCCACGCTTTTCTTTTCTCTTTTCCCCTCTTTTATTTTCCTTTTTCTCTTGATTATGAAACCACTTCCACTGCACAGGTGGTTTCATGACCACCACCCTGATCAAGGCGGCGGTCCTATCCGCCATGCCCTGCTCGGGTGGCGGTCCTTTACGCATTTTCCCGAGAATGCTCTTTTAACATGGCTCACGTAAATTTCAACATTTACTAGCTTTTTTCACCACCTTAGGCTTGCATTAATGATTGTGGTTCCTTGGAATAGTATTTTGCCATTATTTATAGTTTAAGAGTTCAATTTGGTTTTACCTTGGGTAAATGCAAATGCTATAAATAGTTGGCTTGTGCTCAAGAAAATGGCCACTCAAATTTGCCTCTGAATTTCTCATTGCAATAGATTAGTCTTTCATTTTACTTAGAATTCTTAGTTTCTTTCATTGCATGCTTAGTTAGTGTTGTTTTTTGTTAGGAAGCCACATATCCATCTTGTGCAAGTCTTTGTTGATATTCCATCCAATCCATTGGAGTAGAGTAGTTTGTTTTCAATAGGAAGCCATTAAAGTTGCAGGTTTTGTTCTTCAAGCAGGATAGTTTCAGGTTCTGGATGTTTTATGTTGCATGACTCATAATAAATCCCGCTAGGAATTACATAAGCCAAGATCTGTACTCTTGCGCTATCTCTCTCCTACTCACATTGTATTCAGTCTGTATCCTAAGCTGCCTTTGTCCCAATATCTACTTCTGTTGATGCTAGCATTACACGCTTTTCTAGATCCACGTGAACACGAAGGAGTGAGGAGGTCACACTGAGGGGACAAGATCACACACATCATCGGATTCGCCACTATTTTGCAGAATCCAGGTTTTAGCTTTCAAAGTTCTAAATTAAAAGCATATCAAATAGAGTAGCCAATCACTTTATTTTAGTCAATTTTACTTTCAATATTGCTAGGGAAGTTGTGAGGATTGATAGTTTCTGAGAGACTATGATTCTTTCCTCACTTCTGAGGTAGGATCAAGAGTCTTTCAAATAGATTAGATCAGTTATTTCATTGTTTAGAATAGATTTACAACTGCATAGGCAAGTAGCTATACTTGGTTACTTTGTTTGTTTTAAAATTTGTCACTAGATTAATTGTCAATTTCTAGATATATTAAAATAGCTGCTCCTTCAAATTCATTTATAAAATTCATTAGAAAAATAACAAAAATATAGAAGTTATATATGTTATAGATATACTTCGCATAGTTAATTTTATTTTTCTGCATTTAGTTTACATTATTGCTTTTGTATGACAATCACGGGACCTAGAGAGCCTAGGGAATACGTATTCGAGCCAATCGTACCCCAACCCAATCTCATCACAGCCATAACTGATATAGATCAAAATCTTAGGATCCAAGTCTTCCGAACAATGGTAAACTTACAACAAATCAGTTTCCAACTACACGGGTTAAACATAGAAGATGACCAAGCACACACATTTTGGTCAAATCAACCAAACTATAGATTACTCTAGATACATATCCGCATGACTGTGGAAGGGTTTGAAAGAGAGCAGACATTTGGTTGTGATCCTTTGGTCCCACAGCCAGACGCAGGAGACACTCTCACAGATATAGATACCAGCTTAAGAATTCAGGTCGCACAGACGCCTGTGAGATACTCTGAAAAGATCACACAATTAATAATTCTAAATATAGAGGCTGAAAAAGCATATGACTATTGATACTAGGGATTAGGGACTGATTCCACACATGACCCTAAGCAGGTCCACAAAGAACCACGAATCTACGGTTGTGACCCACAAATCCCACACTCAGTGAGTCCATAGGTGAATCGAGACATAGATCTTTGCCGCCTACATACATTAGTATTCGGATCTACTCCACTTCCACCTATCATCATCGAACATTTATCCTTGCTAGATACAACAGCTAACAAAGCTAAGGAGTTCTGGACTAGGCCGGGAATTGCCCATAGAGTCAATTATATTTACCATCCACCCTATGACCTTATCTGGAGACATACACGAAACTATCCCAGGTCATTTTCCACGTATTCCACAACCCATAGAACGAAT
The DNA here is from genome assembly GCA_018340775.1 of Taxus wallichiana var. yunnanensis. Taxonomy (NCBI): domain Eukaryota; kingdom Viridiplantae; phylum Streptophyta; class Pinopsida; order Cupressales; family Taxaceae; genus Taxus; species Taxus wallichiana. The sequence goes on along the minus strand of CM031243.1, from coordinate 443,166,632 downwards.
CACGCCAAATCTTGATATTGATTGGAGCCTTCGAGCAGTCATCCTTACTGATCGATCTATCACACTAGTTCAGGTTAGGAGGGCCTTCTTTGTCTTAGATTCACAATTTTCACTAGTGCGCGTCAAAGACATCAGATTGCCTAATTAGGTTATCTGCATCCCACACATATTCAATCCCCACCGACTGTCTCGGCACGACCTCGGGAGCTCAGGTGCAAGGAAAATTTACTTGTAGATTCCCATGCTCGCTTATCACTTTTCCATCGTACAATGACCTCTTAACTACTCCGCCCCTTCTTCTCCTCCCGGTGATAACTACATGTATTTAAAAGTTCCTTCTTCTGTTGCTCTATACCTTGTCTAAGGTCTTCTTATGAAACTAGGCACTTTTACTACTAAAACCAATTGATATAGAGGTTGGAGGAGCTAGTTGTGTTGTAATAAGCCTCCAAAGGCTAGAAATTACTAAGTTACACACCAAAACTTAGAAAAATACTAAAAATAAATATTTCAAACTTGTCCTACCGAGTGTGCCAAAATTGTTAGGCGGTGAAGACACTAAGGTGGATAGGATACACACATGTAAAATGTATATCTTTCAATGCTTGTCCCATCGAGCTTGAAAAAACTATTGAGCTCAAAATTATACCCATCCCAAATCAGATTGATCTAGGGATTTGAGGCAACATGGGACTGTCTCCAAGTTGTGAGACTCAAACTAAAAATACCTATGGAGAAGTCGACTTCCTCTACTCCTAGGAGAGGAAATACAATTACCTAGCATTAATCTATGATTCCAAGGGACCAGGGGAAAGAGGGAGATGCATAAAAGGGAAATCCTACACTAAGGGAGGTGATAACACCAAAATAAGGGGAAAGACACTTTTGAATGAGAGAAAATGGTGAAAAATAAAGGTGGAAAGGGAAGAAATGAAAACCAAAACCCATAACAACACTTAAAATTTCATTTTCCTATAATGTAAAATAGAAATAAACCTTGAAATATGAAGAAACATACATAAAAATCCTACAATTAAATGAAGAGGAAAAAGAATGCAACAAATAATAAGCTAAGGTAGAATACAGCCACAAAACAAGTAATTTTATTGCTTCAAGATGATGCAAAGTCATTACAATGGAGGAAGAAGGTGTGAATTCATTACAGGATTACAATTCAAGGCCTACAAGTAAATAAACCTTATGCAACACTTTACAATGATGCCCTTGTATTCCAAAAGTATCCAACATTTACAATGAGCATTACTCCACTATTTATAGAAGAAGAAGGAGAGAAGAGGAGGAGAAGAAGAGGGAAACTCAAATTTCTTCTTCCAATCACCAACAGCAAGCATTAAATTCCTACAAATCCACTCAGTAAAGCTATCGATACACCTCCTATGTCTATTTTTCTTGTATAAAAAAGGAGGAGGCCGAATCAGATCAGATCTGGATAGTTGAGCTAAATGAATATGCACATTAACAAATCAATTTAAGTTTACCTATTTTTGCCTACGAGAATCCACCAAAATCAGATTTTGAATGGTCCAAAGTGTAGCTCATGTCAGTAGCTTTCCAACATGACCAAAAACACATAGATCTAATCTCTGTAATATAAGCCATAGTGGTTTGAATATTACAACACAAAGCTGAACACATAATGACATATGGTGCATTATGATTGATTCGAGGATCGAGTTGATTAATGGATGAAACATTTTTTTTCTTTTTTACTAATCAAATTCCATAAATTTTTTATTCTAACAATTCCAAATTGAAGGGATCGAGGAGACCTTTCCAATGATATAAATTTTATGTGATTTGGAGCTCTGGATCGAAAGCCATGGCCATTTGAATATTTACATATCGTGGAGCACATGAACATGACATGTGGCAGCATTTGATTGGCTTGAGGATTGCTTCTTCCTATACATGTATTGATTTTCTTTTTCCATGTGCTAGTATTTAGTTAGGTTGTGGGGTCGATCTTTTCTTTTGTCTGCTTCCCTTTACTTTTCTTTCCTTTTACACGTAGGTCTCCTCCTTTATGAAATATCAGCTAATAAAAAAATGCCACATTCCTCACAAATTTTAGATTAACTTTTACCTTTGTGAAGCAAAAATCAATAAGGTCATTCCACACCACTTCACAATTCAGCTTTTTGATATCCCTTAATCGACCACTGTGAAGTGTGAACCAATGAGAAATATCCACACTCTTCATAATGTCAGTCCTTTTATTACCCTTTATGTCCCCTGCAAAACATTAACCAATGAGGAAGTACCACGCCCCTCGTAATGCCAATGTGTTAAACCTGCCTTATTCCATTGTGATGTTAGACTGTGAAAAGTGAGTAATAAGAATGCTCCACGTAGCTTTGGATTTCATAGTGTTTGGACTAATTGGTTGTTGGATTTTCATCAAAAATTTTAACTTATGCTCTTCCTGAGCCTGAAGCTTTATTTAAATTTGTTGATTTCATGGACTTGAAGTCCACAAAACCGAATTGCTATGAATAGACCCGAAATCTAGCCATGTGTTCCTTCACATCGTGGGCTCTTGAAGTGCTTGATGATGTAGACATTTTGATGATCATTTGAATGTCTATCATGATTTTAAAATAAACTTTCCAATTATTTATAATTTAGTCTCCTGCAGGTTTCAAATGCCAATGGCTAATGCTTTTGAAAGGTGGAAATTTGACGTCCTTAACCCTCCTAGGATTAAAATGGCTAAGTACATTTATAATTAAGTTATCCAAATTATTTTTAGGGGAGTTAATTTGGGATAATAGGGATGATTGGTAAGGGGGATTATTTTAGTTGTATACTTATTACCCCTTTTTGAAAGGTTATTAGGATAATAAGAATTATTGACTTTTCATACAAGATAGAAGATAAAGTTAAGGAGGGTGATTCCTATTGAGGGATCATGCATAGAGGAACAAGATGGATGGCCACTTTAAATAAGGATGATATAATTCCATTAGATTAGATGGAATATGATGATAATGTAATAGGATGTGGTCAATTATATAGTTTGGATGCTTTCCTTCATTGATACATGATTGATCGATTAATACATTTATAAATGGATAGATTGATAATGCCTCATGTAATGATATATGCAAGGGAGAGTATTTGATAATGTTAGGTTCCTAGATGTTCCATAGTCAATGATACATGAGTGGGGGAGTTGTAAAAACTGGATTAATTAGTGGATTGTTAAATTTGCAATCTTATATGTGCATTAGAAAATGATGTACATGAGGGTGATATGATATTTGAACTGATTGATTAATATTATTTTGGATTAAAAATGATTTGAGGATGGATTTAATTAATCATTACATTATAGGTTTTAATCATTATTTTTATAGTTAACCATCTTTAGAGGATGATGGATAGGTTTTAAATGATTTTGTATAGATGTTTGATAGGTTATATGATGTTTTTAGATGATTGGATGCTTATTAGATGACATATAAGCAATTATTTTGTTCATAGAGAGAATGTTTTAAATTTAACATAAAGATGCGGACGGGAAATATTTGATAGGTGGAAGAGGATATGGTGATAGACATGATTAATAGAGGAAATTAGTCCCCACTATTTTATACATTCATATGGTGATCGTCTTAAAGTGATCAATTTATTGATTGATTGAGTAATTGATAGATTAATGATTCCCTAAGAAACAACGTATGCGAGGGAGAAAATTGATATAGTTACAACCCTGTATGCGTCATAATCAACCATATGTGAAAGGGGAAGTCATAAAAAATGAATGGATTGAATTATTTTGGTAGAATATTTAATAAAATGTTTGGATAATTGATTTATATTAGTGTCACTTAAATTTATTATTGTTGAATATGATGCAAACATGATTTAGAAGTTAAGTGGTTTTAGAGAATGATTAAAAGATCAATGATTGAGGGGTAAAAATAAGTAGAGATGATGGGGTGATAGGATGCTCCTCCTAATTAGTGAGGAGGGAGATATGGTTAGTGATGGGTAGATATGTAGTTAAGTTTGATGGATGATTTGTGACAAAAAGATGGATATCTTAGATGAAGGTTGGCTATTAGATTGCTAGTAAATTTATGGGTTGATAATTAACTATGGGAGATGATGGGAGAGGATGATTATGATGGGTGGATTTTACCACCATGTTGCAAAAAAATTCCAACTATTTTAATCATTATCAACCTTAATGTTGTGCCATAGAGAAATATACACCATGATATGGAGATACCATGATGACATTATTGTCATATGACCTATATTGAACAAAATAAAAAATATGCACATTTTTCCACATGTCATTAGATGGAATCAAAAAGGAAATATGAAAAACCATCATTATATTATTGGATAGATATTGATACGAAAAAAAAAAATAACAAAATAAAAATGCAATTAAACATAAACAAAATAAAAATGTGGTGTTATTTTTTAGTTAAAGTTATGTGTTTGGTGATCGATGATGAGATTAATTGATTTTTTTCCATAGGAATGGATGTATGTGACGGGAGTGGTATTGGGAATGATGTATCCCAAGAAAAGTTTTACTAATTAATTTTTTTGAGGAAAAGATAAATGATGATTTATGCATGGTTTTATTTTGTTTTTTTATGATTATTTTCATTATTTATATTTTGTTTATTTTTAGGTTTTTAAATTTTTATTTTTAATGAATTTTTAGATTTTAGACTTTGAGTGAAGGGAAAATTGCAAAGGGATAAAATTTTTCTAGAGTCATGTACAAAAACAATAGTGCATGAAAGGGGTAAATATAGGATTCAGGATGGGATGGATGAAAAGATTCAAGATAGGGTTGGAAGGATAGGATAAGATGGATGAAAAGATTTAGGATAATATAGACAAGGTATGTTATGGATAAAGTATGATGAGATATGATAGGATGGGGCTGAGGGATGAAATAGGTGATATAGGAATTCGATCTAACCTTAGGTGTAAGGTAGGATGATCTGTGTAGAATGTTTAAGATTATATGGATGAAGGGATGCAATGGATGATGTGGCATGATTTAGGATATTGGGGAATGGATAAAGTGGATGGTGCTACTAGTGTATGTTCATGAGCATGAGAGAAATGTAGCCCCCACTCATGATAATGATGGTTATACAAGAATTCCAACTAGATTATATTAAATGTGGGGATAATTGACCACCCAAAAATGTTAAAGTTGAAAAAGTAGATGTGGATGTCATGGATTTGTGAAATAATATTTATGATGAATATGAGATGAAATAAAAGGAAAAAATATTAATATAAGATTTGAATTAAAATAGGAGTGTGACCGAGGTATAAACAATGCCCGGAAACATACCCAAAATATGTCCGATCAAGATCTATTGTGTTTGATTTTGACAGATTAATGACAACTAAAAGTTTAGAATTGATGGGTAGTAAATACATACTAGAAAATGTGTAAGAATGATTGAATCTAATAGGTGGATGAAGGGGTGTATGGAAGGTGAAGTGAATCCAAGATTTTTTTCTTCTTTTAGTCACATGTCCATAGCCTTAATGAATATGAATTTGATTCTTATCAAATCATTTCGTACTACTACCATGACATATATATCCTCATTAGAGATGCTAGAAACACCCGTAAAGAAAGTATTGAGATTAATTTTGATTTTTTTCTTTTTCCTATTTGATTTTTGATTTTTGATTTTTTCTAGTTTTTAGGAAAATATATTCCACTCTCTCGAAAACTCTCAAGGGACTAAGAATCACGAGTGGATTGATGAGGCATTGGAAATGAGTTTGGAGATCACATTCAGAGTAGTTTTAATCAATATTCTTGAGGGTATTCACGTAAGTTTATTAATTATATTAAAATGTTTGGATTTCTGGGAGGATGAATTCATATTTGAATTTTCTAAGTAATGATAGACCAAGGTCACATGACTGTAGTAGAGACTATTGAGTTATAATGTGTGTGAAAAACTCAAGTGTTCACTGAAAATTGTGAATCAAATACTTAATATATAAGAATGAGATATGAATGCATTGTATGATAGGGATGAGTGATGTGTAAAGGTATGGGGGTGAATGGAAGAATGATGAATGTGAAGGAAATAACATCCATGTGTAGGTGATGAATTATGTATTTTTTGAAATATATCTATTTTTTTGGTATTTTGAAATATGTTTACTATTTGGGATTTTCACATAAGATTTTTGATATTGGTATTTGATTTTTATTTCTATGGGCAGACTATTTCCACTATGTGGTGATGATTATTTCTATTCTTTGATTTGTATTTTTTGGATTTATTTGGGTGAAGAGGTTTATATTCATATTTAATGTAATAATGTTCATCCAAGTTGATGTAAAATCTTATGGTGAGGTCTCATCATGGAATATCTTTGCATAATCCCATGATATTAGTTATTATTTATTTTGAAATAGGTTAGATAATTTGTGATTTGGTTGGAACTATTTGAAGAGGCCAATACATTGATGATCGAATTGAGTGGTTGGGGTGATAGTGCTGATAACTAGATTGTAGGAAATAAGTTCATTATTAGATTATGTTTAGATTTTAGGATAGATGTCATCAGTGATATTTTTTATCCTATGTCATAACAAATGGATTGTGATGAAGGAGATTAGGTTAAAATATACCTTTTTCATGGATTTCAAGACATTTTCCTTAATTACTGATTATGGTGAACATATTATGGTGATGGGATATGTATTGGATTGGTGGATGATGCAAGGTGGTCATCATGAAATTAGGATCTAGAAGAGATTTTTGTTTCCTCATCTACTATGAGGCCTTCATTATTAAAGGATTCAAGTGAACATGAATTTTGATAGGTAAGGGAAATTTGGATGTGGAATGGGATTTGGATGGTGGATGATGCTTGGGGAGAGGATTTTGATACATACCAACTGTTGGATAAAGTGATAAAGGATAATATACCCTCATCTTATGAGGTTTTGGTCATAATATTTTAGATCTATGCATCGATTGGTGTAATTTTTGTTAGTGTGATGGAACTCACAATAGTGGGTTTTCTTAATACCAAAATGGGATTTACATGTTCCTATCACATGGTTTTATTGTGGATGAGTGATCTTGTTTATGATTTTCAACTAATTAATGATAGTGGCCAAGGATTCATATAAGGGGTGATGTGTATTTTATTAGTTGTATGTTTAGTTTGACCCATATGGGAGAGTTGTACAAGGTCTATGAATATATTTTTGTGGAACATGTAAAGAATTGGTTGAAAAGTGTGGATTAGGAGATAGATTGCATTATTTTTCCTAAGGGAATATTAGATTAATGTGGAATAAGGTTTGGATTGGATTAGTTAGGCTTGAGGGCCAAATTAGATAGATTTGACACATGGTCCATATTAGATTGGTTAGACTTAGTGGAAAAACTAGATTGGTGTGTCATAGGTGTCAAATCAAATTGGTTAAGATCAGGGGATGAAGTGGATTGGTGTGATGGAGGGTCTAAATTGGATTGGTTATGCTCAAGGGATGAAGTGACTTGGTGTAGCATAAGAGTTAGATTAGACTAGTTAGGCTTACGAGTTGAAGTATATTGGTATGGTGAAGGGGCCGAGTTGGATTGGTTAGGCTCAAGGTATAAGTTTAACTGATATGGCATAGGGGAAAATTATATTTTTTTATTAAATTACTTTAGATTTATAGGAATTTTCATTGAGGAAAGACGTAGTTTAGGTAACTTAGAATCTTTTAAGAGAAATTCAATTGGGTGAGGCTATGCCACTTGAGTAGTATTGGTTTGTGGATGGGATTGATTGGATGATGAAAGATAGGAATTTGGAGGGGTGATGTGGGATATGAGGTTTTCAAATTCTTGGATAATCTATTGGATTTGATCATAGATGTGATGATTATAATTGTGATGAGATTTTTTGGGAGGTTAGATAAACATTCTCTTACAACATGGGTTTTGATGTGGGAAAGTTGAGGATTATGATTGTTGCTTGAGATAAGAGTTGATGTGGTTGATCCCAAGGGGTCACTAGAATAATATAGAGTTAGGATATATGGATCCTTATAGTGGATGATTTTGGATACTTATTTAGAATTAAAGAATGCGAGGAGCTTGGCCCTACATTGGTGACCCTAAGAAGAAGGTCATCTTTGTGTAGGAAAAGGAGTTGGATTATGTGGACATGATTGGTTTTTATGAGTAATGGTACATGGTGATTAATAGAGACACTTTAGTGGGAAAGACTCTATATGTCATCCATATCAGTCAATGGATTAGTGGAAACATGATAGATAAAAGGATTGATATAAGGTGTTTTTGGGGTGTTACTTTTGGGTAAGATCACTTTTGATTTAGAATTAGATGAATGATGTGATTTATTTGATCAATAATTGTGTGGATCAAGTCCTTATTTGTTTTTGAATTTAGTGCGAGGTATACAAATACATAGGTATCCACAACACTCAAAAAAGAAAAAATAATCCATAAGTCGTAATGATAGGAAAAGAGTGTGCAATGTGACTAGTAGCCCACTAATATAACTCATATGGAGTAGTTATAGATTGGTCTTCTAAACCTAACTTCATACATTACAAAGTGAGTAAAATTGGGATTATTGTTATCCATAAAAACAAAACTTTTGTGGTAGATAAGTCTTAATTATAGGCTTTACAAGTCTCTAGTTACACCCCTATATACCTTTTTGTACGTGGAGCTAAAGTCCATGTAGGAAGGATGTTGTATAAGGACTAGGTATTGGGATTTGGAATCTTGTAACTTTATGTTAATGTCAAAATAGGTCAATGTTTATCCAATAACAATAATTATTTCTGAATTTGTATACTTTGCACTAGAAAACATGATATTTCTTAGTGCATCGTGATCAAATTCACATCACAATATGCCTACTGACTATGAAAAGCACATGGGGATGAAATACACATCACATTACACCTATAAACAAAGATAAATGAATAAGACATCATTTTTTTATTCCTCAAGATCAAAAAATGACGTCATGGGAGAGTATGTAAAATCTAGCCTTTGTAGACACATACACAAAAATATATAAGTTATACAAAGATATATAAGTAAATCAAACAATATATGATCAATGTGATGTTCTTTTATATCAATTCTTTGACAAGATGGATATGCAAGCACATAGTTTGTAATTTTAGAGTTTTCTTAGACATTTTACAATCAAAAAAACCTATAACAAAGTAAAAAATGATGTTAGTAGAGTGAAAATGATGTTATAATAGTGAAAAAATGTGGTTGGTATGAGAACAACATGACATGTAGTGAAACATTTTTGGTCTAAGAAAATGGTTAGTAATAATCACTTGGCTAAGAAAAATGATGCGGTTGGTGTAAAAATGATGTGGTTAATATGATATCCCAAAATTTGATAAAAACAAAAACATAATGCTTAATGAGGTTATGAGCTAGGAAAGATGATGTTAAATTACAACAAGATGATTACAAGTCAGATTTAATAGAAAAATAGATAAAAAAATATGATATACCTACCTTAAAAAAATGATGTGTCTTGTAGTGAAAATTTTGTAATCTATGCAAAAATTGTAGTCTAATAAAAGTGTTGTGGCCTAGATTAAATGACATGGTGATACTCAAATTTTTGGGTCTCTAATGAAAATGACACACCATGGTAACCTCTACAAATATTAAAAAATGATGGGATTCTACATGAAAATGACATTATTATACCAAAGATGATGTAAACCAATAAACTATGTTACCAAATAGAATAGAATTTTATCAAGGAAAGACCAAAATTTTACACCCTATTTTATCTAATCTTCTTAAAGGTGTTATTTTAGGTCCTAGAAATCAAGGAGAACTAATAAAATGTGTGGGAATCCCATTGGATATGCATGAAATGCGTGAAATAAAATAAGTGCATAAACTAGAAAACCATGGATTTAATACCAAATATCTCTACTCTCACTCAAATTAAAACATCATATTGAGTAGACAAGGGATACAAAATATATATTCACTTACCAAAATATAACTCTCTTGTGATTGTTAGGTTTTCTCAAGATGAATAATTAATGTTATTTTATTTGAATGTAGATTTTGTGCATGAATTTTGGTAGCTCCTCCCCTTGGAAGCTTGATAATTGATTGGTGATGGATTATGGCTTGATTGATGATAAAGGTGGAAAGAACCTGGTTTGATTCTCCTCCTATTAAATATTTAGCTTACATGGAATATGTGGCTCAATTTATAGAAGCCACATGGAGGAATGGATGGCTAGGATGAAGCCATGATGGATTTAGATCAATGGTTGGGATTGATTTGGATGAGGAAGGTTCTAAAGATGGGAGGAATTTTTACAATTTTAATCTAATAAGGGAAGTCGAATATGAAGGTTTTAGAGATGAAGAACTCTAGAAAATGATTAGATTAGGTAGATTAGGTTAATGATGATTAGATGAGAGATTAGGTACATGATTTGTAGGATATAATCAAAGATTATGTGGGGTAGGAAGTTAGAAATTAAATTTATAAAATATGAGATGATGTGATTCGATGATTGATTAGTGAAACTGATCATGATAGAGGGATATGTGGTTTGTTATAACGTTGGATGTGATGAAGTGATAAATTGTAATTGGAGTTATTTTAGGTGTATACAAATACATGTGATCATCAAAAATATTTCCTATGGAGAAAATAATAAATATCTTGATGACTAAAATAAGTGACATAAACAAAAGATTATTTTTTCAAAATACTATGTAATGAAGGAACCATAAAAGAATATAACTCCTACGAACCCACATGGAGACAATATCAAGGAATATGAAGATGTTAAACTTGAGAATACCACACACTTAAAAGAGATACATAACCACCACTGGATAGGGAAGAAAACATGAGAGATATAACCATAAACATCCCAAGGTTAAATGTGGAAGATAAAAATGTCATCCTCATGCAACCTATTACCTATGACGAGAACACTCAAGTAGTTAAAGTTTCATGCCAACATTTTTCCAACCACAAAATACATCAAAAGACATGGTATTTTTATTTTATTTTTTTAAAAGAATACTTATAACACCTCATTGGTTCTCTTCCATGACACTCCAAAAATACACTATGAACTCAAGGAACTACCCATATAGGTTAAAGTTTTGTCCCTACATTTAGAGAAATTTTGATCACTTGTATAATATTTTTCTAATAGAATGAAAAGATTACACCCTCCTCCAAAGTGTTATAAAACATGACCAACAAGGGAGTGTATCATTCTCTAGAATATAAAATCTCCAAGACCTTTCTAAACACAAGCATGTAGGTCATGATTAAACTTAATGCCACATGTCACCTCCCAATTAACTTTCATCCATCAAGTATAAGGATACAATGATAAGACAACTCATATAATATAGCATTCACATTGATTTAAAGAATTTATGGAAAGAAACTTAAGGAATAAGACATGAATTAGAGGATATTGGTGATCCAATTATAATAGAAAGTGACATAAGTGTAACCCATATCTCACATTAAGTATATGCATGTAATGAATATGGAAAAATAGAGATATCTAGAGTTGAAAGTTTACTAGGAGAGGTGGGTGTCATGTTTAAATTCATCCCTTGCATACACCAAGATATATTATATACCAAATAAGGATGATCTACCTCTTTTATAATGTAGATTTTGGTTAAACATGATTAGTCTACAATTGTTTTTAAAATGATATAATAATAGGTATTACAAGGATGTGTGTGAAATATTATGATGTCCAAAATCTCTTGTGCCTCGCACATAATTTTTCACTTTTCGGCTCAAAACTTTTTGGAAATGACACCATTAGATAGAGTTCTTTCTCAGCTTTCCAGAAAGGTAAAGTTTTCCTCCTAACTCCATGTATTTTTGAAGTTATGGCTCGGTGGAGTTTTTGTAGGAATTTTTCCCCTAAAGGCCCGCAGCCAATGAGATGCCACCACGTGTCCAAGGAAGTGGCGGGGGTCGAAGGAAAACTTAGTTTTTTACCAAGTGTTTTGGTGAAAAAAAATCAAGGAAGATTTTTTCCCGCAAGTCCGCTGACGAATCATGATGCCACGTGTCCAGGGGAGAAATTTGAAAAATTTGGCTAAGTGTTGCGCATGGAAAATTTTGAGGAAGGTCCGTGCCCAATCATATTGTGCCACGTGTCCTATGGCATGGGAGTTTGGAGGGTGGAGGAGAAGTTGGATTTTTGGTGAAGTGTTTCACCAAATTTCAAAGAAGAAGTTTTGGCCCGCTGCCCCCGCCAATCAATCATGTTTCGACACGTGTCCCGGCGGGTCGTAGGGCGAGCGCGGGGAGGAATTGGGATTTTTTCCCAAAGTGTTGGTGCAAAGGTAAAATATTTGTGAAAGGCCCGTGCTTAATCAAATTATGCCACGTGTCTTGGACCAGTGGGAGGCGGGGAGAATTTGAGAAATTTTCCAAGGAAAAACAAAGGAAAATTCAAAGGGAAATCCCGCCCCAAAATGCGAGCCAATGGGATCTCGCCACGTGTCCAGGTGGCGCCAAAAATAAAGGAAAAGCCCGCAAGGAAAAATTCAAGGGGCAAGCCCACATCCAATGGGTTTTGCCACATGTCCAGGTTGAAAATGGTCGAAAGGAGCGAAAAAATTTGGGAAAATGGCCGCGCGTCAATAATGTGATGCCACGTGTCCTCAACTCATCGGCCGGCCAGGGGATTTTTTGAAAATTTTCCAAAGGGAAAAACAAAGAAAATGAAGTAGGATAGGCTCACGCCCAATCAAAACATGCCACATGGCACTCTGAAAGGTGGAGCGTGGGGATTTTTGGGAAATTTTCCCAAATGCAAAAAGGTGAAAAAATTCAAATTTTCGCCCGCCAATCCGATTTGGCCCTGTTTTTCCCTAAAACTTCAAATGGCCATATCTTTCGATCCAGAGCTCAGTTTTTCACGTTCTTTATATCAATGGAAAGATGGTAAAATTATCTACAAGATTCTAGGGTCATTTTTTCATTTTGATGGATTTTGGAGAGATAAAATTGAAAAATGCCTCTGGCACGTGGTCATGGACAAAAATGACGTTTCAACCACCGTTTTTAATGAAGAATGGCTCGCATTCTCTCCCAGCATGGCTAAAAATGTTAGGGCATGGGCTTGTAAGGATGCCCATGTTTTTTTGATTGCATTTTGGTCAATGGTTGAATCCCTTCCACTTTTTCCCATGTTTCTCTCTCCTGGGCTCGTCCCTTGCACTGTAAAAGCCAGATTTGGCTCATTTTCAAAGGGTTGAACATTTTTTCATGTATTGTAGGCTCCCTTTGTCACTAAAAAGTGATTTTGTGGAAAACCAAATCTCCTCTAAGACTGCAACCTGTTTTTCCTCTCAGGTGTTGTAATGCAAGTGTTTTTTTGATGGAAAATGACAATACAAGCTCTGTGAATGAGTTTTAATCCTTTGTCTGTGTTGTTTGATTCATTTCTAACCTTCCATTATAGTTATCAGTTTGTGCATGAAGTTTTGTTGCATTTTTATGAATTTTGTCAATTTTCAGAAGTAAAAAAATGTCCACCACTCCTTTGGTGTATCACCTTATTAGCACTAGTTTCAGTTTTTGCATTCTCTATCTCTGCCCACTTTGGAATCTAGAGTAGGATTTTGAGTTTGAAACCTCTGTATAACTTGCAAGTGACAAATCTGATCAGAGGAGTTGAGGAACCAGCCTCTAATCTGAGATTCCTTTCCCATTTTACAAGTCCCACACTTGGGGAAAGGATTCAATGTTGTGCAATCACACTGGATGCTTAGGATGATCAAACTAGAAATCTGATCAACATCCAGGGGTGTTGCTGATTTGCAACAATAGTTTTGGCACACCCGGTGGGACCTTAGAGGTCTTCATCTTCATTGCAACAAATTGATGTGCATTTTTTGCAAGATTCTTGCTTAAAAGAGCCCTAAATTACACATCTGGTGACTCCAAGGAAGAAGAATCAGCTGGTTTTAGCAGTGCAGGCCTGAAAACTCATGAGAAGAATCACCACAAGGTCAAGAGTTGGAGAAGAAGAAGTGTTGTTTGAGTATCTGCAGTTATCTCCAAGAAGAAGGCAAAGAGGGAGGAGAATTCAAAGGTCTCCATCTCCACCAAACAGAACTCTCTCAACTCCTCCACCTGGTAGGCCTTTCATTCAATCAACAAGGGTTTTAGGCCAATCAGAATGGCACAAAACAACCCCTATGTCAATTTCACTGGCAGCAGCCCACTTGCTCTCAATGCAAAAATCCAATTCCCAGTTGCAGCATTGAAGAACATCCCATACTTTACTGGAGAGAATCAGACTACTCCTAGTGATCATGTCAAGGATATTGCTAACATTTGTGCAATCCATGAGATCAATGAGATGCAAGTTGCTATCAAACTGCTGGCATCTTCATTCAAAGGGAAAGCTTTGCAATGGTTCAGGAGTCTTGCCTCAGGTTCTATTCAAAATTGGAACCAGTTATGTATAGCCCTCCATGAGTAGTTTGGAGAAAAGGGAGACAACTTGTCCCTTTTGGAGCAGTTGACAACCATCAAGAGAGCTCCCAATGAGCAGCTGACTGATTTTAATTTTAGATTTCAAAGGACTTGGGAGAGAATTCCAATGGCATTCAGGCCAATAGTAGAAGGTGCTTTCCTTTATTACCTTAAAGCTTTAAATTCTGATATTTCTATGTTAATTCAATCCATGGGAGGCACAACTATTCCCATTGCTTATAGCATTGCTATTAGAGCTGAAAATTGTTTGATTCAAGTGGCAAAGCTAGCTCCTAGGCCTCCAATGCCACTATTTCCAAGTCTAGAGAGCCCAAACACTAATCAAATGCCTAATTTAGCTCCTATTCCCACTCCTAGAAATTAGAATTCAAGTGAAGCTTCTACTTCATCTTCTAGTACCTCAAATGAGCTTCAAGAAGTCATGAAGCAATTGCAAAATCTAGGTAATGAGCTGGTTACACTCAAGAGGCAGCAAGCCCAAGGTTTTAGACCTCCCTTCTAGCCTCAAGCTTAGCCTAACAGGCAGCCATATCAACCCCAAAGACCACCCAATCCAGCTGCAAATCTAAATCAAGCAAGGCCTCCTACCAATAGACCATTTCAGCCCTATAATCCCAATGCTACATCTGCCTCTAAAGCATTAGTGCCAGTACAAAACAATATAGCTCAAGAGTATGATTGGTGTTTCCCATGCAATGAACCTCATAACCAATCCATGTGCTTCAACGGTGCCTTGAATCAAGCATTAATGGTGACAACAACTGGTGTGGAGGGTGAGGGTAGTCAAGAAACATTCCAGCAGCAGTCAGCTCCAAATGATACCACACTTGTAAACTGGCAGGCAGAAGATTTTTGTGGCATGAATCAAATGGTTTCCCAAAGTGTTTAGCCAACACAAGGTCAAAGAGGAGAAATTTGGGTGAAGAACAACCATTAGCCCCAAGCAATCCTCAATCTTCTATCACCCCACAAACTATTGGCAAACAAAGTGCAGTCCCAAGCACGCAAGGATTGCCTAAGACAGCTCCTAGGCCAACTCAAATGCCAGTTGCTGCTGCCCATGTGCAAGGAATGAATGTGCAGGCCAAGGGACAATAGAGAGATGCTTCATCTCCATTCAATATCATTGATCAGATGAAGAAGACAAATGTAAACATATCAATGTGGGAATCACTATCTATCCTAGGCCAAAGAGATTTGTTACAAGCTGCCATGAAGGACTGGTCAACTTCGAATCAGCAGGTCCAAATGCAAGAGAAGGTGCTCACAAATGCTGCCCAACAGAGGGGGGAATCATGGAGGACAACAAGGTAAAATGTTGAAGCCCCCTCCATTCTATGTTTCATTGATCATTGGAAATCAACTAGTACACAATTGCATGATTGATTCCGGGGCAAGTAGTTCAGTAATGCCCAAGCAAATAGCTGATCAGTTGGGAATTTAGTATGAAGTCATATCCAAAGGGGTAGTGCAATTGGATGGGACAGCAGTAACAATAGTTGGAGTGATAAAAAACTTAAGTCTTACTTTGCATGCATGTCCCAACGTTGTTGTTTTACAAGATGTCTCGGTAATAGACCTTCCACCACTCTTTTCCCTATGTTTGTCAAGGGATTTCACAGCCAAGATTGGAGGTTACTTATCTCGCTGATTGGTCACACATGTTGTTCAGAACAAGATATGGAACTAAGGCCACAATCAGATCTGAACCTATTGCAAACTTTCACATTGAGCCTTACACTCCAAGTCAGATCAATACCAATTGTTCAGCGTTTGATCAAGAAGATTATCCAAGCACTGATGAAGCTGACACCAAAGTAGGAAGCATCCCAGATCTAACTCTTGATGAATGGGCAAACAAGGTACATGCTTTTGATCCTTATCAAGAAATAGAAGAATCTGAGTTAGGAGTCTATTGCATGCATGAAGAAAATCAGCCTATTCCTAGCATCACCAAGCTAGACCACAAGGATGACAATGAGGTATGGCAGTTGTTTTTTGATGGATCAAGGAGTAGACAAGGTGCAGGAGGGGGAGCTATGCTTGTTTCACCTCAAGGAGTTAAGTATTATTCAACTTTTAGATTTCAGTTTGCATGCTCTAATAACATTGTTGAATATGAAGCCTTGATACAAGGATTGCATTGGTCAATCAAGAGAGGAATAAAGAACTTGCAAGTCTTTGGTGATAGTGAGTTGATTGTCAACCAAGTTAAGGGGCAGCATGCTGTCAAGAATGATCTACTCAAATGCTACAAAAAGGTGTGGGACCTCATTGAAGATTTTGAGGGTTTTGGCATAAAATTCATTCCTAGAAAAGAGAACCAAGCTGCTGACAGGCTTGCAGCAGTTGGGGCAGCCTTTGACGTTGTTGAAAGCATTCAAAAAGACAAGGTACAACCAAACATCCATGTGATTGTGAGGCCTTCAGTGCCAGACAACAATGTAAGTTGGCAAGTGTTTGAAAATGATCAGCAAATCATCCATTTCTTGCAAGAAGAGGCTGAGTTCTCAACTAAAAATCAGGAAAAGTTGGAGCAGCAGTATGGTGACCAAGTGGTACAGCTGAGAACCAACAAGCTACCCAAGGGACTTATTACTTTGGAGTCCATTTTCAATCCTAATGATCAGTTTAGGAAGGAGAAAGCAAACATCCAAATCAAGGGAGAAGATTCAGTGTCCATCTCGGTAGAAGGAGGCAAATCACTCCAAATTGGTAAGATGACAACTGAGCAAGAAAGGTATGAGTTCATACAGCTTTGTCAAGAATTCCCTGATGTGTTTGCTTGGAGCTATGAAGATTTGAAAGGTTTCAATCCCGAGTTAGCTCAACACACCATTGAATTGGATCCAAGTACTAAACCCATCAGGCAAAAACAAAGGCCAGTCAATCCACACATGGAGCCTCTCATGAGAAAAGAATTGAATAAGTTGATAGAATCAAGAATCATATTCCCTATCAAGCATTCTAGTTGGGTAGCCAACTTGGTTCCAGTTAAGAAAGAAGAGTGGGGAAATCAGATTGTGTGTTGACTTCAGAGATTTGAATAGAGCATCTCTCAAGGATCATTATCCACTTCCTTCTATGGAGCAAATTTTGCAAGTTGTTGCTGGCTCTGAGAGGTTTTCATTACTTGATGGCTATTCGGGGTATAATCAGATTATGGTGAAGGAAGAAGATCAGTTCAAGATAGCCTTTACAACCAAATGGGGAACTTATGCATACAGGAAAATGCCATTTGGGTTGTCCAACGCTGGAGCTACCTTCCAAAGAGCAATGGACATGGCATTCAAGGATTTGATTAACAACATAGTGTTGATATATCTTGATGATATCACTATTTTTTCAAAAAATGCAGCAGACCACCTCTCTCATTTGAGACAAGTGTTCCAAAGGTGTAGAAGATTTGGAGTCTCCTTGAATCCTAAAAAATGTATTTTTCTAGCCCATGAAGGAAAGCTCCTTGGCCACATTGTCTCCAAAGAAGGATTAGCAATTGATCCAGAAAGAGTTAAGCCATAAGAGCACTACCATTTCCAAGCCACAAGAAGGCCCTTCAAAGTTTCTTGGGGAGAATAAATTTTGTTCGGAGGTTTGTCCCAAATTTTGCAGCCCTAGTCAAACCTATCACCAAGATGTTAAAGAAAAGCATGGCTTTCAAATGGATAACAGAAGGCAAGGAAAGTTTTGAAGCAATCAAAGAAGCCATCTCTCAAGCCCCAACTCTCATCAACCTAGATTTCTCCAAGGATTTCATCCTCTATGCATTTGGGGGTGATGATACTATCTCTGCAATTTTGGTACAACAAAACAAAGACAATGATGAGCAGCCAATTGCTTTCTTCAGCCAAAGCCTAGAGGACTATGAGGTGAAGTATTCTTTCATTGAGAAGCATGTTCTTGCAGTAATCAGGAGCTTGAAGAAATTCAAGCATCTAGTTTCAAACAATAAGGTCCAATTGTTGGTTTCTCATGTGGGAGTTAAAGACTTCCTCCTCAACAAAGACTTGAATGAAAAGAGAGCAGGTTGGATTACTCATGTCATGGAGTATGACATTGAGATCAAAGTCACCAAGTTGGTTAGAGGAAAAGGATTGTGTGAGCAGCTGATTTTGAGCAAACAAAAGGAAGCATGCAATGAGAAGGAGGTTGTTTTGGCGTTGCAAGACAACCATGAGCAAGGAAGCACTCAAGAAGAAAATAATGGTGTCCCCACTCCTTGCTGGACCCAAGGTATAATGCACTTCCTAAGCACAGTCTATGCCCTCCAGAGATGAACAAGACCAAAAGAAGACACTTCAGATTGCAGGCTGTCCCATATGCCCTTGTTGATGGTGTTTTGTTCAAAAGAGATGTGAATGGAGTACTACTGAGATGCATTGGTACAAATCAGATTCATAGGGTGTTGGAAGAGTTCCATGGTGGACCAGCTGGTGGTCATTTTGCACCAAGAGTGACAGCTCTAAAGATCATGAGGGCTGGCTATTATTGGCCCAAGATTTTCAATGATTGTTATGCATGGATCAAGAGGTGCAAGAATTGTGCATTCTTCACAGGTAAAGAGAGGCTAGCTGCCCTTCCATTGCATCCAATTTCAGTTGACCAGCCATTCATGCAATGGGGTTTAGACTTCATTGGAGTCATTAATCCCAATTCAAGCCAAGGGCACAAATGGATTCTAACAGCAACAGATTATTTCACCAAGTGGACTGAAGCAGTAGCACTCAAGGAAGCAAATGAATCTAGCATCCTAGACTTCTATGAGGGAATAACAACTAGATTTGGCATACCTACTACAATAATATCAGATAATGCATTGGCATTCATTGGGTCCAAGGTGACTGAATGGGCTATCAAGAATGGGATCTACCTAAGTACTTCATCAAACTATTACCCTCAGGGTAATGGCCAGGCTGAGTCTACAAACAAGAACTTGTTGAGGATCATTAGGAGGACTCTTGATGAAAATCAAAGGTCTTGGCATACTAAGTTGAAATCAGCCTTATGGGCTGATAGGATAACTCCCAAGAGATCTACAGGTAACTCTCCATTTAAGCTTGTTTATGGGAGAGAGGTAATTTTTCCCATGTCACTTGAGTTGCCAACATTGGAACTCATGAAACAGTTGGAGTTGTTGGAGTTTGAGCCCATGGAAGTTAGATATGCAGAATTGATGGAGCTCCAAGAAATCAGAAATCAGGCATCCCAAGCAATGGAGAAGGATCAAGCTTTGATAAAGAAGACCTTTGATAGAAAGGCCAAGAATAGATCCTTCCAAGTTGGAGATCTAGTGTTAAAATGGGATGCAGACAGAGCAAAACCGGAAGGCATTCAAAATTTGATGCCATTTGGAGTGGCCCATACATGGTCACAAAGTGTAAGGACAACAATGCTTTCCAATTGTCTTCATTGGATGGCGAAGAACTACAGATTCTAGTCAATGGAATCCATCTAAAGCATTGCTATTAAAGGAACTCTCCACCTTGTACATATTAGCTTAGGTTTCCATTCCTCCAAGTGCTTGTGCACATTGTTTTGTTGTAGGTTAGTTTGTTTTCCCTAAGTGCTTTGGCACAAGCTTGTTGTTCCTGGGATGTGTTTGCAGGCCTTGCTCCATCGGTGATATTCCATCTTCCTCCTTGCAGTGTTCTAGTCAGTTGGGGTATCAAACAGAGAATTCGATGACTCCATGCCCAATGGATTGCTTCAGTAACTGGTAATTTCATCCAGCAGGCAGATGACCCCTCTGAGTCACCAAAATTGTTATCCAAAATGTGCCCCCTGCTCATTTTGTGGCTAACTCCTTTCATTCTTCCCTCTCTTGTGCCTCAGACATAATTTTTTTCTTTTCAGGCACTCAAAACTTTTTGAAATGACACCATTGGATAGAGCTCTCTCTCAGCTTTTCTAGAAAGGTAAATTTTTCCTCCTAACTCCATGTATTTTTGAAGTTATGGCTCGGTGGAGTTTTTGTGGGAAATTTTCCCCTGAAAGGCCCGCAACCAATGAGATGCCGCCACGTGTCCAAGGAAGTGGCGGGGGTCGGAGGAAAACTTGGTTTTTTACCAAGTGTTTTGGAAAATTTCAAAAGGAAGATTTTTCCCCGCAAGCCCGCCGATGAATCAGGTGATGCCACGTGTCCAGGGGAGAAATTTGAAAAATTTGGCTAAGTGTTGCATGGAAAATTTTGGAGGGAAGGTCCGCGCCCAATCATATTGTGCCACGTGTCCTATGGCGTGGGAGTTTCGGAGGGTGGAGGAGAAGTTGGATTTTGGTGAAGTGTTTTGCCAAATTTCAAAGAAGGAGTTTTGGCCCGCTGCCCCCTTGACCAATCATCATGTTTCCACGTGTCACC
This sequence comes from Taxus wallichiana var. yunnanensis, assembly GCA_018340775.1. NCBI lineage: Eukaryota > Viridiplantae > Streptophyta > Pinopsida > Cupressales > Taxaceae > Taxus > Taxus wallichiana. The sequence continues at coordinate 443,145,715 of CM031243.1, read as the reverse complement.
GAGGGTCAGAAGGCTGGGAGCGCGGAGGGAATTGGGATTTTTCCCAAAGTGTTGGCAAAGGTAAAATATTTATGAAAGGCCCACGCCTAATCAAATTATGCCATGTGTCCCAGACCGGTGGGAGGTGGGGAGAAATTGAGAAATTTTCCCAAAGGAAAAACAAAGGAAAATCCAAAGGGAAAAGCCCGCCCCCAAAATGCGAGCCAATGGATCTCGCCACATGTATAGGTGGCACCAAAAATCAAGGAAAAGCCCATGGAAAATTTGAAGGGGAAAGCCCACATCCAATGGGGTTTTGCCACGTGTCCATAGGTCAAAAATGGTCAAAAAGGTGACGAAGAAATCTTGGGGAAAATGCCCACGTCCAATAATGTGATGCCACGTGTCCTCAACTCATCGGCCCAGTGGGGGATTTTTTGAAAATTTTCCAAAGGGAAAAACAAAGAAAAATGAAGCAGGATAGGCCCGCGCCCAATCAAAACATGCCCATGGCACTGGAAAGGTGGAGCGTGGGGATTTTTTGGGAAATTTTCCCAAATGCAAAAAAGGTGAAAAATTCAAATTTTCACCCGCCAATCCGATTTGGCCCTGTTTTGCCCTAAAATTTCAAATGGCCATATCTTTCGATCCAGAGCTCGGTTTTTCATGTTCTTTATATCAATGGAAAGATGGTAAAATTCTCTACAAGATTATGGGGTCATTTTTGCATTTTGATGGATTTTGGAGAGAGAAAATAAAAAACCTCTGGCACGTGGTCATGGACATAAATGATGTTTCAACCACCATTTTTAATGAAGAATGGCTCGCATTCTCTCCCAGCATGGCTAAAAATGTTAGGGCATGGGCTTGTAAGGATGCCCATGTTTTTTGATTGCATTTTTTGGTCAATGGTTGAATCCCTTCCACGTTTTCCCATGTTTCTCTCTCCTGGGCTCGTCCCTTGCACTGTAAAAGCTAGATTTGGCTCATTTTCAAAGGGTTGAACATTTTTTCATGTATTGCAGGCTCCCTTTGTCACTTAAAAGTGATTTTTGTGGAAAACCAGACCTCTTCCAAGACTGCAACCTATTTTTCCTCTCAGGTGTTGTAATGCAAGTGTTTTTTGATGAAAATGACAATACAAGCTCTGTGAATGAGTTTTAATCCTTTGTCTGTGTTGTTTGATTCATTTCTAACCTTCCATTACAGTTATCAGTTTGTGCATGAAGTTTTGTTGCATTTTTATGAACTGTGTCAATTTGTAGAAGTAAAAAATGTCCACCACTCCTTTGGTGTATCACCTTATTAGCACTAGTTTCAGTTTTTGCATTCTCCATCTCTGCCCACTTTGGAATCTAGAGTAGGATTTTGAGTTTGAAACCTCTGTATAACTTGCAAGTGACAAATCTGATCAGAGGAGTTGAGGAACCAACCTCTAATCTGAGATTCCTTTCCCATTTTACAAGTCCCACACTTGGGGAAAGGATTCAATGTTGTGCAATCACACTGGATGCTTAGGATGATCACACATCCGCGACTCCAAGGAAGAAGAATAAGCTGGTTTTAGCGAGACAGGCCTGAAAACTCATGAGAAGAATCAACACAAGGTCAAGAGTTGGAGAAGAAGAAGTGTTGTTTGAACATATGCAGCTATCCCCAAGAAGAAGGCAAAGAGGGAGGAGAATTCAGAGGTCTCCATCTCCACTAAACGAACTCTTTCAACTCCTCCACCCGGTAGGCCTTTCATTAAATCAACAAGGGTTTTGAGGCCAATCGAATGGCACAAAACAACACCTATGTCGATTTCTATGTGTGTGTGTGTGTGTGTGTGTGTGTGTGTGTTGATGTCATGATAAATTTATAGTATGCAAAATTGAAAATTTTAGCCATGAAAACCAAGCCCCACTTGTAAATTCATTTCTTGGTCATTGTAGAACCCTTCATCTAGCCATACTTCCCACAATATCATCCTCATTAGAGCTAGGAGGAACATGATAAAAATATTTTTAAGCGTGTTTCATGTGTAAATATGTATGCCTAAGGTGATTGAATAATTTACTAAGATCTAAAGCACAAAAAAATGTCCCCGAAGGCCTAGAAAGGGCCATTTTTTATGGAAGATGATTGGAAATAACCCATATGGAAGTTGTGTAGAGGATTTTAGAATTCATTCAAGGTATTTTTTTGTGGAGTTATATGGAGGAAAGTGATGTAGGGAATCAAACAAGTAAAATAGGATCATTGTGGGTGCAACAAATGCCCTACTCCAAAGAAGAAAACTCGCATGTCCAATGATTCTAAGAGTTCTATAAGGATTTCGTGAGACAAAATATAGCAAATAGAAATATATTGGAATCATCCACATGATGGAAACATAAATTTTTTTCCAATGCTTCAAAATTTAATGTGTTAATGAAAGATTATACAGCTGCCCCTTCAAGCCAAAAGTTGAATAAGCCTTGAAAATCAAATTTCATTAAGAATTTGTTGGCATGCGTGATTCTAGTATATTGTCATTGATGTAAAATCTCATTAATGAAAAAGAGGAAGATGGAGGAGTGTTAGAGCATACTCAGTGTGATGTTGACATGGTCATTTTGGTTGTTTCATGATTGCATGATTGGACAAGGTGAGAATGGCTTGGCCTAGTAAGTCTAATCAGGTGACTTGGCTAGCCTAGATGATGGTGCATAGAGAATTGAGATACATGGTGGCTTGAGGAGCATGGTAAAGGTATGTATATAATTTTTGGAGAGTGTGGATATAATCACATGAGTTTTAGAGTGCAAGTATAAGTGAAGAGTCAGTTATAGGTGTACATATAGATCTAGTCTAGTTGCTTGAGACCAAATGAAGTATAAGAGTCGGTTTGAGAGACATGTGAGCTATATGAGGCATGAAGAGGTGTGTGACATGATGTCTCAAGTGTTTTAGGTCCTTTGGAAGAGCTTGGAAGAAGACTCATGAGGTTTATCTACTTGGTCTAGGTTTAAACTATGCCTAATCCTAGTGTTTGGAGGCCTAATAAGAATGATAGTCACTTGTAGGAGTGTATGAGATCTTGAGATCACTCATGGAGGCATGTCAGGTTGTTTTTATCATGTATATGATCTTATAGTAATTTTCATGCTTGGTTGTAGTGTTATTTCAGCCTGTTATGGCCTAGAACATGTAAAACCCTAAGGCCTAGTCATGTAAGTCATGGTGGTCATGAAGATGGAGAGCTATTTGAGATAACCTAATGATTGGATATGATGAAAAGAGGTTTCATGATGGTGTGAGAAAAATTTAAGGTTTTCATGATGAGAATGTTTCTAGTTTTAATGTTTAGGTGAAATCGGGTGCTTGAGAATGCATTTTCCATCTCGAAAGGCAACTTCCAATGCTCATTGTGAATTGTGTGCTTTGCATAGGACCCATAGGTTTTCAAGGATTTTTCCATTGAAATAAGATAATTATTTAGAAATAATGGAGTGGTTTCATCATCATATTTTTATGAACAAATGTTAAGAAGTGAAACATTTTTTTATGGCTTTCAAACCCTAGGTCAAGAGCAATGGAGGAAAACTTCTTAGTATCGGCACAAAATGGATTGGTTGTGCAAATGTGATGATTTGAAGTTGTATAGGAATAATCCAAATTTATAAAAAGGTATATTAGATCTTGTTATAGTATGTTAGACCTTAGTATCTATAGTTAGGATGATTTGACCAAAATGTGTATGCCTTGTTGTCTTCAATATTTAACTCTCTCATTTGTTCACTAATTACTCGTAGGTTTGTCGTTTCTCGAAAGACCTGTATCCTAAGGTCTTGATCTATATCAGCTAGTGTTGTGGGGAGATTTGGTTGAGGCACTATTGGTTCAAATATGTATTCTCTGGGCTCTCTAGGTCCCGTGATTGTCATACAAAATGATTCAAAAACTAATAAACTAATTATGAAAGATGTATCTACACTATGCATGCATTCTTTTATTTTTTTATTTTCGATGAAGTATTTTAATGAAATTAAAAGAGCAGCTATTCTAATATATTTATAAAATGGTCAACTAATCTAGTAATAGAATTAAATCAAACAGAGTAGCCCGGTGTGGCTATTTACTGTGCGATTGTGAATTTATGCTAAATATCTAAGTAGCTAATTGTTTTAAATTGAAAGATTCTTGATCCTACCTCGGAAGTGAGGAATGAATCATAGTTTCTCAGAAACTATCAATCCCCACAGCTTCCCTGGTGATATCGAGAGTGAGCTTTGACTGAAATGAAATAATTTACTACTCTATTTGATATGTTGTAACTAGAACTTTGATAGCTCAAACTTGGAGTTTACAGAACAGTGGTAAATCTAGTTGCATGTGACTTCATCCCCTCAGTGTGATCTCATCGTTCCTTCATGTTCTCTTGAATCCATAAAAGCTTGTGTATGATAGCATCAAAAGAATAAGGCACTCAAACAATGGCAGCTTTGGATATAGACTGAATATAATGCGAGTAAGAGAGAGATAATTCAAGTGAATAGAGCTTGACTATGCAATTCCTAGTGGGATTTATTGTGGGAATACAACACAAATGTGCCGAGAGTTTTAGAAACTATCTTTTGTGACTAAACAAAACTTGTAACTCTAAATGGATTCCAATCTAAGAATGAAACTATCTTATTCTAAACTGACTTGCATGGAATAGAAATGAAGCAAGATTGAAACAAGAAGATCGAATGACCTCTAAACAACAAAGGAAGACCAAAAATGGATGTAAAACATGAAACTATTGGAATTCTAAGAAAGAAACTCAAAAGACTGAATGATTAAACAAAGAAGGAGAGGGGCCATTTGTTTGAAAACAAGATGGCCATGTTTATAGCAAATGCATTCACTAGAAGGTAACTTGGAATGAAACTCTTTTACCATTAAACAAACTGAAAACACTATTCACAGGGCTGGCCAAAACATAAATGCAAAGAAAAGTAGCTGAAAAATGCAGATAGAAATTGAAATTTTACGTTTGATGCAATCGTTGGAACTTTCTAGAAAACGCACACAGGACCACCACCCCGTGTAGAACGATTCACGGGACCACCACCTTGTCTGGTGGCGGTCATGGGACCACCACCCTGGTAGGGTGGTGGTCTCATCACTCAAGACCAAAATACAAGAAAAAGGGGGTGGGGGATAGAACAAAGCACATGGAGGTTGGGTGAGGCATACGGGATACAAATGTATACTTAGCGAGATTTTCTGAATCCCAAACACCTTGCGAGGATACCTATATCATCATAGGGGCATGTGTAACATCTTTCTGGTGGTGCAGTACCCTACAATTTTGGGTACATACAATACCATTCCAAAGACGCCACTTCTTTCCTAATTTGGAGTTGTGGAGAGAAAGTTATGGCCATTTAAAGTTGTGCATCTCGGGAGGAACAACAAGTCGACATGTGGTAGCTTTTTATTTGCTTTAGGTTTTCCTATGTGTGACTTTGTGATTATTTCCTTCTTTCCCTCATGTCTACCTTTTACCTTCTTTGTTTCTCCTTCAGACCCAAAATATTTTATTTGAAACTCGGTTTATTCTGCGGACTTGAGGTCCACATAATACATTTGGTTGAAAAGCCTATGGAATTATGCCACATGTCCCTCTTTTATCCCTTGGATCTGTGACATGTGTCCACCCTATTAAATCACTTTATACCTTTATATTATTTACTTTCCTTGATCAAATATCATTATATGCGCTTTGATTAATAAATTTGGTTAGTATTTAACATATGTGGCCCACTTAATACTACTAAGCCTTGGTCATGAACCTGAAGTTGTAATTAATCTCCTTGATAAATATGGAAAGATCATCATCAATTTGAGTATTCTCAAATCTTGTTTAGTTATGTAAATTACTTACTTATTATAAGTAATTTTAACCAATTATCAAAGATAAGTCTTGTTAATGACTAGTTAATGGATTTGAAATCAAGATCTAGTTGAGTATATTAGTATGTGATTACTAAAAATATAATTATATGCATATCAAATGACACTTTTTGATGCCTTTGTGTTTGTACTAGAGATCGTATAAAATAAAATCAACACATGACCTTCTTCGCACTCGACTTCTTGAGATCGTGTTGGGATAGTCAATGCAGAATGGAATGAGTGTATGTGTGGTAGTGATGAAAAAGCTAATAAGGACAGATTATGTCTTCAACATGCAATATCAATATCTACGAGTCTAAGGAAAATAAATCCATCCTAAGATGAAGTGGTGTAATGGAATGGTTAGATAGAATAGCTACTCGGAGGCTCCAGTCGATATTGAGCTCTATCAAGATTCTATCTATTAGTTGTTGAACACATGGAAAGTGATCTGCGGATGCCTCGTATAGATTTCCAGACAAGGTCATGGAAGTGAGAATGAGAGGCATAATGGAACCACAAGGTCTATGGGAGGTTTTCTAGTCTATTCCAAAAATCCTTAGCCTAATCGGTTGTCATGTTAAACACTGAAAAATGTGTAACAATGTTAGGTGGAAGTGGTGATGATCTAAATACCATTATATGTAAACCAGTGTCGATGTTTAATTGATTAGCATGCTCGTTAGGTTGTGGGACCTAAGGATCACAACCGTGAACTCGTGGAGGTTATGGTATTTGTATGATCATATGTGTAATCAAGCCTTGTTTCCAAGAGCATTCCAATAATCATAGGCTTGATCAGCTGCAATGTTTAATGTGTTTAATTTTCCTATCTTCTAAGAATATCTAGCAGGTGTGCATCAAACTAACAAGCATAAACCCGTATCAAAGTTGGTCAAAAAATCAGGCCCGTTGGGTTGTGGGACCAATGGATCACAACTAAACGTTTTCTCTTGTTGTGGACCTTTGATGGTCAAGTGGAATGAATTGAATTGATTCTGATAAACCAAACTAACTATCAAAGGAAATTTAATCTACGTTTTTGGTATTTTCATAGTATATTTGAACAAAACAATGCAAGAAAACTAATCTAGCAAAATTAAATATTTTTGATCTTTTCTAGGATTTTAAACAATGCTTCTAATCTAATAAATAAAATTAAATACAAATAATCAGCCGATTGTAGCTAATTACTTGTGCAAGTATGTGAATCTAAATCTAAAACAACTGAACTAATTTAATCAAAACCTACCTACCTCAGAGGTAGAGAACAAATCATAACTCTAGAAGAGCTATTGTTCCCCACTACTTCCCCGGTAATGTCAAAGAAAAATATTTCTAATGATTTTCTCTATTTGTAATTGCTTGATTAACTAGAAATGAACAATTTTTCTACTCTATTTGATATGTATTTGAAATGAATAACTCAGATTGAGAACTTAAAAATTAAGCAAACAAACAAATAATTCCAACCTAGATAAGCAATAGATTTGGAAAATTTGGTTGTATATGTTCTTGTCCCCTCCATTTATCATTTATTTCTCTGTGTGTCCAAGGAATTAGGAATGTAAAGGAAACAACAAGAGAAGACACTTGAGCAATGACAACTTGAAGTCGGTCTAGTTGTAATGCAAGTGGGAGAGAGATAACACAAGTGAACAGAGATTGGCTATTCAATTTCAAGCAAGATTATGGCAGCAATACTATGCAAGATACCCAAAAATTCTGAAGCCATTTGCTTGAATACAAGAATTGATTATATAGGAATTGTTTGGAATGTGCCTTCATACACAAGGCAGCCTTGGAGTGCCAAATCATTGGGTGAAGAAGCGGTTCAAACTAATTAAATATATTTAAAAATAGAAGAGGGAAGGAATACCATGCAATCAAGACTATTTTTAATTAATTTGGTTCACAAAGGAACCCTAGAAGTTAAGTTAATTAAAATCAAAATATGTTAAATTCACACATGAAGTGCTCTAGAAAAAGAACGTGGGACCGCCGCCCGCCGCTGCCCTACCATGGCGGTGGTTTAAGAATCGGCGCCTAGGCAAGGTGGCGGTCCTGACACTAAAGGCCAAAACATGCGAAAAATGAGCGAGAAGCTGGAAGAAAGTGTGGAAAAGATGAGTAAGCATGTCTAGGCTACAAATATGTACTACGAATGGGCTTAGGAAATCAAACACCTTTTAAAAGGACATGAATCATCATTGGGGACTTTTGTAACCATTTTTCTACAATATAACACATGTAATTTTTGGTGCATACATATTGCCCCCTTGGATAAGTGTCTTAGCCATGAAAAGGTGTAAACGTAGAGTCCAAGTGTGGAATTTATAAAATGGGGAGTTAGAAGCTATACCTAACACGCATGTGTGTTGGAGTGTCATTGTCCAAACACTCGCTACCTATAAAATGAAAAAGAAGACTTAAGTGCAGATAGATGAAATATTGAAAAATAAATACTAAATTAAAATGACAAGAAGACGTACCATTTTTGTGAGGATATAAAAATATACCTATGCCAACACTCCAACCATGTAAACATACGCACTCAAAACGAAATTATTAAAACACACACACACACACACATCAAAACAAACTCATTTTCCAATTCATTTATGCGTATCAATTTGGTGAATTTTGAGCTCTGGGCCCACGGTGACCGTTTTCGTTGAAAGAATAATCAAAACGTTTGTTATGAGATTTTGATCATGCCTCTATTAGTGGGAGATCGACTAACATGATCTCAGTTAGTTTTCCTCACTTGTGTGTTTTTAAACCTAAAATGTAAAAAATGTCAAAATATTTTCCTAGGGGGGATCATTTTTGAAATTTCTTATTTTAAATGAGTCTCTAGGGGGCACACCCATAGGGTAGTCTTTTATTTCATTCAAAATGGTCTTTTTACATTTTTGAGCATTTTTTGGGTAACAAAGTTGTACAACGAATCGGGCTTCAGACCGCCGCCCGCACTAGGTGGCGCTTCTGAACAAAATGACCAAAACTCATGCTAACTTAACTTTTGTTTGGATTTTTAGTATTTTGTTATGTTTTTGATGAGCTTGTTTATTGAGCTTGTTATGTAGAATAAGGAAGAGTATATCCGTTTGAGTCACGAGAGGGAGTGTGACTGGCTCCTAATGATATTGGATCAATTGACTCAAGATGAGACCGATACTCTTCAGAGAGTAGGCATATGGAGGATTACACAGTGCCCTATGCTAATCTTACTAGCCACAAACTATGTGACTTGTTCTCTTATTGGGATGTAGCTCGGAGTACCTTCTAGTTTTCAGGTGCTTTAGGGGTGAGTGGATGATCACCCTAGAGGATGTGTACCATATTCTTGGGGTTTCGATACTAGGCATATAGTTGAATTTGGAGATAGTAGGATCTATAGCCACTATGACTCTATGGGCCACTTATATGGGGGATGTCATGGTTTCCTTTGGTTTGAAGAAGGGGATTAAGGTCCGATCCATTCTACTGCTCCCATCCCTACTATCTACAAGGCCATCATGGGTATCTTGTCCTCACGGTTGATCGAGGATAAGGGAGGTGATACACTACTTTATTTTTGGGCTCCCATCATCATGTAGATTGAGGCATATGGTTTTATTTATGCCTAAGGACAAAATATACTTAGCAACACCTATCATGACTCGTATCAAATTGTAAAGTTACAAGGGCAAAGATTTGAGCCATCCCACATTGGTTATGAGTTGGGTATACGAGTGGATCATCCCTACGGGAGGGGAGTTCCAAAGAAAAGATCTAGGGGCTGTCAAGGCCTCTAGATGGATGGCCATAATAATCTCGAGTGCCATATCAGCCAAGGGATTCTTTGACCACATCGACATGGTGGTCACTCCATTCCAAGACATGAAAAGGTTGTGAGGACAATATGGGACCATAATGGCATCTTGTACCACTACTCATCAATTAATTGATAGGATAGGGAAGTTTGAGACTCACCCATTTTGCTGAGTTCCTTAGTAGTTTGGCCTTCTTTACATTTATATGCTTCCCCCAGTGGCACCTATGTACATGATTGTGAAGGAGGTCCGAAAGGGCCCTTACGGAGATTTAGGTTGGATAGTGGTGATTCAAGGAGTTCCTATTAGAGTTAGGAGATTTGTTCATGTCTAACGGGCAATTGGTGCCACCTATGCACCCTTACTCTAGATTGAGGCCACACCACTCATAGTGGAGAGGAGGATGAGCCCATAGATGTGGACTTTGAATCTGAGGAGTATATATGGGATGAGATTGGAGAGGAGTTAGTTTGAGAGGATACTAATTGAGAAGAGACAGGTGATGAGGGGTTGAGTGGTGAGGCTAGCGGGGTAGCTCACATGGAGGAGGAGAGTGATCCTAAGTGGCATGACACTCGGGATGCTATGAGAATAGAGAGGGAGGAGACATTTGCGAGAGGAAGAGACACTTATCTCCTAGGGACCAATTCCTCATGATGGAGAGGGGGATGATGAGTCTATGATGGGACACCATCTTGCTTCTTATTTTGGGAGGCCCCATAGCCATCAACAGTAGTAGCATTAGCTACTGACCCTATATAGATGTCTGGAGATCTGAGTATGTTGATACTCTTCTCTTGACCTTGTTAGTCGGAAATGTTAGTTGGTATTTATTTTTGTTTTGTTTTTATAACTTTCTAACTCATTGTTTCTTCTTTTTTTTTGCTTGTAATGATTACACAAGAGTGGCGAGAGCTTATTCAATGGGTGTGCATGGACACCTTGCTGATCCCCTTGGGGAAGACCAAAGATGAGATGACCGAGGATACTTGACAACCAATTCCATCCGATAGATACACTAATGTGTTTGCACCCATCTAAAGGGTAGTAGAGATCATGACTTCTCTCGTACCTAGGTGATTGATTATGAGACAATTAAGTTATTGATGAGGCAGAGTCACTCTCATGGTGAGCTCACATCCAGTGGATGCCACCATGATCACTCCCACCATTCAGTATATTCTCATCATCATAGCTACAATAGGAGTCCTAGACACAGCCGTGCACCATCTCAAGGATCCCATAGGGATTGATAGGTCAGTGAGCCTTTTATTACTTAGTTGCCATTTTTTTGGGCATTATCTATTTTTTTGTATGTTTCAGGATCATTGCAAGTGTTTTGACCATGCCTAGTGCATGATGGAATTTTACACACTCAATTTATTATGATATATACAGACTCTTCTATCTAGTTTGGTAATTCATTATATCTTAGTTGACTTCCTCTTAGCTCACTTCACAAGTGTACTCTAGATGTTTAGAACTTCCGTTTTTATATGTTTTTCATAATGTATGCAATGGATATGAATGCTAACAGAATTATTTATTTTTTTGTGTATTGTAACGCTAATATATTATAATGCAATCACATTGTAATGTTGAACTTTAGTTTCTCTAAGAAAATTTTGGTACTTCATATTGTTTTGAAAAAATGTGGCAAAAGAGTGATATGTTAAGTAAAAAAATTGCCCCACTCCTAGCTCAACACAACCAATAAGATGCGAGGGCTCAACACCAAGATCCAAAAGGGGCACAAGTTATAGAAATTTGTTGAATGGTAATGATGAGAGAAAGAAAAGGATTTGGAAAAACCAAATTGAGACCCTATAACCTCATTCTACTCAAGTTTTCTTCATAGTTTAAAATGTGAATTGCTTTCCAATTTATCTAGACTTAGATCCATAGATGGCCACTTGGTTGAAAAATATGGTTTAAGGTTTTAAATTCTCTTGGAATTTGAACATCTAACTCACTTTGTTCTTATTTATGATTTCACAACATTTGAATGAACTGTTTCTAACTTTCAAATTTGTCAAAGAGACCCCTTACACCTTGCCCCATGTTACCAAAGAGGAAGTATGGGCTCATCACCATGGACAAGGCATAGGCGAGTAAGGGAACTTCTCTCCTTTCCCAACCCTACATCACTAGTAAGAGATGTAGGCTCAACATCGAAGGTTGGTAGGGAAAATAAATGTGTAAAATAAATTTTTCTAGTGGATTTGCATTTGACTTATTTATCTAGGCAAAATTTCTAGAATGTTCTTATTTCCAAAGAGATGTATATGGGATAGATGCGACACCATGAAGCTTCTAGAACAGACTATAGGAAAAGACACCTAATCTAGAAGAAACTATAAGTAGAACCAAGTATGCAGCCTTGGTATGGTTACTATCAAAGATTTGTCTTATCTTTCTTGGATTAATGAAATGATTTGGAAACAATTGATGATACCATGAATATTTGAAGAGACATTATTTGAATGTTTTTCCAATGTTTTTAGAATTTTTAGGAATTGCTATAAGAATAAGTCTCTTGATCACAAATTTTATGAAATGAACCGGCATATGAAAATGCAATGCAGATGCGGTAATATACATATGGAAATGCAGGTGAAACTACATGTCAAAATGTCTAAGGTGAAGAAAATTGATGAATATGGAATTCTTCACCCCTAAAAGTAAACAATAGATAACCATGATCCTTAAAATTTCTGTTCTCCTAAAATGGCCTACCATTCTGGGTTTAAATTTACAATCCTTACCCAAAAGTGTATATGTCTAATCATTAAAATAATTTTTCTTAAAGAGGTGTTCGTGCACCTCTTTGTCACGTTTTTGAGACATGGTGTGTGGGTGAGCATGACTATATTGCTCAGTGGCCTTGTTTCCTATGTAGAGCATTGTGTTTAATTGTGACCCTTGCTAAATGATGAGGCCTTGCCCCATGGATATGGCAAGCTTAGTTTTAGATGCACATGGGTTAAACTTGGTGTTTAGAATAAAACAACCCTCAAAGATAGTTTTGATGGGCATCGTTTCAATCTCAAATTACCCTTCTTTGTTTGTTAATTCTATCATGTTTACACCTAGACCTAGGTCATCAGAGGGAAGAGATGCTAAATCAAGAAGACTACCCATCTCCTATGGTTCAAATGGGAGGAAGATCGGATTGTCACTGTATAAGAGTTTCATAATTTTTGTTGTGGTTTTAGTGGACATTATTTCCACAGATATTGATTTACCCTTATCTTTTTTTCCACCTCAAATGTTTTTGAGTCAAGTGACTTCACTTCGACACTCCCAAGGTGATCAAGATTAACTCTTTTGATGGAGGTGGTTTGTTTAATTGATTCACATGAGTTCATACTCCGTATGGACTACGTTCTTCTTCTTGAGGTTTTGAAGTGTACATTGAAGGGCTTAGGATCCCTTGAGCGATGAAGACCTTCCCCAAATGGAGGAATCTAATCTCCTGGAAGAGGGTATAAGGGATAACCATTATTTGATGAATCCAAGGTCTCCCAAGGATCATGTGACAACTTGTTTCTTTGTCGATAATATAAAACTCTATCAAGATGGTTTTTAGACCAAGCTTGACTAGAAGAACTATGGTTCCAATCGAGGTCGCTTTAAGACTGTTGTACCCTTGTAACGTGTTTCTTGTAGAGGAACAATTTATCTCTCCATATCCCAACTTCTGTAAGAAAGAGAAGGGAACCACATTTACAGTAGCCCCATTGTCAATCATGGCTCTCTTAATACAATTGTTATAAACCTAGACTTGTAAAAATAAGGTAGGATCACCTCTTCAAGAAATTTCAGCGTCAGATGGCATCTTTTCTATATAAAAACAAACCTAATATCCCTATCATTCTATCCCAGAGGATGTATGTCAAAGTCAATATGATTTATTTAAGCACTAGGAGGTGGCGTAACATGGATTAAATTACCAAGACCTAGTGTATTGAGCAATGCAGAACGATGTGCAGGTGAATTATTTAGCAAATCTAGAAACGAAATGTGAGAAAAGGTCTTGTTCAAATCCAATATTAAATCATAGGCTCCTACTGGTTTTGATATTATAGAAACGTCATCATGTGGGAAAGAAAGAGCATGTAGGGGTTGTTAAACGTACTCCTTCATCCGAGTTGTTGAATTAATTTATGGCTCGACCTCTAGCTTGACTAACCCAAAGGTATGGAGCATCCCGAGAGTTATTAGAAGTTGAGGCTTCATGGTTTTTGTTTCCTATAGGAATACACTTGTTGATATTTATAGGGATTCCAATAAGTTTAGGGTTCAAATTTGAGGGTATGACTAGGTTGTGGGTTTGTTTTAGGATTTTCTAGGAACATGTTTAAAAAGAGATACCTTTTGTTTTTGGGAAGTCTTTGCAAAAACTTGTTGCAATCATGGCAATTCCTATCATCATGACCTCAAACCTTATGGAAACCACAATATAGGTTAGGGTCGTAATCTCTTAGTCTTTGATAAGCGTCTTGCTATTGTTGATTATAACCTCGGTTATAATTTTGAAATTGATTGTTATAACCATGATTCATTGCCCCTTGGCCAGAGTTTTGATATTGGTTTGGGCCTTGGGTTTTATTTTTATTTTGAGAGGGATGGTTTACGTCAACTATGTTGATCGAGGAGACATTGTTAGGGATATTTTATTACCCATGTTGTTGTTATTGTAAGTGTTATCATGTTGGTTGGAAAACCAACGTTTTGGCTTAGTCAAGATAACTATTCATGGTAGTAGCATGATTGCAATTCACACCATTAGGTCTCTAGTTGTTGGCACCATTGTTTTGATAATTTTCATTATTTTGATTTGGAGATACCAATTTCCCATTGGGACCATAGAACTTACACCCACTATCTATAAGCGGCTTGGTCAATTCAACGTGCATCTTCCAAAACTTCCTCATAACTATGGAAAGGAAACTTTTGACCTCTTCCTTAGTCTCTAGATTGAGCGAGTGAAGGAAAAGATTGCAAATTTCCATTTGGTCCATGTTGGGCACACTTATAGAAGAATATTTGGATGAAATGGGTGGTAGATTCATTTTTCTCCTATCGAATATGCAGAACTCCCTAATCCCTATACTATACACAACAACTTGTTCATGTCAAATGCTTTTATGAACTCAAAAATGAGCTATGAAAAGGAATGTATAGAATCTTTCAAATATAGTAATACCAATCCAATGTGATTCCTTCGATAGTATTTGGAAAGATATTAGCCATTAGAGCATCCCAAGAAAGGAATTCCCTAATAACAGTAGCATAGGCCTTGATATGAGCATTCGGTCTCCTTCTCCCTTAAATTTTGGAAGATCCGACAATGGGTGTGGAAGCATGACACCATGTATGGTGAAGTCAAGAGGCTCTTTTAAGTACTCAATGTATGTACCCATTGCATAAGATTCCACCATTGAAGATCCTTGATAAGGAGGTGGAGGAGGAGTTGGATAAGATGCATTATAAGCATTGATGGGAACATATGGGGTCCCTTGATATGGCATGTAGGGAGTGGGAATGGCATATGGGTCCATCTGGGGGTTTTTTGAATACATGTGCATGTAAGGTGGGATAATACCAGGATATGGACTAGCGGGTGTAAAACCAAGGAAAAATGCATTGCTTGTTGTGGTGGCATTAGAGAATGCACTTCTAGAAAGCCCTTGCATAGGATACACTTGAGAAGGATGATGACCCATCCCTAGTGTGTCTAATCCTATGATAAGATCACCTAGATTTGAATGAACTAGATAACCTCATTATACAAGATATTACGTTAGTTTCTCATTAGAAGGGACGTATCCTTTACTATCAACCGGATACCTTGTGTTCTCGCCCTACTATATGTGTTGGTTGTGAAGTATGGGTACTTTTTAGTTCTTTAATCCTCCCTCCTAAAGTAGAAATGAGATCATTGGGAGAGGATTGAGTCCCTTGTTGGGGTGCATGTGGCATAGGGTTTGATTGAGTAGGCTCATGATACCCTGTTATGAATTGTTCAGTGTTATAATTATTGTCTTCCTCAGAAGTAAAAATATTAGGATAGGCATTCAAAATCTCAGAGGTTGTAGCCTTCATTCTATCTAAAGACTCATCTATCTGACAAAGAGGTTTTCTATTCATGTAAATGTATCATATTCTATTAATTGCATGGCAATGTGAGGTCTTGACAAGACTCTCTCTGGTAAGAACTTGTTCCATTTATGATAACAACGTGGTTTGCATTTGGTCGATCATTACATGTTTAACAGCTTGATCAACATCCTCCATCCCTACATAACCGATGGGGTTTGAAGTGTAACTAGGGAGGTTTGGATGTTGTTTGTGTAATTGTCACCCAATATTTAAAGAGAAGGGGACTATTGTGGCTACATGTTTGTGTAATCTCTATCGAGCCAAATGGCCCACAAAACTCTCTTCCGGACATATTTTTAGAAAGTATAAAATACCTACCAAAAATAGGGGAAGAAATGGAGAGGTGAGGTAATGGAAATGAAAGAAAAGGAAACAAGAAGGCATTAATCCTTCAAGTTGGGTTCACCAATTTGTATAAAAGAAAATCAACACATGACCTTCTTCGCACCCGAATTCCTGAGGTCGTGCCAGGACAACCGATGTAGAATGAAATGAGTGTATATGTGGTAGTGATGAATAAGATAATGAGGTAACCTTATGTATTCAACACAAAATATCGGTATTTGTGAGTCTAAGGAAAATAAAGATGTATTAAGCTGAAGTGGTGTAATGGAATGGTTAGATAGAATAACTACTTGTAGGCTCGAGTCAATATCGAGATCTAATGAGATTATGTCTACTGGTTGTTGAACATGTGGAAAGTGACCTACGATGCCTCATATAGATTTCTAGAAAAGGTCATGAAAGTGAGAACGAGAGGCGTAATGGAACCAAAAGGTCTATGGGAGGTTTTCTGGTCTAGTCTAGAAAGCCTTAGCATGATTGGTCAGTAGTCATTTTTACAACCACCAGAAGAACAAAGGAATCCCATGCGTGCTAAGCATATCACCCAACGGGTGTTAGGCACCCACCCAAGGCATGCACCGCACCGAGTCTCTCTTTTATGTGAGTTAAGTGGGAAACCATCATCTATGTCATGAATCTTAATGAATAAAGGTGGAAATGAGACATACAATCATCATAGGGCTCAGAACGACCTCTAGACAAATGTATTCATTCCAAATAGAGAGTGTTTACAAATAACAAATAGAACTACAACATAAAGGAAAATACATAAGGATTTACATTTATTCCATAACATCCATGAATAGAAATGAAAAGATATAGATATGAACCAAATCAATTATATTCATACTCATTCATGTTTGTAACCTCATTACATTCAATGGATCCATTAGACTACCACAACTTGATCAAACCAAAGTCATACATCATAGCAGGATCATGTCCTTCATCCATACAAAGAAAAATTTACAACCCAACCCCTTAATACATTACTCCCTTATATAGCTTCTACCCAATCCCATAGAGTTCTCATAGTATTTCTACAGAGCTCCACTCTCTATAATCTTCTCTCTTTTCTATCTGATCACTACTTCTCTTTTCTCCTACGGGAACTCACATATATAGGCATCCCAAAGTGCCAAATCATCCTTCTGCGGCCTCGTATATGGTGCCAAGTGTCTCGAATGTGGTCCTCCACAGAGCATGTTTCTCTTGGCCTCGAGCTCTCCACTTTTGTCATGATGTCTTCCAGAACCTTCTATCACAGGGCATATTCCTTTCATGGGCATCACGTTGCCAAAGTGACACACCTTATCCACTCCACATGCGTAGTTGGATCACATGTTTCTCGTGTCCCGCCCAAAATTTCCAATTTGGTTAAGTCTTGAAACCTTGGCTCTATCCATGTGCGAGCCATGAGTTTTCTTAAACCCTTCCTTATACCCTATCCTAAGCACCTTATCCTTATACACCATTCTTCAACTAGCCCTTGAGCACCTACATGCCTTTGTGTACTTAGCCACTATTTTGGGGTCCCAACATTACCCCACACTACGCCTATTCGCCATCTGCAGAAACAGTTCTCCAATGAATAAAGAATTACAATATGTTCCAGAAGAATAAAAGAATTTTGGAAGAGTAAAAATAAGGGGATGAAGGAATGAGAAAGAATAAAAGAATGGAAGGGTAATTATTACCACAAAAGGAGTGGGAAGTCCCTCTTTAGGTCAGCCTCCATCTTTTTCTAGGCATCTACTTCACTTTGTGCTCTTTGGTAGAGGTCACTTACCAAGATGCTCACTTCCTTTTAAAGCTTAACCCATCTCCCTGGGTATTCATAGTCTCAACTACCCCTTCTAATTGTTTTCCCA
Organism: Taxus wallichiana var. yunnanensis; assembly: GCA_018340775.1. NCBI lineage: Eukaryota > Viridiplantae > Streptophyta > Pinopsida > Cupressales > Taxaceae > Taxus > Taxus wallichiana. The sequence goes on along the minus strand of CM031243.1, from coordinate 443,127,630 downwards.
TGTCCTCAAGTGCATCCATTCTTCTCGTGATTTGTGGGTACAGTTCCTTCAACTGGTTTTTGATTGAACCCCTTAAGGTTTCAATGGCCTTGGATTTATTTTTGACCTCAGAAAGGATTTTGTCCCTTTTTGCTCTATTTCCCTTATTATTTTCTTGAAACTCCTTTAGCTCTACTTCGTGAGTGGTGACCAAGCTTCTCGCCACTCTATCCCCTCGTCTCGCACAATTATCAGTATGTGGCCTCAAAAGATTGAGTAACAATCTTGACATTCGTAAGTACCTTGCTATACTTAGCAATGATTGCTACCACTTTCAATTTGTCTTCCCTCTCCAAGTGTGCTACCACTTCTTCCGTAGAATCCAAGGCCAACAGTTGTCTCTCCATGGTGAGGATGCGTGTTAGATATTCTAAGCATTCAAGAGTGGATCTGTACTTTTGTGCAGTGGCATTAGGTCTGGATGCTTCAACATAATGGTGCTTGTGATAGACTCCATATTTTTGTATACTTCATGCACCTTCACCTTCTCATCCCTTAGTTCACGCTTCAGCTGTGTGCTAATCAACTCTTCTTATTTCAAGCCCTTAGTCTTCTTAGCCAGCTCCTCTTCCTTCTTTTCTAGCTTTCCCTCTAGAAATATTACTCTGTCATTTCTTCCAAAGAGCCTAGCCTTAGTCTTGACCGTGACCTTATTCAAGTGCATTACATAACTGCTCATCCGAGAGTTACTGGGCATTTACCAAGGGGTTAGTTCCCTTAGACTCTGGTACTGACATGATTTCCCCTTGGTATACTTCGAACTCTGGATCATCAATATGGGACTCAAATTCCCAAGAGAGCATCTTCCTTGTGCTTTGGGTACACGCCTCCTCACAAATAAAGCCATAGCTAGAATTTTTCCATGGGTATAATGCTCTATAAGAATGTGTGTAGTACCTTCCTTTGGTCATCAACATAGTCCATGACCTGTCCTCATTCTCGTATCGTGGGATCTTCCTTCCCAAGTGCATAGATTTGGGGAAACTCATTGTTAGACTAGGACCTCCTCCCATACTTGACTTGTTCTTTCTCAATGATTTCCTCCTTATCCTCTCCCATCACTATTTCATCACTGTGCTCCAATTCTTGTTCTACCAAGGCCTCAATTATTTTCATTTCTTCTCTTTTTTCCACCTTGTTTACTTTATCCTATGTAAGGCTTGGAGTTTTCTAATTCGGGTGCTAACCTCCTCACTTCTTCCTATGTCTTGGGTGCCTTCCTTCTCCTAGCTACCCTTGTACCACATGAAAAGGAACTCCTGTTCTTCTTCTCCTCCCTTCTTCTCGAATCATGGACACTAAAGAAAAGTAATCACTGTTGAACTCTTTCAGATCATCTTCTTCATCGTCATCATCCTTTTCACCTATGTATCTCTCCAAGCTCTCTATCTCCTCCGAGTCAACTTCCTCTTCTATCCTCTGCTTCTTTCTGAGAGGTGACTCTTCCACAGGGGATCCAACCTTCTCTTATTCCTCTAGAAAATTCTCCTTGGTGAGTGGTTGCTCTGGTGCCTCTTCTTCTGGGGTTTTCTCTTTTACCGAGGATTTCTTCCTGTGTGTATAGGTGCTAGGTTTGGCATTTTCCACCGGTGCGCTTAATGGTCAGGTAATCAACACACTTGGTGCTTTTTCTTCTTCTCTTGAGTGTAGGATTTCCTCTACCCATGGGATCTTCAGGTATGGAGATATCATTCTCTAGGTATGTGCCTTTCTTGAATTTTGGCCTAATGCGAAGATATAGACGTGTCATGGTATTTCCTACAATTGTAAGAGTCAAGGGTTTCATCATTCTAATTTCATGCGCTATGTATGTTTCCACGTACATGCACTTCTTGGGTAGACCAGCGTCCCACAACTCCTTGTGGTCCTGATCAACTTCACTAAGGTCAAACCTTAGTCTCTTTGATTCTTTGAACCCGTTAAATCCCGCTTAGAAGTACTGGGTGGCAAAGGAGAACGGGAGTTTACACCATGGGCTCATGGTTTCATCTACCAACTTAAATCTCCCTACACAAAAGTTTTGGTACACAACAAACTCAAATTCTCCCATTGTAGCACTAGTAGTTGTTCCTGGGATTCTCTACTCTACCCCGAATGAATCCCTTAAGTGTGTATACCACTTGTCCGCACGCGCTTATAGGAGGCTATCATTATTTCACATGTATACTTTGAAAATATTTTCGCGGGTGAGGGATTTTCTACTGGATACTCCCAAACAAACTTGTCTACCACATCAGGTACTCCTATCTCTAAAAATACAATTGTCAGGAGGATATTTCTAAAGAGTATCTTGTCTCCTTCTTGTGCACTATTGATTATCTCATCTACAATGAAGGTTGATAAATTGTAGATTGTGCCCTATGATATTTTCTTGCATACATTTAACTAGGCCTTATTCACATGCATCCACCTTTCTTGATCATTTAACTTTGTGACTAGGTGTGTAGCCATTCTCATGATGGGATCTAGGATTTCCATAATATCAAAATACCTCAACCCCTTCTTGTAATCATATGTATTGACAGTTTCTTCAATGGCATCCTTGTCGCTCAGGTCATCATCTATGCTTATCTCCCATGTAGATGAGGCCTACAAAATTATAAATCAGCTGAGGGATTATGCACATCTTATGCCCCATGAAGTAAAAGTGATCCTCATGCATGCATGACATCAACCACTAATAGAGGCACTCAAGATTTCCAAAGTAGGGAAACTCATAGAGTTGCAATAACCCTACCTTCTCTAACTTCATTTTTACCTCATCTCTATAGATGGGAAAACCCTATGGTGTCCTTTTGTTCATTGGGCACACTAACTCTAGTGCCATTTCCTTCTCTGTTGTTCTTTTGTGATGGTTATAATCACTCACCACCATCTTTCTCAAATGGGATTCCCACTCCTTCCCAAGAAAAACTCCATCTAGGTACTGCATTTTTGCATACCACTCCTCATTCATGCTTGTGGTGGTTACTGCTGGCTCTCTGCCCTTGCCCTTTCCCTTGCCCTTTCCCTTTGGATTTTTAGGTGACACGGTCAGTTTCTTGGGTGCCATTATCTAGGTCCTCTTATTAATTCAATCTCTTCTTGTTACTCTACTCTTCCACTTCTTCCAACCTTAAGATCTCAAACTTGTGAAGAAAACCTCTTAAACCCATGCCCTAGTTTTTCAAACCCTAGCTGGGATAATACTTTCACAAGATGACGCCTTCTCATAACTTCTCCTACACCTGTGATATCCCTTCCTTCTAGTTCACAAATCCGAACTAGTTACTCATGCTTAAACTCTTTAAATTTTTCTTCACACAGATCAATCTTAGAAGTGCTAGTTTGTAATGATGCGTATGTTTCTCTCTTCATATACGCAAAGTAAATAATGAAATTCCTTGACCTTATATTTATATTTTTCCCACTTTGTAATATTAAATGCTACCCTACCTACCACCATAATTTAACACTTAATGTAGATGTTTCAAAAAAACCCAACTTTAGCACTTTAAATCACGCACCTAACCTTGCGCAAACAATTCTCCAACCTTCCGATGGGCAACCAATCCATCATGATAGGAGACTCTTACATGCACGTAACTAGAACCGAAGACACTTCTTCTATCGTGTTTTTTTCTCTCACCTACCTCATGTTTCTTTGCGCTTCTTCCTCTTTTATACGTGGATCCCAAATGTAGCTTTATCCTAACACCAACCATCCTTTTTCACCTTTCTTTGCATGTAATTTCTTCACAAGGCCATTCAACCAAGCTTTCCAATGCATTCCTTCCTGGTGCTTCACACTTCAATTTCTTCCACCTTACTCCACCCCACACTAAAATGATACATAGTCCTCTCAGGCAGCTTACAACTTTCAAAAAGTAATGAGATTATCAGCACCTAAGGTGTAACACAAAACAATAATGAGAAAAGGAAACACAAGAAAGGAAAATGCACTAAAGAAAATCCTACACTAACCGGCAATACCGACTTATTTATAGTAGGGCTTCAACCTACTCCCATTGAAGTGTCCTAGCAATCTCATCCCATCCAACACTTGTAGAATGATATGTACCTAAACCAAGGATGTACGAGATGGTGTAGGGACCCAACCAATGCACTTTTAAATTCCCGTGATTGCATAGAAACTTAGAATCATACAAGAAGATCATCCGCCTAACCTCGACTTCTTGTTCTTAATGTGGTGATCATGCCATGCTTTTTGCTTTTCCTTTTCTGTTGTTTGGCTCCACCTGGTGAGTGATTGTCTTTCATCCAGCTTCATTAATTTATCAATCCTTTCTTCCAGTGCTTGCTCATCAGCCAACCCTCTTGCGTGCACTATACGCAGAGAAGGTAACATAAACTCAACTGGCAAGGACAACTTCCATGCAAAACACCAATTGAAATAGTGTGGCTTTGTTCACCTTTTATAAGTTTTCCTATAAGCCCATAATATGGTTGATACCTTGTCATCCCAATCTTGTCTTCCGACATCACAAATATTTGTCAGGGTATGACTCAATATCTTGTTAAATGCTTTTGTAGTTCCATTTTCTTGTGGGTGATAAGGTGTAGTTTTGTGATGAGCCACCATGAATTCTACTAACAGGATCCTCACGGTCTCATTCAAGAAATGTGTACCCCTATCGCTGGTTAAACTTAAAGGGCATCCATACCTCATGATAATGTTCTCCCACAAAAATCTTGCACATCAGAGATATTGTACAATCTTTACTTAGGGCTAACCCCGCCCACCTTGTCAAATAGTCTCAGTGTAAGTTATTACATAGCGTGATCCAGTCTACACGCTACTAGTGCAATAGGGCCTACAAAGTCTATTGCCTATTTCTCAAAAGGTTCAGCACTAGGGATAGGGCACAAAGGCATTTCATCTCTCCTTCTTAGCTTGCCAACGTGCTAACAATGGTCACACGTTTTACAATATTTCTTAAAATATTTATACAGAGTTTCCCACCACAATCCTATCATTAATATTTTACATGTGGTGGCATCACCTACATAATTTCCACCTACACTTCCTCTATGTGCTTCCTCTATGATGGTGAGGCACTCATGCTCTAGTACACACCTGTGCAAAACTTCATCATGCCCTAGTTTGTATAAGTCCCCACTAATCAACATGTAGGGCACAACGCATATGGCTAGTTTCTTTTTATCTAATGTCTTCATCCCTTTCGGTGCCATACCCATTTTAAGGAACACAACAATATCCTCCAAGTCTAAGGGCACACGCCACAACCTAAACAATTGTGCATCTGACATGGTATCTTCAATGCTTTGCATGCGCGCGTGCTCCTCCGAATCAATCCTAGATAAATGGTCGATCTAGAATTACTTTTTCCTAGTTTGACTATTGGGGTGTGGAGCCTATTTTGGTCTTTTTGAATCAATGTTGAAGTGCTGGAGCTCAAATGGTTAAGTTTGGAGACTTCAAGAGCATTCTGTAGTCATTTTCGCGGACGTTGTTGTGTAGTTGATGTGACGTTGTTGCGACATTGCTGTCAACATGTTGTTAACGTCGACCATTTGTTCTAGCCGTGGGAAGTTGAAAGATCATTATTTTCAAACTTCTAGGGTTAGCTTTAGGACTTCTTAAGAGGTTTTTAATCCTATAAATAGAGGTGTTAGGGTATCTTGAAGATATTCAATGTTAAAGAGGTCTTGAGTCTTAATGATCAAGAGGTGATCAAGAGTGATCAAGGTTATGCAATTGGGTGTCAATTGTGGTTTAGATGTGGTTTAGCATCTTTGGAATTTTGTTGTGAGTTCATAACTGAGAGAAGACTGTGAGAGTTGTTTTAATCTTGTTGATAATAAAATCTGAGCAAGTTCTTGGTGGACGTAGCCCACATTGGGTGAACCATGTTAAATATTGTCTTGTCTTCTTTTGTGCATTATTTATTTATGTTATTATATTTCTAAAGTATAATTCTGCTATATAGTTTCCTACTACTATGGTTTGAGGAATTGTTTCCGCATATTTTTTCTCTAATTCCTAACAATTGGTATCATAGCTTTGGTGGTTTTTTCTGAAGTTGTAAATCACAGGGAAAGTTAAGCTTGAGTGGGAGCTATGGTAGATGAGGGTAGATCGAGGGTTGATAAGTTTAATGGGTAGAAATTTGGTTTGTGGAAGATGCAAATGGAGGATTACTTATATCAAAAGGACCTCCATGTTCCTTTGGCTGGAAAAGAAAAGAAACCTACAACCATGTCAGATGAGGATTGGGAATTACTGGATAGAAAGGTGCTCGGGGCAGTTCGTTTATGCCTTGCATCTTCGGTTGCTTTCAACATATCGCAAGAGAAGACCACAGAAGGTCTCATGAGTGTGTTGGGGAAGTTATATTAAAAACCCTCTTCCTCTAATAAAATATTTTTGATGAGAATTTTATTTAATATGAATATGTCTCGAGAATGGTTCTGTTGCAATTCATTTGAATGAATTTAAGATGGTTGTGGGTATATTAAACTCAGTGAAAATTGACTTAGATGATGAGGTCGAAGCTTTGTTGATTTTGTGCTCCTTACTAGATAAAGCTAGGACAACTTGGTTATGGTCAGTAAGTAATTCGAGTCTCTAATAACTCAAAGCTGAAGTTTGAGGATGTAATAGGTGTGATCCTAAATGAGGAAATGCGAAGGAAGAGCATTAGAGATTCTTCTACTTCTGGAAATGCTTTGATGGTGGAGAGCAGAGGGAGACAAAAGAATAGAGGGAAAGGTAACCATGGGAAGTCGAATGATCGTGGAAGGTCAAAGTCCAAGAGTAAGTTAAAATGTTGGCACTGTGGGAAGGTTGGTCATGCTAAGAAAGATTGTTAGGCTCTTCGAGATAAGAAGAACAAGGAGGAAACTAAAGAGGTAAATTTGGCAGCAGGTGATGTTTGTCAAGATGCCTTAATTCTTTCTTTAGATAATATTGTTGAATCTTGGGTGTTAGATTTATGGGCTTCTTTCCATGCCACCCCACATAGGCATTACTTTACTAATTTTTTCAAGGTGATTTTGGACATGTATATCTTGGTGATGATGAACCATGCAACATAGTAGGGAAAGGTTGTGTTTGGGTGAAAATGCAGAATGGGAACACATGGCTACTTAAGGACATCAAGCATGTGCCTAAGTTGAGGTGAAACTTGATATCAGTGGGACAACTGGGTAGTGATGGCTATATGGTTAGTTTTATAGTGGATTCTTGGAAGGTTACCAAGGGAGCTCTTGTGGTTACAAGAGGTAAGAAAATGGTACTTTGTATTTAACCAGTGGTGCTGATTATTGCAATTTAGTTGCTGCAGATGGAGATGCAACTTTGTGGCACTAGAGACTCGGTCATATGATTCATAAGGGCATGTAGATTATAAAGGATAGGCTACCCGGATTAAAGGAGTTAGATTTGGACTTCTGTGAGGACTGTGTTTATGGGAAATAGAAGCGGGTGAGATTCCTCAAGGTTGGACCTACCAGAAGGAGGGTAAGTTGGAGTTAGTGCATACAGATGTATAGGGCCAGCTAAGGTAAACTCTATTGGTGGTTCATATTATTATGTCAATTTCATTAATGATGCAACTAGAAAAGTTTGGGTATATTGCATTAGAAAGAAATATGATGTGTTTGAAACTTTCAAAAGATGGAAAGCCTTGGTTGAGAATGAAACAGGTCTCAAGCTGAAATGTCTCAAGTTAGATAATGGAGGGGAATATTACAGCAATGAATTTCTTGATTACTGTTTGGTAAATGGGATCCAAAAAAGAGAACGGTTCCAAATACTCCACAGAAAATGGAGTGTCAGAGAGAATGAATAGGACAATCATGGAGCGTGCTAGGTGCATGAGGTTACATGTGGGGCTGCCACTCATGTTTTGGGTGGAAGTGGTAAGCACAACTATTTATCTGATTAACAGAGGACCCTCTATGGCCTTGGATGGAGGTATACCTGAGGAGGCTTGGTCTGGTAAGAAAATTGATTACTCATTTCTTAGAGTATTTAGATGTGAGGTATTTGTTCACATTGATAAAGATGATAGGACCAAGTTAGAGGCTAAGTCTGAGAAATGCACCTTTGTTGGATATGGTGAAGATGATTTTGGTTTCTGTGTTTAGAGTCTTAAAGACAAGAAAATATTTCAGTCTAGAGATATTGTCTTTAATGAAAAAATCATGTATAAAGATCAGTTGCAGGAACAGAAAGAGGAATCAAAGAAATAATACATAGTGTTAGAGGACATTGCAGACAAAAAGATGTCCAAGGGGTCGGTTCAGGTTCAACATGTTTTGGCAAAGCTAATTCAAGTACCTACTCATCAAGAACCCCAAACTCCTGAGGTGAGAAGGTCTTCTAGGGTAAGAAGAGAACCTAAACATTTTACTCCATATTTGAATTATTTATTATTCACTAACAGTGGAGAGATAGAGTGCTTTGAGGAAGCAGTGTAGGTGGATGCCAGGAAGAAGTGGGAGTAGGCCATGGATGAAGAGCATATATCTCTTATGGAAAACCATACTTGGGATCTGGTGGAGCTACCCGAAGGAAAGAGAGCATTGTAGAACAAGTGGGTGTATAGAATCAAAGAGGAAGATGGAGGTAGGAAATGATACAAGTCTGGTTGGTGGTCAAAGGATTTGCACAAAAGAAAGGTATAGACTTTGATGAAATTTTTTCTCCTATTGTTAAAATGACTTCTATTAGGACTATTCTTGGTTTAGTTGCAGTAGAAGACCTGCACTTAGAATAGTTGGATGTGAAGACTGCATTCCTTCATGGTGAGTTGGAGGAGGAATTGTACATGCAGCAGCCACAGGGTTATGAGGTCAAAGGGAAGGAGAGGTTAGTGTGTAAATTGAAGAAGAGCTTGTATGGCCTGAAACAAGCTCCATGGTAGTGGTACATGAAGTTTGATAGTTTTATGCAGGAGCAGGGTTACTCTAGGTGTCACTCAAACCATTGCGTGTACATCAAGAAGTTTCTTGATGGTAGTTATATTATTTTGTGCCTGTATGTAGATGATATGCTTGTTGTAGGGAAGAACATGTAGGAAATAAAGGTACTCAAGAAGCAGCTAGGTGACTCCTTTACTATGAAGGATTTGGGGGCAGCAAAACAAATCCTTGGTATGAGAATAACTTGGAACATGAAGGAGAGGAAGCTGGTATTATCTCAAGAAGAGTACATAAAGAAGGTCTTGGAGAGGTTTAGTATGCAGGATGTTAAACCGGTTGGTACTCCTTTGGCAGTCACTTTAAATTATCAAAGGAGTAGAGTCCCAAGACTAAGGAGGATAGAATATAGATGTCCAGGGTACCGTACTCATTAGTAGTTGGTAGCTTGATGTATGTTATGGTATGCACTAGGCCTGACATTTCCCATGCAGTGGGAGTAGTGAGCAGGTTTATGAGTGATCCAGGTAGAGAGCACTGACAGGAAGTAAAGTGGATCCTTTGGTATTTGAGAGGGACCATGGGAGCAACATTGTGTTTCGGTGGATCAGACACTACATTACGTGGATATGTAGATTCGGACATGGTAGGAGATTTGGACAACAGGAGGAGCACGACAGGTTATGTATTTACAGTTGGTGATACAACAGTGAGTTGGATTTCACGGTTACAAAAGGTTATGGCTTTGTCAACCACAGAGGCTGAGTATGTTGCTTCCACAGAGGCAAGAAAGGAGATGATTTGGCTACAATAGTTGCTTGATGAGTTGGGTCATAAGTAGGAAGTTGGGAGACTACACAGTGATAGTCATAGCACTATTCATTTAGTGAAGAACTCCACTTTCCACTCTAGGATGAAGCACATTCAACTGAGATATCATTTCATTAGGAAAAATTTGGAAGAAGATAAGTTGAAGCTGGAAAAGATTCATACCAGTCAGAATCCTACAGATATGATGACCAAGGTGGTCACAAGGGAGAAGTTGAAGTTGTGTTCAACTTTGATGTCCTTCATGGTTGATAATGAAGGGTTAAGAACTTTGCTCATTTCCAGTCTCCAAGTAGGAGATTGCTAGAGTGTGGAGCCAATTTTGGTCTTCTTGAATTAATGTTGAAGTGTTGGAGCTTGAATGGTTAAGTTTGGAGACTTCAGGAGAATTCTACAGTCATTTGTTGTGACGTTGCTATGCAGTTATTGTGCTATTGCTGCAACGTTGTTGTTAACATGTTGTTAACGTTGGGACTATTTTTCCAGCCATGGGAAGTTGAAAGATCATGACTTTCAAACTTCTAGGGTCGGCTTTAGGACTTCTTAAGAGGATTTTAATCCTATAAATAGAGGTGTTAGGGTATCTTGAAGATATCTTGAGTGTTTAAGAGGTCTTGAGTCTTAATGATCAAGAGGTGATCAAGAGTGATCAAGGTTATGTAATTGGGTGTCGATTGTGGTTTAGCATATTTGGAATTCTGTTGTGAGTTCATAATTGAGAGAAGACCATGAGAGTTGTTTAACTCTTGTTAATAATAAAATCTGAGCAAGTTCTTGGTGGATGTAGCCCACATTGGGTGAACCATGTTAAATCTTGTCTTGTCTTCTTTTGTGCATTATTTATTTATGTTGTTATATTTCTACAAGTATAATTCTATATAGTTTCCTATTGCTATAGTTTGAGGAATTATTTCCACATATTTGTTCTCTAATTCCTAACATTGACAACCACCATGAACTTGAACTCTTAGAATAACAACACCCACCGACATATGCAGCCTTGTAGGATAGGATTGTTCACCAAGTATTTTAATGCCATGTAGTCAGTGTAGAAGATAAAGGGAGTTGCCAGCAGATACTACCTAAACTTATGAAGCACATAGATCATAGAAAATTCCTCACGCTCATTCGTAGTATAATTTTTCTCTGCTGGTGTCAAATTCCCACTTGCAAAGCATAGAGGGTGATCAATAATTCCCTCACCAGGCAGTGTGCAAGCACTTCCCGAATGGCCATTCCGGAGGTATCTACATAAACATGGAAGGGCATATCCCAAGAGGGGAAATGTAATATAGGTGTGATGACAGCCTATCCTTGAATGTGTCAAATGCCTTATGCTATGCCTCTCCCTAATGAAAGACACTTTTATGTTTGAGTAACTCTTCTAAAGGTGCGAAGATATTGGCATACCCCTTGATGAACTTCTGATAGTAGCCCATGTGTCCAAGAAACCCACACACTACGCTTTGAGTAGTTGGCTCCCCCAATTCCACAATCACTACAATTTTGGCATGATCCATCAACAAGCCTTCTTTGCATATGATGTGTCCCAATAGGGTCCTAAATGGGGTAGAAAATATACACTTCTCGATGTTGAGGAATATCCTCAATTGTCGGCACCTTTCAAACATCAATCTCAGATTGTCACAATGGTCCTTGACCAGTCCATACATGGTCCAATCATCAAGGTAAACCTGGAGAAACTTATGGATGAAGTCTTGGAAGGCTTGCACTATAATGCGTGAGAACACAATAGGCGTGTTCTTCAACCCAAAAGGCATGACCATATAGGCAAAAATTCCCCACTCGATGGTGAAGGTTGTCTTTCTCTGGTCTTCCTTTGCAATCCTCACTTGGTGATAGCCTAAGAACCCATCCGTGAAAGAGTAGACTTCACGCCCTGCCACTCCTTCTAGGATCTATTCAGTGAACAAGGTTGGGAAGGGATCAATGACACACACTACATTTAGATCCCTATAATCAACATATATCCTTATCTTTCCATCCTTTTTGATACTAATCACTATTGGACTTATCCACTCTGACTCCTCCATAGCCTCTATGATTCCTGATGCTATCATCATGTCTATTTCCTCCTTGAACTTCACGCATAAACTAGGATTCATCTAGTGTGGTCTCTTCCAGAGATTATTAGGTGCACACCTTCCTTTAACTTAATTCTCATTTCCCCCAAGGAATGGTGAACGCCTTTGAGTTCATGATACCCACGTGGGAATAAATCCTCAAACTCACATAAAATATCAATGATCTTAGAGACTTCCCTCTCTGACCAATAATCTCCAATGATAGCTTCCTTGGGTTCCACCTCTTCGACCCAATATTAACCTTCTTTATCTTTAAAGGTTCATGATAGGCATGCATTCTTTCATCAACACTATCCATCACTTTACGTGAGCCTAGAGAATGGTTAACCTCCAAATTTTCCATCTCTTCACTATTTATGACATAGACCATCTTACCTTTTTCTTTCTTTGCACAAGTGCACTCACACTGCATCTCATCAAACTCATCTTCACCAAATTGTCCCTCCAAGCATGGCTCTCCTAGAAATTCTACAAGCCTATCCTCTACCTTTGCACTATCCCCCATCGTAAGGTGCTTGACCTCCTGCAATGCCTTATCCACCAATGGTTTGGTACTTCGATAATCAAATTCTTGGACTAGATCAGCCACTAGTTCTTGTTAATTCCCTATTTGGCGGCGTGTCTTAGAGTGGATGTACCATGTGTGTACGTAACCCTATAGTGTAGAATACAATTTGTGTACCCAGAGGGATGGTGGTAAATATTTTGCGCCTTCCCTCCAGGATCTCTCATAGGCTTGGATGTGGAAAGAGGCGGGCTCCTTACCATGGTATTCTTTAATGGTGGTGGGCGCATTGCTTCTAGAGAAACGAACAGAGAAGGAAATTCTCACTTTATGCCATTCCAAGAGATAATACTAATGTGTTTCCCACCAGCACATTGTTGGTTGGATATTTTGTCAATCCAAAATATGAAGTTCAACCACAGTACATGGGATTAAATCCCTCCTCAAAGACAGGTGAGGCTTCGCTGTTTATTACTAATCTAAAACACAACAATAATATATACAATATTCACACTAATCTAACCATTGGGGTTGGGATAGAATCCTGAAATCCATATCCACACGATGCGAAGATGTTGTTTTTTTGTAAATGGACTAGGTAGGAAATTATTACAATGAAAGAAGCACAATGGAAAGGAAATGAGAGCAATGTATTTTCTTTCGAGTAAACACAGAGCACGAAATAATCATACGAGCTTTAGATCATAAATATAATGTCTGAAATGATTAGAAACACCAAGATGCTAAACAAAGAATAGCTTAAGATTATGAACGTAAGAACAATATCTTAAGAAAGATATATCTCACAACACAAAGTTTGCAAAATAGTATCAACTCCTATTCCTCAAAATGATTAAAAGAAAACACAAAGTTTTTCTTCTTCCCAATAGCTCCCAATATTTCAAAAATCTCGACCCTTTAGAGTGTACACACATCCCTAATTTATAATAGAAAAGAGTAGAGAGAAAATAGGATGAATCCTAGAAAATAGTCTTTTAACGAGAGTCCTATTTTGCTTGACTCTCACGCAGGAGACCAAGTCACAATATGATTCAAAAATGTGATGAAACAGAAATGAAAAAGACATGTCAATTTCAAGATTGAAATGACACGTCGCATCGGGACTTAATCTGAATCGTCATCTTTTGCTCCTTCATCTTTCTCTTCCTCCAGCTGAGCCTGTTTGTTCCGAAATTCTTGGAACTTCCAGATTATGCCTTGCATTTCATTTTCGTCAGGCGCAGTGGAATGATCACTCAAAACTTCACAGGTTTCATGAGTGTCACTGGCACTACTCAGGAAAGTTTCCTCAATCTTTTGCTGAGTCTTCTCAAGGCCTCCAAAGAATGTTCAATCTTTACAAACCTGTCGATGATTTCAATACCAAATCCGTGAGTTGGTTCATGCTGAACAGACTCTTGGACTTGTTTGAAAAGATCATCAGCTGATAGGATGCCCGAATTTCCAACTGACACTTTTACACAAATTTTCAGCAACTCTTCTTCCAGATCACTTTTTCCATCAATCAATTGATCCCTTGATTCTCTCAATTTACCACAGGCTTCGTTGAGAATCTTTACCCTAAACCTGATGGCTTTGGTCAGCTGGAAATGCTTATCTGCATGTGGGATGATGCCTTCTTCTACCAAGAGGTGTGATGGTATTTGCTTTAATGCCTGGAGAGCTTCGAAAGTCAAATCAAGATGTCCAATTTCTTGGGAGAAATCATCGTCCATATTTTCCCCATCACTCTGAATATTCCCCAAAGATTGATAGACTTCCACGATGTCTTGAATCACTTCCTTCCCCTATTGGAGTAGCCTTTGGATCCATTCATCGACCACCCTTCCTTTTTTATTAATCTTCTCAATTATAGGCACTGATGAGAAATCGAATCTGATAGGGATAGAGGAAGATGGTATGGATTCAAGGGGTTTTGAGAGCTTAAGCAATACCTCTGTCAACTGCTCCACCTTTCCTTTAAGCTCATCTCTGTTGTCTTTTGTTTCCTTCAACTTCTGGCACAGCACGTTTGTAGCATCCCGTGCATCCTGTTGTGCCCCTTCTGTTGTCACTTTTCCTAGAGCCACCCTGGTTATCTAATAGTCAGAGGCTGTTATGTCCTCTTTGGTTTTGTCAGTCGCAGGAGTGGCGATCTCTACAAATTTATGCCCTGAAGCGTCCACCAAAACCCTTGAGACTGTTTTGGGTTTCTTGGCTGATTTAGCAGTAGAAGCCTTGAGTGAGCTAAAATCAAAGGCTGGTATGGGTACAATCACCTTCCTCTTCCTCAGAGTTTGCTCGAGTAGCCATTGTGGTGTATCAGAGGGAGTTGCCACTGTTGTAGGAGTTGGTATCATACTTTCAGGGGGAGAAGGATCCATTAGCGGAGGGGAAATAGTTACCAATGTGGTAGCAGATTCAATAAAAAGAGGCACAGGAGGGGGCGTGTTGGTGATTACTTTGGTCCCAGCTAGAGAGGGGTGAGAGTCTAGAGAAAATACTGGCCATGACTGAAGAAGTAGATGGGGAAAGAGGAGGCAGAAGTGGTTGTGAAGGAGGAAGCACAGATCCTGACTCCAAAGCCTGGGATGCAAGAGATAAGGTCCCTTGAGCTGGACAATCAACAAATGACGGAACTAGCGGCTGGTTTACTTCTCCTTCCAAAGAAATTTCTCCTATTTCTGGTGGTGTTGGTGATTCTGGCACATTCACCATTTCAACTGGAGAAACAATGGAAGAGATTTCTCGTTCTCTTCTCTTCTTGACAAACTTGACCTTTATAGGTCCTTTAGAAGATCTTTTGTCCTTTCCCTTTTTGGAGGGCCCCGCCTCTGAAGCAACCAACTTTGAAAAATTATCATCTTTAAAACTCATTCCCCAAGAGGCGAGCCATGCCTTGGTGCGTGCAAGAATCAGGGCTGACCTATCCATAATGGAGGCTTTTTCACTGATAGACCAATCAATAGGTGGGAAAACATATTGATCTTCATTCAGTCCATCATAGGAAGGGTCCAGAACACTTTCATTATCGCTAGTACCTTCTGGTAAGTTAGCGAGCTCAAGTGTTTGAATCTCAGCAAGTGTCAATCTGCTATGATCTTTTCTTCGGACAGCAACCTCATCACGTAGATCAATCCAGATGTCCTCTATGCTTGGTATGTGCAGGTGTAGAGTTCCATATGCCTTGAGGACTCCTCGAAAATCAAACCCATCTCGGGGCTTCATGTGCTTCTTCAACTTATCTTGAAGCTCATGGACAACATTCTTGGCTTTCACCACTGTCGAACAAGTATACCTTCCAATAGAAATTGGGAAAGATACAGGCCTTGTGTTTACTCTGTTGGAACTTGTGAAAATCCAACAATTGCCTAACCAACTCCATCAAGATTAGTTTGTCCCCTGGATATCTGGGCAAATGGAAAGGATCCCCTGGGTACATGACTACTCGAAGATATGTGAACTTCTTAAATTGCAAGAAGACACAACCCCATTTTGAAACTTCAGCCCATGCTTCATCAGATACTCTCGTTTTCCTCAGTTCAGGACTTAACCTGCAGATGTTCTCATAAAAGAAGGCATCATTTACCCTTCTGAATTGGTCTTGACCCTTTTTTTGTCAGCTGAGGGAAATACTGATAAACATGTTCCACTATCTTGTTCCCCTTGGTGTCCAACCCGGGATAGTTCCTCATGCCGGCCGCTGCATAGGTGACATACGAGGACATATAAAACTTTCCCATAGACAGGACTGTTGTCATTTGAGAATCTATCTCATTACTGATAAGAGTACCCCAATCAATTCCCTGTTGATTCTTCTTAATAGTGATCATGAACTGGTACATCCATCCTTGGAAAACATTTGATTCAGGGAAACCAAAAACCTGACTCAACAGAGTAATGATATCGTTGATTTCCTGAATGAAATCACTTCTGGGAACAAGTCTTGGGAACCTGGAAACAACTGGTTTGGCTTTGATTAGAAACTTCTTATTTACGTGCTTGATGCAATCCTCCTGATCATTATCCCAAGCTTTTGGGCTGACTTGAGATCCATATCTCCATATTCTTCAAAATTAGGCAGCTTGAGAAGGTCATCAAAGTAACCTCCGTCCAATTTGATTACAACTTCTCCCACCTGGTTTTTCACAGAGACGAGAAGCAGAGTCATAATTTGAAGCACAGGCCAAGATGAACTCGGGGCACTGAGCGGACATAGGGAAGCCTACCGCAAGAGGTAGGCCACGCCACTATTGATTTCATCCATGGAGTTTGAGAAGGGCTCTTGACCCTATTCCAGAAATCCTCCATATCCACGTTTCCGAGCTCTGTATCTCGGATGTCAAAATTACAGTCAATATAGGATGGAGACTCCACCTTCCTGAATTTGTATTTCATCCTCCCTGACTTTTCAGTCTTTTCTTGTGATGGACCAGGGTCTCGACATGAGGAATTTCGAAGGAGGAGAGTGTCAGAGATCAGGAGATGTTGAACACTGCGAAAACCCCGACCCACTGGAGATGCCGGAAAGGTGGAAAAACCCGACACACTGAGGAGGATGTCGGGAGTTCGAAACCTCGACACACTGGAGATGCCAGAGACTTTGGAAAACCCGACACTTTAAATTTTCTGATATAGGGTTTTGAATACTGCAAAGCACCCTGCGAAACCCGAGAAGAGGGAATAGGGTTTTGTTGAGTTTGAAACATGCAAGTTTTTCCTTCACCATTTATATCCCAAACATATTTTTAATTATAACAACATTCGGGAATAACACAAAGTGATAATTCCAAAGGGGTAAACCCTAAAACATAAACCTGATTTAGAAAACAACCCCTAAAATGGAAAAGATAAAATCCCAAAACAACCCTGATGAGAAACTTGGAAGAATTCCTCACATAATTAATCCACAAAAACCACAAACAAAGAATGAAGAAAAATACCTTCAACCGGGACAAGGAATGATAAAAAACGAGCAATGCAATCGGGCACAGAGGTGAATTTCGGGTTTCGGGGTCGAAGATGCATGCGTGAAAATCCACGAGGTAAAAAGTACGTCTGGTAAAAATGACGTGGAAATCCGAATATATAAGAAAATTTGCATTTAATACACTTCAGTTGACACATGCCAACCACCCGACAACTCGGCATTAATGCCATGTCAACATGCTCAGGATATCCGAAACCCGAAACAAAGGTTTTTAGAGTAATTCGGGTTTTGGGTCAGAAACAATCAACATGAAGCATGATGCTTGATGGCCCCGGAGACCTGAAACAAAGGTTTTTATCGGGCTTCGGGGATCGGAAGACATGTGACATGGAGCATGTTTTGACGAAGGCATGTTCCGATGCTCGGAAGGTCCGCAAACCCGACTCGCTTTACTTGATGTGGGTTTCGGGTTTCGGGGAACACACGACATGAAACACCCAAAACACATGTTGTCTTGCTTATGAAACCTGAAAATCTGATTATCTCTCTCTGAGAGGTGATCCTTAGAAAATCAGCTCCAAAAATTTCTTAGGGTTATCTCATTTTTGGCGTAAACTCAAAAATGGGATAACACACATAACAGTTCCAAGTAGGACATAGCTTAACATCCCCTTTCATTCATTTTCCTCCTTTCACTGAGCTTCCATCTTCTGCAAAAAGACCTTAGGGGAGACTCCTCCCGAGTACTTAGGTAGCTCATTTCCTTGTAGGCACCAAATCATACCTGCCTTTGTCACCTTTGTCACTAATTCCCTTAAATTTTGTTTGATTAATTCATAGGTTCCATGCACCCAATTATCACATGTAATACTGGTGGTGTCACTTAGGGACTGAGCATCCTCAAACTGGATAACTTTGTCTGTGGGATGAATTATCTCTACATCCCGAATTGAGTGAACATAAATTCTATCTAGGACCTCTTCTCCCAAATGTTCAGTATAGGGTGTTGACTTCCCATCAGACAGGGGTATGATGACCCGTTCCTCCTCATTTTCAAAGCTTATGTACCCCTTGTTGAACCGAATATCCACATTATTCTTATAACATGATGGGTGCCCAAGTAGTCTTTGGAAAATTGGCTACCTCAGCCGAGCCCCAAGACTTTGTAGTCCCTAGTAAACTTAGCTCCCTGAATGGTGATAGCTACATCCTTTAAGACACCAATGGGCATCACCTTCATTTTGTTTTCCATATATAGAAAATTCGAAGATGGCTATAATGTAGGCCTTCCCATTTGATGCCATGTATTTAAGGTGAGAACATTGACCTCCGTACCTGTGTCAATGAGGATATTACTAGGAGCCATCCATCCACGACCACATTTAACATGATCTCCCTATCATAGTCAAGGTTGTGAGGGGGAAGGTTTATATGCAAGACCTACCTCTCACACTCTTCTCCAGCGAGTGGTACCTTTTCTCTCAACAATGCTCCTAGCAAAGGAATAATATTCTCTTTCCTTAGCATTTTACATACTTCCCTGACCTCATCTAGGTCATATTTTGGTGTCTTGACCTTCTTTCTTTACTCCTCCCTCTTGGAATGCTCCTTTAGACACTGGATTTATCCTTGTAAACTCTAAATTACATCCATGGTATCTTGATATACCTCCTTTTTATGTGTAGGATCTGGGTACTTCCCATGTACCACTTCTTCCCTTAAAACCAGGTTCTTTTGCCTTGGTATTTCCTTTATGCACATGGCCTTTGCTCTTGTTGTTACCATAATAGATTCCAAAACCACATCACATGTCACCTGTGGCATCCATTATGTGTCCATCTTCTTAATACTTACCATTTTAGTGCCCTTGTATTTTTAGTGCTACTGATTCATGTGCTCAAACAACTCAAGGCACTCCTCATACTGTGCTTCTTACCACACAATGAGCACTACAATAAATATGGGAACTCTCATTTCTAATGCTCTGTAGACTCACAATTAAAACAGGTTCCACGTGGGAACTCACTTCTTCCTCCTCTGAAGTTACCACGACCACAAAATCCTTGACGAAATCCCCTTCCGTGCGTACCTCCATCTATGCACTCCTCATAATGGCGACTATCACCCTTAGAATTACTAGTAATGCTGGTCTGGCACACCCCATGATCAATGGCCTCATGGATCTGATCAATAAGCCTAAAATCCTTAATATCATGGGTTGTAGAGGTGTAGATCTTACAGTAGTAAGACACATTCTTCCGAATTGTGATTTGTAACAAGAGACATCTACTTGCATCATGGTACCCATGACAGATTTCATAGTCTCACCTGCTACGTGCGTACTATCCTCCAGGGGTAGCTATCCTTTACATGTCCCTCTACTTCATAATCATACACCATATACCACTACAATTCTCATGGGTTGAATTCATAGAAAACTTCTCCACCGCTAGTCATAGTAGTGATCGAGCTTCTAGAAACGGGCTAACACCGGTTTGAATACTTCTAATAGCTTTGGCACACAAAGTAGCATCCAATACCTTACAAAGATCTATGAAAGTTTTATGAGATAGGGTTCTTCTAAAAGGTGTTATCAACCCCCCCAAAAAACCATTGAGAATGCTGTGAAGGGTGAATGTCATATGATAATTTTGATAGGATGGTTTTGAACCGTACATCATACTCCCATACACTCTCTTCCATTCCCTATTAAATCTTGTTTAGGGCACTGATGCTCTTCTATTCAAACTCAAGGATGTGGAATTCTACTAATAAGGTGTTCTTTACAGAAATATAATCCACCACTATTTGATGAGGGTCATATTTCCTATACTAGCTATGCGCACGCCCTTGCAACGTCATTACAAAATGACTAGCCTTCCACTTAGGGTTTGTGATCCCCTTTGTGTGCCATAGCATCTCATATTTGTGAACATGTTCTACACCATCTTCAATACCTATGTAATATGGAAAAAGTAAATACCTCTAAAAGAAAACTTGAGGGGTTGTTGGGGTCTTTATACTCCCGAGCCGAGTCTTGGTTTCCTCCAAGTGTCTCCTCCACCCCTAGATCCACCAGTCCAAAGTGCCTCCTAAGCCATTGGATCCACTAGGTCTTGTGCCTCCTATCCCACTAGATCCACCAGTCCTACGGTGATTGTGCTAAGGCTCCCTAAAGTTCCACCGAACTACGTGTTGATGGTCTGTGATAATGCCCCACTACCACTAGTGTACCTCACACCACTCTCCAACACAACACAAAAGGATTGTGTACTTGCTCCTTGTCCAAAAATTCCTCTGAATACTAGAATAGTATGCGTAGCCATAGAAGTGGGAAATGAAAATTGTATCTCCTGGGCGCAGATCTGTCACTTCCACTGATACCAACTGGGTCAACGATACTCCTTCCTTGATCTGGAAAACCAAGCGCCAGGGTTTGGTCACTAGGTGAGTTCAGATATGTGTAAATGACTCTTCCTCCACATGATGAACTCTCATCAGAAGCCAAAGGGGTCTCTCTTACGCACTTGCTAAGATGGGGTAGCACATCGCTTAGGATCTATGTCCTTTGTCCGAACCTCAACTCCTTCCCACAACGTTTGCCTCCATAGATCCATCACACTTGACCTCATGTTGTCTAAGAATATCTCTTTCACATGCTTCACTATACTTAAGCTTCCTCTCTGCCTTTCCTTCTCCATCGTAATATCTTCCATCTTCCTCCACCCTAGCTTCCTTGCCCAGCACTCAGAATGGTTTAATCGGCCATTGGAAATGCCTCTAAACTCAAGGTAATAATCAAGATCTTCATTTCTAGAGGGATAACACGTAGAAATGATCCTTTGGGATCCTACAAAAACTCAAACTCAATAACTTCCATATAAGAGTATGTAGAAATATCAGTACTTCGTGAGTGTAGCTAGCCAACACTCCTTTCCACCAATGATCCACAACACGAGTCTCGATATGCATCCTTCACCTCTAGTATTCTTTTTTTTTCGTCCACACGCATGTTCTATAATACTAGATTGATCTAGATGAATATGCCGAGAGCCATTCATACGATTCTAATGGGAAGCAACAGAAAATAATTTCATATAAATCTTGGTAGACATTCTCTTCTACCCATCTACATGCATCAAACTCAGATCTAGTGTGGAATCTTTGAGAAAATTCATCCTCTATGCTTTTAAACCAAGATTCAACACTTTCTAAAGTTAAACACTGTCATTATAGATCATGATGTATGCCATTTCCCACTACAACTTTGAAAAGAGTTCCCAGCAATGGAACCAAGATGTAGTCATTTTTACACCCACCAAAAGAAAAAGGGAATCCCATGCGTGCCGTCCCTATCACCTAGTGGGTGTTGGGCGCTCACCTGAGGCACACGTGGGCACCGAGTCTCTATTTTATGTGAGTTAAGTGGAAAACCATCACCTGTGTCATGAATCTTAATGAATAAAGGTGGAAATGAGACATACAATCATCATAGGGCTCAGAATGACCTCTAGAAAAATGTATTCATTCCAAATAGAGAGTGTTTATAGATAATAGATAGAACTACAGTAGAAAGGAAAATACATAAGGATTTACATTTATTCCATAACATCCATGAACATAAATGAAAAGATATAGATATGAACTGAATTAATTATATTCATACTCATTCATGTTTGTAACCTCATTACATTCAATGGATCCATTAGACTACCATAGCTTGATCAGATCAAAGTCATACATCACAGCAGGGATCATGTCCTTCATCCACACAAAGAAAAATTTACAACCCAACCCCTTTATACATTACTCCCTTATATAGCTTCTACCCAATCCCATAGATTTCTTGCAGTATTTCTGCAGAGCTCGCCCTCTATAATCTCCTCTCTTTTCTATTATATCTCTCCTTCTCTTTTCTCCTATAGGCACTCACATATATAGGCATCCCAAAGCACTAATTCATCCTTCGTGGCCTTAGATCTGGTGCCAAGTGTTTGAATGTGGTCCTCTATGGGAGCATGCTTCTCGTGCCCAAGCTCTCCACTTTTAGCCATGATTTCTTCTAGACCCTTCTATCATAGGGCGTATTCCTTTCGTGGGCATCACGTTTCCATTTTGGCACCTTATCCACTCTGCATGTGCGCTTAGGTCGACTTTTCTCTTTTCCTTCCCAAAATTCCCAATATGGCTAAGTCCTGAAACCTTGGCTCTATCCGCACACGTGCCATGAGTTTTCTTAAACCCTTCCTTAAACCCTATCATGCATGCCTTATCCTTGCATGCCCTTCTTCAACTAAGCCTTGCTCACCTACATTCCTTTGTGTACTTATCCATTACTTTGGGGTCCCAACATCACCTGCTATGTTTAACACTCGAAAACTCATGCAACAATGTCGTGGAAGTGGTAATGATCTAAATACCAATGCATGTAAACTAGTGTCGATGTTTAATTGGTTAGCAAACCCATTGGGTTGTGGGACCTAGGGATCACAACCATGAACTCATGGAGGCTATGGTCTTTGTATGGTCATATGTGTAATCAAGCCATGTTGCCAAGAGAAGTCCAATAATCATAGGCTTGATCAACTGCAATGTTTAATGTGTTTAATTGTTCTATATTCTCATAATACCTAAAAAGTGTGCATAAAACTAACAAGTGTAAACCCATATCAATGTTGGTCAATAACTCAGGCCCATTGGGTTGTGGGACCAATGGATCACAATTGAATGTTTTCTCTTGTTGTGGACCTTTGATGGTCATGCGGAATGAATTGAATTGATTTTGATAAATAAAACTAACTATCAAAGGAAATTTAATCTATGTTTTTGGTATTTTCATAGTATATCTAAACAAAACAATGGAAGTAAACTAATCTAGAAAAAGTAAATATTTTTGATCTTTTCTAGGATTTTAAACAATGCTTCTAATCTAATAAACAAAATTAAATACAAGTAATCATCCAATTAGTAGTTAATTACTTGTGTAAGTATGTGAATCTAGATCTAAAACAACTGAACTAATTTAACCAAAACCCTTTAAACTCACCTCATAGGTAGAGAACAAATCATATCTCTAGAAGAGCTATTGTTCCCCACTACTTTCCTAGTAATGTTAAAGAACAAGCTTTCTAATGATTTTTATATTTGTAATTTCTCGATTAACTCTGAAATGAATAATTTTTCTACTCTATTTGATATTTATTTGAAATTAATAACTCAGAATTGATAAATTGAAAAATTAACCAAACAAACAAATAATTCCAACCAAGATAATCAAGAGCTTTGGAAAATCTTGTTGTATATGGTCTTATCCCCTCGCTTTATCCTTTCTTTCTCTATGTGTCCATATGAGTCCAAGGAATTGGGAATGCAAAGGAAGCAATAGGAGAAGTTGCTTGAGCAATGGAAACTTGAAGTTATTCTAGTTGTAATGCAGGTGTTTGAGAGATAACATAACTAAACAAAGATTTTCTATGTAATTTCCACCAAGATTGTGGAATCAATACTATACAAGATATATAAAAATTGTCAAGCCATTTTCTTGAATACAAGCATTGATTATATAGGAATTGGATGGGATGTGCCTTCATGCACAAGGAAACCTTAGAGTTCTAAATCATTGGGTGAAGAGGAAGTTCAAACTAATTAAATCTATTTCAAAATAGAAGAGGGAAGGAATACCATGCAATCAAAACTATTTATAAGAAATTTTGTTCACAAACGCACCTTAGAAGTCAAGTTAAGTGAAATCACACGTGTTAAAATCATGCATGAAGATTTCTAGAAAAGTGCGTAGGGAGGCGGTCACGAGACCACCGCCCTTCTTGGGTGGCGGATTCATAACTATTACCCGTGAAGGGTGGCAGTCCACGACACTAAAGGCCAAAAATTCTCAAAAATGAGCGGGAAGTTGGAAGAAAGCATGGAAAATATAAGGATGTCTAGGCTACAAATATGTACTCGAATGGGCTTATGAACTTGAAGACCTTTTGAAAGGACATGAGTCATCATCGGGAATTTTTAAACCATTTTCTAACAATGTAAAGCACATGCAATTTTGGGTGTGTACAGAGACGTCTAATAGTGATTGCATATAATATATATTTTATATGATTAATATGTTGAAATTGTTTAAAATATTGGTAATATAACATGGTTAGTTATTAAACATATTGTTATTTAAGTTGTTATACAACTTGTTTTTTAACCTATCAATGTAAATTTTATAGATGGTTAAAATTAAAATCAATAATGATTTACATTATGCTTCTAACCATGTTGGTGTTGTGTTAGATAAAAAGTATACAATGGATATGTATTCAAGTTTGGTACATGTGTCATTACTTAGAGAAGTAAAAAGTAGCCAAAAGTATCCATTTGTTCTACTATGGTAGAGTATATAAGTGCAATGAAAGTAGCGAAAGAAGTCATGTAGTTAAAGAAGATGTTAGAAGAGATACACATGGAAGTTGAAGAAAGTACTCCACTTCTATGTGATAGCCGAATTACATTATCAGTAGACACTTTGTATTTTTGCTAACCCACCTACTTCACATTATATGCACTTCATTCAATTAAAACATATCTAAAAATCATTATCCTAAGTCACTTCATTCATACATATTTGAAAATAATCTTACACTCCCATAAAATTACTATTTACTATCTCTAAACCACCTAACCACTTGAAATCTACCATAACCATTTAAAAACAACCTAAATCTATTTTATTCCTATATCTCAACCTATATATCCCGTCTCACAACATCCCCATAGCCATTTCCCCTAGTCAAAACCCAAAATCCACTTTTAGAAGAAGTTTCAAAATTTTCCTAAATCTTTTCCCTGAAAAATCTGGATCGCCGACGGTTCTAACCGAACGCTAGCGATTATAAATACATGTTTTTCATCATTTCCTAGGGATATTTAACAACATTTTTCCCATATGTACATTGTATTTTCAATTCCTTAGTGAATTAAAGACATTCTATATGTCATCATAAGCTTGCATCAACCTCCATTGGTCATCAATCCAACATGTTGATACACTCTTTCATTTGTCAATCTTTGGAAGGCGCAATAACCAAACATCAATCTTAAACGAGCCATGTTTGATGATTTGAGGCATATTTTAGCTCCATTTTGCATATAAAGGTATTTACCTACTTCATCCTGTCATTTACGTTATGTTTAAACATCGAAAAAACTCAAAAATATCAATGTATGCCTTCGTCTATCATTTTTCATAATATTGTCCATTTCATCGCAAATTGCTAGTGATTACCTTAATCATCGATGATTAGCCTCAATCAACAATGATTCCTATCAATTTATATATTTTCATCAATTTGTAAATTTATAGATCATCAAAGACCGGTCTTAGTTGATGATGATCCTTGTCAAAACATATATTTTTAGCAATTCATTAGTTTATTATCTTTTTATCAATATATTTTCAAGTATGGATTTCTCTTAGATGGTAGTTCTTGGTCATTCTCATCCAATTACAAGCATTTATGACCTTCCTGTAGTCCAGCACCCCTTCTTTTGGGAACAATACAACATCCTTCATCATTTGACCTTTTGTGCAATATGATTTTTTGTTAACAAACAAGACATTGAGGGTCAAATCAAGTTCCTCCATTACATTCAACAAGAGACCGAGAAATTATGGTATGATTACTTCAAGTCTGTTTAGATCACACCCACCCTTTCTTGGGCCACCTTTAAAGCTACACATGACTTACCTTTCAACCTTGAGTTCTAGATATTCTTATCTCGCTATATATATCATTTTATACTTCCATGTCTTTATCATTATCCTTATCATTCTACTTGATTACCTAAAATTAAGCTAACATCCTCTAAGGAAGTCCCTCTAGGCCTTTGTTGAACAACTCATTTATCCATTTATCTAATATATTTTGTTTATTGTATTTGATTACAGAGTTCATTTCAGGACAGAGGACTTGCGCATTCATTTGCACTCGACAACTTCAATCATCCATCAAGATCCACATCAGCTATCTCACGGGTATCGACAAAACCCTTCATCTTCTCGAGCTCGGTTTGTTTTTTTGTACTAGAAAAAAATAAAAATTTAAAAATTAAAAAGGAAGCATTTTACAGGTGTGTTTCTTTCCCTTCTTTTTCTTTTAAAGCATTGCATTCTTGTTTTCTTCTATCATTGAAATCAATCCTTATTTTGGGATTAAAAATACCTTTTCATCATGCTTGATCACATAACTTTATTAGGAGGTTAATAGATTGTATTCATTTAATCCTCCCCACACACAACCAAATCACATCAAACATAAAATTATTTGAAACACTTATACCTAGGTGAAACTATTGGGATTTCATCATCCAATAGGAAACCGATTCAAGATGTTCTAGCCGAGTATAATCACATTGGTGTCAGATATTGGCTAAGCAACCAACTCTTTTATCACCGTGGGACCGTGAAGTGAGGGGATAGGCCCCAATACGAGGCCATGTACCAACATTAATAAAAATTTAGGCATCACGTATGTTTGGGTATATTGAGGAATTCATCCTTAAACATTACCTGAACTATCCTTAGATGACCATTTCCTAGACCTTATCAACCATTTTTACACATTTCACTTTTCTTCTAAATTAATCAAGATAATTAAAAAAATTCTTCTACG
The DNA here is from genome assembly GCA_018340775.1 of Taxus wallichiana var. yunnanensis. Taxonomy (NCBI): domain Eukaryota; kingdom Viridiplantae; phylum Streptophyta; class Pinopsida; order Cupressales; family Taxaceae; genus Taxus; species Taxus wallichiana. Next base: position 443,100,666 of record CM031243.1, on the reverse strand, counting down.
TGATTTTTCTGCTATTTGTAACCAGCCATTTAGTTTTATTTTTCATTGTTAGGTGATTGTTTGTTTCCATGGTTCTTACAAGATAACAGATCCTATATCCAAACCTCTAAAAATATGACATAAAATGTGACTGATAGATTCCAACAATCCATAGAAAACACCCAACAAGATCTATAACAAGCTCAAACACGTATGGAAGATGCTACACAACTCATTAATCAACATGAATCCTTTTTATCATCCTCATGACCTCTTGATCAAGAAATTCCACATTCTCCTACTATCCATCTACTTCATCTAAGATGTCCGATCCTTTCGGTTCCTATTTCTTTGATAGTGGGGATCCTGTCTTCTTTTCTAAAATTCTGAATTCAACCCACGTCGATCTCGGTGAATACCTTTCTTCCACAGGTTTTCATCTTCAACCATATTTACCCGAACCATGACCTTATGTATCGGACCCCTCATATGCTTATACCCATCCCATTTATCCTATTTATGACCTATTTATTCAACGATAACATCCATATCCTACTAGGTCAATAAAAATAGTTAATGTTGTGTCTTTGATTATTTTTATTATCTTAAAACTTAACATAGTATCATCACAATACAAAAATAATCAACAATCCACATCTTCACCACATCCTTTGAGTGGTTCTACACCATCTCAAAATAATACCAACACATCTTCATCCACACAAACACCTCCTATTTCTTCTGCTATTCAGACTCCTCCCATGATTTCTGTAGCTATCCCATCAATTGTAGCTCAACCTCCTCCATCACAAAAACCTACATCCATCATTCAAAAATAGTTGTCTATTCCAACATCAACCCCACTTATCAATACTCATTGTATCTCTATCGTTCTCCCTTCTTCACAACAATCACCTACTATTCCCGTTCCTTCTCAATCTATACCTCAACAGACTCCACCTCTAATCCATACTTCTATTCCTTTCCATAATACACTCCAATAGTCACAATCACTCATCCATAGCTCTATCCCCTCTCATCACATCCCACAACAAATCGCATCCTCTTATTCACACATCTATTCCTTTCAAACACATACCCTAACCATCACAACCCCTTTTCAAAACCTCCATTCCTATCTAATATTAGTATATTCAAAATTCATAGTTGTTAGTTTCACAACCCATTTATAAATTTCCCGGAAAAAAAATTCCTCAACAAAACATCCCATTTTAGAAGAATATCCCTCAACAATCTCAACCATATCAGAACCCAATCAGTTTTCATATAATCAGCCTAGTGCATCTCTTCCAATACACAACAACAACCACCAATAGACCATATTCAAGATTTAATTAATAAGATATCTATCCTCGAATCCACTTCCATGGGTCCTAAGAACACACTATCATATGAACAAATATACAACAAGCCTATTCATCCATCCTTATCATACAAATCTTATCCTCCTCACTAGGAACTTCCTAAGTTCCTAAAATTCTATAGTAAGGAAGATCCTCAACAACATATACGGGATTTCCATCATTCTTGTTACCTTATAGCCCATGATCAAGAATTAATTCTTAGAACGTTCCCATGTCTCTAGCGAGGCTCGCTCTAGACTAGTATAACAACATCCCATAGTATTCCCTATTTTAATTTGCACACCTCTCTCAACTATTCCTCAAACACTTTTCAATCAACATCACTCATAAAATCACCATGACCTAATTGTATGCAATCAAATGATTTTAAGAAGATTCCATTGTAGACTTTGTTTCCCATTGGAGGGGTATCATCAATCAACTATCATTTTCCCTCCCACAAAAAAATTTAATCAAATTGTTTGCTTGTTCTTGTGCTAAACATATCTCATCCACACTTTAAATCCAATAATTTTTATAAGTTTGAAGAATCTTTTACAATGGTCTATAAACTTGAGCTCCGAGCCCTTGAAGAAGGTAGAGTTAAACTTAGACCAAAGAAACCAAAAATAAATTCTCATCCATACCATCATCTAGCCAAGACAAGTCTAAATCATCAACCAATGCAAAGTGGTTTTCAAATCCTCATCCAAATAACATTCAAATACCAAAATATCTCATCCTGAATGAAACTATACTCCCATCGGTGAATCATATAGTGTATCTTTTGAAAATATTATCACTTCTAATATGATCACTCTTCCACCCATCCATGTCAATACTTCTGTTTCCAAACCATCTTGGTATTGAGATAATTATTATTACAAATACCATAGGGTGAAAGGACATGACATCAAAAGTGTCACTAATTCCATAATGTCCTTAAGGATCTGATCGATAAAGGTGACTTACATTTATACAATCCTAATGCACCCCAAAATCAGAACCTTGATGTCTTTAAACAACCATTTCCAAACCATTCCCCATTAACTAGTCAACCACAAACTAATAATATTCAAGCCCATCATATCATCAACACAATCAATGAAACACTACCTACTCTTGAACCTACATCCAACCTTCTTCCAACATCTCCATTATAGAAAAATTAGATAATAAATCTGTGCAACCCCATGAATCTATCATTAGAAATGAATGAACCTCATTAACATCTTCTCCTTCTTCATCCAGCCTATCTATGAGCTCTTCACGACCTCTTAACCAAAAGAAACCTATCCTAAAAATTATGAAAATTTTGTATGATGAATTTGTGGCTCAATATCGCATACGTAACCTTCAAAATATTATCCCACTTCCATCCAAAAAAGGTTACCATCATATCTCAAAACCAACCCACTTCTTCAACACAAAAATGAAATCTCAGCCCTCCATCATGGGACTAAATCCTTCATATAAATTACCTATCACCATTAAACAATCAAAAACCATTCATCCATGCATAACCAAAGAAGTTATGTAAAAAGTAGTACTCCCCACACTCATCAAATCATACAAAACTCTACTTCCTTCAATGCTCGCTTTCAAAAGATACTACATATTAAGCCTTGAATAACTTCTTCAATAGTCACTCATAAAGATTCCTCCACTTAAGCCATCTAGCTCTTAAGGTTGGAATCCCATCTAGTATAACTATGTAAATTTTTTTTATTATCACAAAACACTAGGATATCTCGTAGAACACTTCAAAGCATTCCATGTTGTCATAAAAACATTGCGGATAAGGGTATACTCCCTTTAGAATTATAGAAATAAAAAACCTCCCGTGAAACACCTGCAACAATAGTACCTACCTCATCATCACCACCTACTGAAGGGCCTTCTAATAAAACCTCTCCTCATCAAATTTCTATTTTTGTATTACTACCCAAGCATGTACCCATGAACTTAACCCTTTTGAACAAAAAAATAAAATTTTCTATTTCTCTCACTTTGGAATCATCTGATCAAACTCCACCTTCCAAAACTAAGGTTACCATCCTTACCACCCCTTCTACATAATCTACTACTGCAGTTCAAAAAGTTGTCATTAAACAATTACACCAAGCTCTTGTTAAGATATCTCTTTATGATCTGGTTCAAACCTCACCATCACACAAACAAGCCATGATTGAAGCCCTTTAATCCATATCCATCTCATATGATGATCCCCAACCATTTGAAAACCTTGTGGCGCTCTCCAAGCATCCAATGCTATATTCTTTGATGCTTTCAAAATACCATCACTACAACTAGAAGATCATGACCTTACCATATTTATTAGCACCCAAGTTAATGATGTCCTTGTAAAAAGAGTCATGATTGATAATGGCGTTGTAATCAATATTATATCATCATATGCCTTCAACCAAATTTTCTTACCAAACACCATTGTCACCCAAACACTAGTTGTACTCCAAGCCTTCAATGATACAATTTCTCCCACATTGGGTACAATCATCTTACCACTTAAGGTCAGTGTCAAAACTCTTCTTGAACTCTTCTATCTTATAGAAGGAGAGTTCAAATACAACATATTGTTAGGCTGACCTTGGATATGTGTTATGCATTGTATCCCCTCCACACTGCATCGATGCCTTAAATATGAACATGAGGGTAAAAACTTTACAATTCCTGCAGATCCTAACCCCTCTAGAGATTGCAACATGAAATATCATCCAAAGGATGTACTTTTTCCGAAATCAAAGTCCTCTCGATGAGGCATTTACTAGAACATCCATCTCATCATCCAAACTACAAGATGACTCTTCCTTGATAAATTTATGGAGTGTCTTTTACAAGGGGAGTATTACCTCCTCATGCTTAATTTTATTCCCACACCCAATGTGTATGGAAGACCATATAAACAGCCCATGTCTGATCCTAAATTTGGAAATGTTATCTCCTATGGCGTCGTGTATCTAAAAACAAATCTCATACATGTAGGCATTGATTGCCCCTCCTCACAACTAATTCCTTAATGCCACACCATGCCATTCATATTAGACTTCAAATTATTATATACCCAAGTCTTTGCACAAATATACCTCCATCACTATTCCTAGAAAGGCTTTGGGTTTGGACGTTATGAACAAGGAATTCATGATTTAATCATCTAATAGTTCCGTAAACCACACGGGAAAAATGGGTTGGGTTACAAGAAACCAACTTCTTAATCTTCTACATCCGATACTATCATACCCATCATTGAATAAGAACCATCATCCCGATTTCGTATGATGATCTTATCGACACCGAAGACACAATATGCATTCATCCTAACTTTTTTAGTCAATACTATTTATGTAGGATCATTGAATTATCAAAATAATCATGTTAATCAAACACTTCCTCTCATCTATCTAGAAATGATTAAATAGGACTCTCCCACTATCGATATTCTTCAATGTCAAGATGATCAAGATATCCTCTCTCACATCGGGAAGATGACCATTTCCTTCAAAAATCCTTACCACTTGACACATCCACACTCCTCAATGAATCCATTTTCAAAATTAACATAAGAACTACATAAAAACCTCATATAGTTAAAGTCGAAAATCTTTAAATCCATAAGAGTTAAAAGAATTCACCAATTTCTTATATTGTATCTATAACCAAAGCCTTAGGCAAGTTATACATCTGTACTAATTTTTGGGACCTCAATCTCACTTATCGTAAAGATGATTTACCCTTCCCAACATCGACCAACTCGTTGATCTAATAGATGGCCATAAGATGCTTTCCCTTATGGACAACTTCTCCGGTTATAATCAAATATTCATCGCTACATCGACGATCAACACAAAACATCCTTCATTACCCCTTGGGGGACCTTTTGTTACTGTGTCATGCCCTTTGGACTCAAGAATGTAGAGGCCATTTATAAATGCACCATGACATATATATTTCATAATCTCATCCAAAAAAATGTAGAAGAATATATTGATTATCTCTTATGGAATTATAAACAATGTAGGGATCATCTCACTATTTTGGATTTAATATCTACTCATCTTATTCAATATTTTTTTCATCTTAACCCCACTAATTGTGTTTTTGGTGTTAGCATTAGTAAATTTCTAGGGTTCATCATATCTATTTGAGTTATCAAGGTAGACCCCGCCAAGATCAAAGAAATAATTAAAATGTCTCCTCCATTAAACCTCAAACAATTGCATATCCTTCAAGGTAAACTACAATCTATATGTTGATTTATATAAAAATCTCAGACCTATGTCAATCCTTTCATCATCTTCTTTGTAAATACATTTACATTAGGTAGTATATTGATTGTCAAAAATTCTTCGATGAGCTCAAATAATATCTCTTATCACTACCTTTACTCACACCTCCTTGTGAGGCAAAACGGTTCTATCTATACATATCTGCTATGATCATGCCTTGGGTGCCATGATTTCTCATCAAGATGAGTAGGGTTGTGAACATTTTGTTTATTTTATAAGCCAAACCCTCCATAGATATGAAACTTGTTATACTGAAGCCAAAAAGTTATGTTATACCCGGTATTTCGTAACTTCCAAACTACACCATTATATACTCAATCAAAAGACTTGTTTTACCAGCTTTTAACCCACTCAAAACCATGCACTCTAAACCATATCATAGTGACCACATCACTAGGTGGGTTGTTATTTTGAATTATTTTGATCTATAATTCATACCACAAAAGTATGTTAAGGGTCAAGCCATTGCCGATCAGCTCACCAAAGCTCATCTATGATAATTGATCAAAGCACACCAAAGCTCATCACAAAAATTAAGTCACCTCTATCAACATAATCAAAAATAATTACACTGATCTTTGGTACACACATATATTTGAATATCTTTCGAATCTTAAATCCCATCCGAACTATCCTAAAATGTTAAACAATCTCTCCTCTAAGGTGCCACCGATACATCATTGTGGGTGATATCCTTTATAAATGTATGTTTAATGGCCTCTTACTAAGGTGTATTAAATCTTGTGAATCCATTAAAGCCATCCAGAAGTCCACGATAGTATATGCAATGGACACTTCAATTGTAATGTTTTCGCTAAGCATTTATTATGACAGGGCTATTCGCGCCTACCATCAACCAATATTTTCACTCATATGTTAATAAATGCATCAAATTTCAGCAACACTTGGATCTCATTCATATCCCTAGTCAATCCTTGCAACCATCCCAAGACCTATGGCCTTTCTCACAATGGGGTTAGATCTCATTGGCGATATCAATCCTCACTCTAAAAAAATTACTCTATTATCACAGCCACTGAATACTTTACAAAATGGGTTGAATCTATTCCCTTAACCTCAACTAAAGAAAACAAAATCATCAAATTAATTTATCAACACATCATATGTCACTTTGGCATCCCTCATAAACTTGTCACTGATAATGGAAAATCCTTCAAAAATAAGGATGTTAAGAAAATTTGTGACACATTCAACATCAAACTTAGATTTTCATCACCATATTATCCCCAACAAAATGGAAAAGTTAAAGCTTCTAATAAAACACTTAACAAAATCCTCATGAAAATAGTAGATGAAGCAAGAAGTAATTGGCATCTCCAAATCTTGTTTTCTCTCTGGGCTTATCAAACTAGCGTTTATACCCCTATATGTACTACAATTTTATCACTAGTATATGGCTCCAAGGTAGTTCTACCACTTGAAGTTAAAATCCCATCACTATGTGTATATCTCATATACTTTATCCCTGATGAAAACTATTGACAAAAACCTCTAGCACAATTAGAACTACTAGATGAAAAATTCTTAACAACCCTTGAACATCAACATGTATATTAAGAACACATCAAATGCACATATAATAAACATGTAAAATAACATGACTTTAACATAGGTGATCTTGTTCTCAAGGAAACTCAAAATGTCAATACTCTGGAAAGGAGTAAACGTGGAAAGTTTTCCCCTAACTAGATCGATCCATACGTTATTACTCACAAGTATGGGTCAGAGCGTATTGTCTAGCCTCCCTTGATGGTATACTTGAAAAGGAGCCTCTAAATACCTTGCAATTTTGGCCTTTCTACTATTAACACTTTGACCATTATGATCGTAGTCACATCAAAGGTCTTATTTCATCATCAACCAGTCATCTTAACATTGTAATGATTTGAAAGCATGTGGTCTTCTTTAATATCCTTACAAAACCTTAAAGATGAGCACCATGGTTTTTTCATCATCTTTCACTATGGTTAAATTCCTCCTTAACAAGAACTCTGTAATCATTACATCCATCTAGCCTGTATACCAATCAAAGACATGTCATTGGGTGAACATATGTAGTTTGTGCACACATCCTATTCTCCACCTCGAAATAATCTATTAGGGTCTTCCATCTGCTCAAATAAAATATTTATGGATATATCTTATCAAAAGTAATAGAATAATTCATTAAAGGAAAACTATTAAAAATCAAAATTATATTGTCAAAAATAAAAGTAGACCGATCCTTCAAGGATAACTACTCATAAAAATTCTATACCGGTCCTCAAAGGATCGCTATCTATATAAAATCAAAGATATTAAAATGTCAAAATGTAGACCACTCCTTCAAAGGATGAATACCTCTGTAAAAAGGCTTACCACATCGATCAACCTTAAAAAAATTAAAATATCAAAAGCATCCTTGGAAAGCTTCTCTCATCGATCATCTTTCCCGCCATAGCAAACTTCCCGCATCAAAAAAATAAATACATAGCTGGGCACCTCTCTATGAAATTGTTAAAACAAGAACCCTCTATACGCACACATCCTACATATGCTAACCCATCCTATATCCTAAGAAGGTGTACATTCACTACCATCTATATCCAAGATCATATGTGTGACTATTCATTGTTAGTCATATGTTAACATTCATTGTAAAGGCAAGAAAAGTGCAAGTTCCTTCACCATATTTATCCCCATCACGTATGTATCAAATCCAGTACAAAATAAATCATTCCATATTTTATTCCTATTTAAGAGTTAGAAATCTTTTTTTCATATATTGATCACATTAAAGTCACCATCATATCATACACATCACAAAAATCATCTAAAGCATAAAAAAAATGACCATAATACACATCTATAATCACATCACATCACACAAATACAACAAATAAAAACCTCATAAACTCAAACATGTCATCTATATATAGCAACATTGTGTACAAAATCTCTATCTAATCACATGGAGGCTCCCAAAATTGTTACATCAAAATCTATGCATCAAAATTAAGGCTTCATAATGAGTTCTATACATAACAAAATACAACATATATCGTGACTATCCAATAAAATGGATGTCTCCAAAGAACTCACTACCATAAACAAAACACTCCCATCACCTCCTAAAGCACCTCCATCACCATTAGCTCCTCTCTCTTGTCCTTGAGGTGGCTGACCCACACTCGCCGCACTAGCACTAAGAGCTTCCCTCACTATGCTAAATGATCAACATACAAAACTACATTAGGAAAACCCCGTATCACCAAATCCTCATAGTAGGCTAGCTATGCCCAGAAATATTGGTAGTGCGCACACCTAAATGTACCTAGTGGAGCTCTCTGATATACTCGCCCGTGCTTCTACCTCTAACTCAAAATCTTAAACTGATGATCCTATGGTCCCGAGATCCCTTTTTAGGGTGTTTCGATGTTGTTTATATCTATCTTAGTCAGCCATGGCCTATGCTAACCGCTGCATGAGACCGTCACACTCACTTCAAGACCATTCCTCTCACCAATCAAAGCTAGATCTCACTGCAATAAAATTATACCTGTCAACCCGTAAACCATCGCTCTCTTCTATCACTGCAACCTTCTCATCCATAAAATATGCAATAGTATCCTCTAGGGTCACTCTATCTCCATCTACCTCCTCATCACTAACATCCACAACCTTTGTTGTGATCCCTTTACTCAATCTCGTACCATCCTACCTTCTCAAGCTAGGTGTGCTACATCCTATGCAAGATATGCTCTATTCTACCATGGCCTATAGGTTGATATCACAATGTCATCATTGATAGGCACTCCATCACCATACTCATCAAAATCCATCATCTCCCTCCTCCTCTGGTATCCCTAAATGTCATCCAACTACTACCTTAGGGTATCCATATCCCCCTCATAAAATCTATATGCAATAGGATCAACTAGTACATCCCGTATCAATCCAAATACATCATGTATCAATCCAAACTATCGCCCGATGTGACTAAACCTCACAAACTTCCACTCTCCACCTCAATGTCCCCGAGTCCGAACTCCTTCTCGGGTTGATTTCAACTCCATCTCATAGCCACGCCACACTAGAAAATCAATATAAGGCCTCCATAATATTTCTATAACTTATAACCCTATAAAGCTGATGGTAGTGATCTTCACTCCACACTCCTCGTGACCGCCTTGCCTCTACACTCCAATGAATAAAACCAGGCCTATCCATCACCAAATAAAACCCACCCCATGGTAGACCCTGTGGATGAGTCACAACAATATGCTCCAAAGCCCAACACCGTAACAAAAAAACCAACTCTTAGCCTAAAACTCTTTTGACTACACATCCACAACTCCCTATTGGTATGTGACAAGAAATTCAAAGACCAATAAAACATGTCCAATGATCTATCATCTAAGCCACAACCCTTTCATCATCTAAGGAAATATCCTACAACCCGAGTCGGGTAAAGAAAAATAAGAAATCCCCATTATCATCATCGTCATGAGATCACAACCCTCCGTGTCTACCTCAAATAAAGGATCATAGTAAAACCCACTAGATGTGGACCTTATATCATCTATGTCATGCTCATATAAAATCCTCATCATATCCTCTCTCTTTATCTCATCAATATAGTATATCCTCTCCTCGTCTTCGAAACCTATTGATCCTATGTACATCCTTGAGGGTGATGGACATCTCACCCATAGGAAGCCAAAAAGTACAAGTAGTTGGATCCCACCTCTTTATCAAATCCAATAAAAAAGCTCGCTATCTATGTATGCATCTCTGTAATAATGCATCCCTATGAAACCCACAGTGCTCCAAAAGTGCCCAATCGTCATCGACATCTCCTCTCACATTTTCTAAAGCATCTAGAACCTAATCTATAATAGTCAACCTAGCCTTTACCTCGTATCCAAAAATCACAAAACACTAATTAGAATACATCCACAACAAAATTTTATCATGTATTTATCAAAACACAACAATCGTTAATAAATTGGTATAAATCGATAGTGATCCAACCCGATCACTACCAATTCTCCCAATCATTTGTGATCCATCTAATCACCAAATATCCTAGTTATTTTCACGAGATATACCTACCACAACATTTTAAATCAAAAATTAAAAATTTTAATAAAAAATCTAAAAATGAAAAAAAAACCACGTACATACCTCTTCCTAAGTGGGACTCCTCTATCATTTGGATGGTCTCGATGCTGCCATTTATCACAAATCACTCTTAAATCATGTGCTTAAAGTCTCTCTAAATTGCTAAAACATCAATTTCTAATGATTCATTTGATAAGAAAAGTGACTATTTATAGCCCCCAAATTACATGCACAGGAATCACCAATGATTCCTGCAATCATTGATGATTTTCCCTTATCACCCCTAGTTTACCCTAATCACTAGTGATCCACCCCATCTTATCACAAAACATCTTTTTCACAGGTTTCAAAAAAATTCAACTATGACATTTCATTCTTTGAAAATATTCCTCATCTTGAGGACTCCAAAAGTTAAATTATACTTAAAAAGAACACGGGTAAGCCAATGATTTGAAAGGACACAAACCCTTTGGTTCTCCTATAATTTTGGTCTATAACCCCTAGTCTATGGATCATACATCTATAGGACATGAATTCTTTAGGTCTTCCCTATCACTTTATCCTACGATGTTATCCACATTGTATCTTTGTCTCGTGGAAACCTCACTTCTCATCTCAGTGACTTAATCAAACATGTGATTATCTATCGCATCGCAATCACCCCCAATTTGAGGGGGGATCACCCATATAAACAAAATATTTACCTTATACCATTTTTGTCTAGCAGTTCACCCATCATGAACTACTTGACAAAAAGGGACAAATGTAGACATCAGGTTTTCATCAACCCTCCTACTTTACCTTATACACACATCATTCAATTAAAACATATCTAAAAATCATTATCCTAAGTCACTTCATCCATACCTCCATAAAAATAATATTACACTCCCATAAAATTACTATTTACTATCTCTAAACCACTTAACCACTTGAAATCTACCATAACCATTTAAAAATAAGCTAAATCTATTTTATTCCTATATCCCAACCTCTAGATCCCATCCAAAACCTCCACATAACCATTTCCCCTTGTCAAAAACATGAAATCCATGTTTAGAAGTAATTTCAACCATTTTCTAAAAATTTTCCCTAAAAATTTGGATCATCAACAATTCTAACCAATCTCTAATGATTATAAATACACGTTTTTCCTCCTTTCCCAGGATTTTCATAAACCTTTTTCTAATATCTACGTTGTGTTTTTGATTCCTTAGTGAATTCAAGACATTCCAAAGATCATCATAAGATTGCATCAACCTCTGGTGGTCATCAATCCAATATTTTAATAGCCTCTTTCATCTATAGATCTTCGGGAAGCTCAACAACACACCATCAATCTTAAACCAGCCATGTTTAATGTTTTGAGGAATATTTTAGCTCCATTTTACATCTAAAGGTATTTATAGACTTCATTCTACCATTTAAGTTATGATTAGACATTGAAAATAGTCAAAAATATCAATTTAGGCCTTCATTTATAATTTTTCATAAAATTGTCCATTTTATCAGTAATCGCTAGTGATTACTTTAATCGTCAACTATTAGCCTAAATCACCAAATATTCCTATTGAAATATATCTTTTCATCAATTTTAAAATCTTTATATCATTGATGACCAAGCTAAGTCACCAAAGATCCTTGTGAAAACATTTTTTTATCAATTTGTATATTTATTATCAGTATTATCAATATCTTTGCATTTAACTTATTCTTTGCAAGTACGGATTTCTCTTAGATGGTAGTTCCTAGCCATTATAATCTAATTACAAAAATTTATGACCTTCTTGTAGTCCAAAACCCTTTCTTATGGGAATAATATAAGATCCTTCATGATTTGACCTTATGCATGTCTGATTTACCATTGACGAACAAGACATTGAGGATCAAATCGATTTCCACCATTACATTCAAAGAAGAAACTAAGGACTTATGGGATGATTAATTTGAGTTTGTTTATATCACATCCACCCTTTCCTAGGACACCTTCAAAGACACAAAGGACATACCTTTCAACCTTGAGTTCTAGATAGTTTTATCTATAAACTATCTATCATTGTCTACTTGCATGTCTTTATCATTATCCTTATCAATGTACTTAATTATTTAAAAGCAAGCTGAGATCCTCCAAGGGAGTACCTCTAGATTCTAAAATCAACCTTTTCCTATCATCTTGTTTATCCATTTATCTAATATCTTTTTTTAGTGTCTTTGATTACAGAGTGATTTTTAGGACAAGAGGACTTGTGCATTCATTTGGATTTGGTAGCTTTAATCATCCATCGAGATCCACATCAGATATCTCATGGGTATCGGTAAAAGATATCATCTTCTGAGGTTGGTTTGATTTTTTATTTCATTTTATTAACTTAAATTTGAAAAGTATCTCATACAATTACCCTTTCTAAGAATCTAGTTCATCATCGTGAATGAAGCATATATAAATTCATGTGCACTTTATCTCGAGAAAAGGTTTTCTATGGTGATATAGATCTCCAGTACTACCCTGAATAAAGATCAAGTTGCAGATATGTTTACAAAGCCATTGTGTGCTATAAAATTTTGCAAGTTTCATGTAATTCTTGGCCTTTCATATTTTCCATTGAGGGGGAGTATGCATGGCAATGTCACCTCCTAATGGTCGGCTATGTGATATCTCCTTCTCCTCTATACTTTTTCTCCATTGTAAAGAATTTTAAAATATCCTTATTATCCTTATAATCTTGTCACTCTAAGTTTACGATGTATAGTCTAGTGGTATGCATCTATTGTAAATGAGGTCCTTGTGTTATAAAACTCTCCTAGAGATGCTTGGTTGAGATATTCTCCATGAGAAACTATGAGATGTAGTCTCACAAATCATGCTTATCCTAAATCATTCACTATTGATTTATGGATTCCAAATCCTTTTATACTAAAAGGTAATTTGAGCATGATGAAGGTGTATAAATCCTTCAAATGTGATATGCTAGCCTAAACCTTCACTATGGTTTATGGATTTGTAAATCTTGTTGTATAAACAAGTAATGTTGGCATATGTTCCCCACTTAATATTAAGGGGGAGTGTTAGAATGTAATATTAAGTGCCTATAAACCTTAGTTTATAATTAAATAATTAAGAATAGTTATATTCTTCATTATTTAATATAAACTACATTTTTATGCTTAATTTATTATATATAATCAATGGTTTAAATAAGGGTGCCTTTTTATAAAGTCACATCCCATCACTTAATGGTTCATGACCTATGGGGTTAAATAAATATGATCATGTGGCATGATCATTTAATTCACATGGTGGATTGGTGGAGAGAAGTGAGGAGGGATATACGGTATATAAATTATGTTTCTTAGTTAATGGAATTATCTCTTTTCGTGGTTTTTACCCCTTGGGTGTTTTCCACATTAAAATATGTGTTTGTGTTATTTTATTTATTTCATGTTATAATGTTGTTATAATATTTTTATATTAATTTAATTAATATTGAATCTTATTTAATGGTTAATGTGTTTAACCCCTCGATTTGACATAGAGAGCAAAGTGTGCCATATCTTTGAAGACTAGTTTTGGGCTTGCAAAGGAAGTTTTGAGTATTTTCAGAGATTGATATAATTGAAGTCCTTCTAATTAAATTTGAAATTAAATGTAAGATTTTATGGAAATTAGATCTAGATACCTTTCTAAGGATATATGGTTTATCTCTTGATGACGTTTTTGGCGGGTGAACCAACTTAGTTTTGAAGATAAAACTTGATTGATCCAGGATAGGATCGCTTTGGATAGAATATTGATGTATAAGTATCATGGTTTTACTTATTTTATGATTGCTATCCATTGTAGAGTGAAGAGGGGTGAAAACCATCCGAGTTTCCAAAACTGATTTCTGGGTAGTTCAATTTGTTGAAGAGGAAAAGAGGTGTGGTTTTCATTATTAGATGTTTCATGAAGTATATAAAGCATGGATGTGTTATAAAGGTCAACAGATTTTCCAATGAGTAGTTACATGGCAAATTTGAGGTGTTATTGTGTGATCTTGAGCATGTTTGGTGAAGACCAGTTCCTAGAAGTAACTATTTTGAGTAGGAAATGATCCTACTTGATGGAGTTATGAAGAAAATGATTGGTGAAAGATAATGTGTTACCATGTATAATGTTTTAATGATATATTTGACATATGTGAGGCATTTGGAGGCTTGAAAAATCATGGTTATGAGTTTGGAGGATGTTGATGATCCTAGTGGAGGGTTCTCATATGTTTGGGATTTTTCGTTGCCTTAGTGCATGGCTAACCTAAATGGGTCCATGTTACAAATTTGTATGAATTTATTGTTATGTTTTTAAGTTTTAATGGTCTATATATTGTGTCAAGATGGAATCATGTTATGTTTTTGAATTGAGAAGCATATAAAGTTCTTGTTTTGGTTCAAATTTAAATTAGTGAAAATAGAGGGAAAACGTGAGCTAGTTGAGAGAGTGTAGGTGGTTCAAAGGAATAAAATTAGAGTTGAAAATGTGTGTAACATTCAAAGGAGTGTTAGAGAGATTATGTGCAAGGTTTTTTTTTATCAAATCAGGTCATGAAAGTCTAAGATTGAGCGAGTTAGAGGAAGGTGTGTTTGAAGAGGGTTTGAAGGAGTTTGGAGCTGAATATTTGATCACTATCAGCTGAGTGTGTTGGAATAATTTATTCAATGGTATTCTAATCAAAATCTTGTGTGATGAGTCATCTTTGTATAATTTCTCTGGTGTGATTAATATCAACAAGGGTTTAGGGTTGGTGCTCCTTGTAGGGTTAGTGTCTCACTAAAGAAATATCTTATGATGTATAATATTCACTTGAGTACTTTTTTTATGAGTAATGTCAACAAATTTTTTTAGTGGGATTTCTTCCCTTGAGGGTTTCCTACTTATATATGGTTTTTATGTGTATTCTCTCTTGATTTTGTTTATGTAGTTGATTGTTTCATGTTTTTATGATCACATTAGTACATGGTTAAATGTTATCAGTTATAACAAGTTAAAAGAACTTAAAATAAGGTTTGGAATTATTCACCCCTAAGTCCATTATGCTTCCAAAAATTTGTATCGAGTAGGTCCTTTTGAATAATTTTAATCACTTGAAAGAAAATTATCTTGAAGTATAGGTTTAGGTAATCAGAGTGGGAGAAGAGTGTTTTCCATATGAAGGTCCTAAGTTTAATGGAACTAACTATTCCCTATGGAAACTTAGAATGAAGGTATATCTAATTTCTCTTGGTTATGAATTTGGTGTTGGAGATATTGATTTATCAGACCCCATGGAAGAAATTGCCAAGGATATCATCTTTGGTTCTTTATAAGAATGTGTGAGCACTATGGTTGTAGATTATGTTTCATCTAGGGAATTATGGGAAAAATTGGAGTATTTGTATGAAGATAGAATCCTTATAGTAGCAATGAACCTAATGAGGTCGGTAGTACAAAAGTAATGGATCAAGGACTCAAGTCCATTGTTAAAGATCTTGAAGACAAAAAGGAGTGTACTCTGAAAAATTCAGATTGGATTGCTTACTGTTAGTCTCAAGATTAAAGAGGATGAGTGCATCAAGTTTGATATGGTCATGAAGAATTTACAATCAAAACTTGACCTAGCTTCAAGAAAACTAAAAATGTATCAAAATTTTGAAAAAATTACAAGCAATTTAGATGATCTGTTGAGCAACCAAAGACATTCTAGTGATAAGTTAGGTTTAGGTTTCAAAGAAGAATCAAAGAAGGATAAAAATCATTCTGAATGAAGTAAAGAATCTTCTAAAGAAATAGAGAGCCTTAAAGGTAAGGAGGTCATGAAAAATGATGTTGTTTCAAGTAAGAAGTCTGCTGGTTCAAGTGATGATCAGATCAAGAACAATATGAAGATAAAGTCTATCAGAAACCAATGCCACAAGGTATGAAAGGTCATTTAATGGTTATTGTTTCACTTGCAATGGTTTTGGGCATAGGGCTAAGGAGTGTAAAAGGTTTATCAAAGATGAAAATCCATGGAGGGATAATAGGAGTGAGAAATAAAAGAATGTGACATGATACAACTGTCATGAGAAAGGTCACATTGCAAGGTATTGTTTATATGAACCTTCAAATCAGATTTGGGAAAATGAAGCTACTAGAGGTAAGAGTAAAGTTATATGTTTTAATTGCAATGAATTTGGTCACATAGCAAGATATTGTCAACATGAATCACCAAGACAAAGATGGAAGAATGAAGGCATGAATAAAATTGTATATTTCAAATGCTATCAAGTTGGACAAATTGCGAGGGTGTGAAATCATTCAACCTAGAAAAGGTTTGAGAGATGGATTTTCTCAAGGTAAGAGTCCTATTACTTGCTTAAAATGTAACATGGCTAGTCATATTTCAATATACTGCAGATGGAGGAAATATAGCTATAAGAGGAAGGAAGAAGTTAGGTCTAGTCATGATGAGAAGTCTAATGTTTCTAGTGAGCCAAATGCTCAAAAATGATTACTTGCTAATAAAGAATCAAAGGTTCAACAACTAAAGAAGTTGATTCAAGATCTTGGTCTCCTCTCTCGTGAGGATTTGAGTGATTTTATTTGTTAGGAAACAATCAAAAGTTTTAATGCCTCCATTAGGCTTCATGGAGTCATCTTCATATGAAATTGAAGCATAAAAAGGTATGTTTAGTTTGTAAAAGGTAGTTTGGTCTTTGTCAAGCTAGAAATGAGTTTTTTCATGTTTTCATGAGATATTATTGTCTTTTTAAAATACTATAGTCATGGACTATGGTGTATTGGTTAAATGGTGTGTTTGGTGATCGTAAAAGTCTTGTTGAAGAGTTCTAGTAAGGTTTGTCAAGTCTTACTTTGAAAGTATATTGGTAATGTACGCTTTCATGTTAGTTTAAGTCAATATGTGTATCAAAGTATTTGTTCAAATCAAGTTTAAAGGATGAAGTAGTTGTTCTAACAAGTCATTATGATTTCTAGGGTTTTAGGAAGTTTTCAAATACTCATATTGATGAAGGAAGGTCTATAATTATGTCTATGTAGAATTTCTATCATGGAGTCTAGGTATGTCTATGAGGTGTCTTAGTCCATATGATGAGTCTTGAAGTATATAGGTTAAGAATTTTTGATACATCAAGAAATTAAGATGCCTCTGTGTGTAGGTTTCGATAAGAGGTTTTTGTAATTGTATGGAGATCTATGTTATGCGGTCTATGTCAAGGTCTGTCATAGTGTAACTATGCATCAAAGAATCCTGAAATGACATAAGGAATGGAACCGTAGCTATGGATCATGGAGTCAAGGTATGCTCTTCAATATTTTTGAAGATCTTCAACATGTTTAGGTGTGAACAGTGAACAAGGACATTAGATCCATGAAAGACAAGTTGATTACCTTATGTAATGGCTTAAATTGCAAGGAAATTAGTGCATTTCAATAGCTCCTAGTTGATGGTATACTTATTTCAATATTGAATAAGGTGAAAGGTTGTCTCAAATAAAAATGGATTAAAAGTAAATATGGTTGATGCTGAAGGTATGTGTTCCGCATCTTAAGAGTATTTTTGTAGAATTTACATGATGCATAGTTTTAGGATGAGCTTAAATGGATTAAGGAGATTGTTTAAAGAGATAAGGACTGATAAAGGATTGAAAAGACTAATATCAGGAAGATGTAATCAATTTTCCAAGTTTTGTAAAAACCAAGAAGATGAGTTGTTCGAGTTTTTATGCATAATATAATCCCCATCTATGTGTTTGATGTTCTTGAGTAGTTTTAAAAGTAGATACAATGTTACGGTGGTAAATATGATAATTATGCTAGTAAAGAGGTATATGTAGATGTTATTTACATGGAAAGGGTGTTGAAATTCATGAAGAAGTTTTTTCATCCAAGATCGATCATTAAAAACATGATAAGTTGATGCCTCCAACCTATACATATATGTTTTTTGTCTATGGTAGTGTCTCAAGGAGGAGTAAAGATTCATAAAGAATTATTTTTTATCTTAAAATAATGTATCAAGCCTTAAATTTGGTTGTACCTACATGGTTTAAGGGTGTGAAGAGAATCAAAAGGGATTGCTAGGCTATTTTTTTCTAGACTAGGGAATCAAGTCTAATGAAGGACTGTGGAACTGTGCAGTGCAAGTATATTCAAGTGACTAGGTATGTTCTTGTGAGTTAAACATTGAAGTAATAATAGTGTGTACAAAGAAATGAAGTTTTGAACCTTGATTCATGGTTTAGAAGTCCTTAGAAGTGTACGTCCAACCATGGAAGTAGACTAAAGTAGCATAGAGAAAAGATAAGTATGTGAAAGATAATAAGTGAGTTTTTAAGAAGAAAATTAGAGTTACTTTGTTAGAGCATGTTGATTTTGATGGTTTTATAATAACACATAGGTATGAAGGGGATATTGAGGTGCTCTTAATCCTTAAAATATAAAGATAAATGTATTATAAAGGTTATATGATTGATCTCATGCTTTTAAATGAATGTAATTCCTTATAAGGGTATTGTAGGATGTCTTGTACTACAATGTAGTGTTATATTCCTATCAATACCTACTGAGGTAGGGGGAGTCATTTATGTACTTTAATCAATTATGTTAAATGATAAGAGGATATTTCAAGATATAATGATGTTGGTGTGTGATATTTTGTTGACAAATCTTGAGCAAAGAAAAGGTGAGTTCTCTAGGTGAAATCATTAAATTTGCTACAATGTTTAAAGGTTCAAATACATTTTCTCGCTTTTATATGAAGGAATATTGTGTTCTTATATGAGATCATAATATAATAAGGTGGAGATATGAGAAGATCATATATTTTTATGGTACCTAAATTCCTTGGTAACAAGGTATAGTGACCGTTAAAGCCCTATAATAGTGATCTACAGTGTCTGCAGGGACCACTAAAACAAAGGGAGCCATTTATTAACCCGATTAAATGATCTAGGAATCAAGTAGACCTAAAAATACACAATAATAAATGTTAAGATATCAATTCCATGGGGATGTTATTACAATATTATATAGGTACTAAGGACTGTGGAGAGAGAAAAGAGAGTTACAAGTCTAATATTGCTCTTCAAGGCACATATAGCTTGCTTTGATCAAGAAACAAGTAAATAAGGTGTCATAAGTACTAGACAAGAATATTTGGTCATATTTGGAGGAATATTGACTTGTAAATCGAGTCATATTACCAAGAAGGTTGTAATAACATGTAAAGGAGGATGAAAACACCAAGAAGTGACTCATGGCGGTGTTGATATTGTTGATCCCTTTATATGGTTTGTATACGGGGTAAGTGTATGTACCCAAAATCGTAGGGTACTTGTACTACTGAATGATGTTACACATGCCCTAATGATGATACAAGTTTCCTCACAAGGTGTTTGGATCTAGAGAAGCTCACGAAGTATATGTTAGCATCCCAAATGCTTTATCCATTTTCCTTGTGCTTCACTTTATCCTCTACCTTCATTTTCTAAGATTTTTGACCTTTAGTAACGAAACCGCCACCGATAGGGTGGCGGTCTTATAACTGCCACCCCGCTTTAGGATGGCGGTCCTTCACGCATTTTCCAAAGATGCTCCTTTGATCGCGACTGCATAATTTTTCAACTTTCACCAACTTTTCTCAACCGCCTTAGCTCGTATTAATGTTTTATGTTCCATGGAATAGTTTTTCTTCATTGTTTAATGGTAAAAGAGTTCTAATAGGAGTTACCTTTGGGTGAATGTGAAATCTATAAATAGCCAACTTGTTTTCAAGCAAATGGCCCCTCAACTTCTCATTTCCATTATTTAGTCTTTCAATTTCTTGTTTAGAGCTCATTTTGTTTCCATGTTTACATCCATGATAGTTTTCCTTTGCTTGTGTAAGCCATTCAATCTCCTTGCTTCAATCTTGTTCATTGTTGTTCATACAAATTAGTTTAGAGCAGAGTAGTGTCATTTGTAGATTGAATCCATTAGAGTTGTAGGTTGTGTTCTTCACAGAAGGTAGATTCTAGAATCTCTCGGTACACTTGACTTGTATTCCCACAATAAATCCCGCTAGGAATTGCATATGCCAAGCTTTGTCACTTGCGTTGTCCCTCTCCTACTCGCATTATATTCAGTCTATATCCAAAGCTGTCATTGTTCAAAATACCTTTTTCTATTGATTCTAGCATATACATGCTCTTCTCGGACTCACGCCGACATGATGGAATGGGGAGATCATTCTCGAGGGGAAAAATCATACACTACTAGATTCGCCACATTACTCAGAAATTCCAAGTTTTATCTCACAAAGTTCTAGTTAAAACATATCAAATAGAGTAGTGAAATATTTCATTTAAGTTAAGTTCCATTTTCGATATTGCCAGGGAAGATGTGGGGATTGATAGTTTCGAGAAACTATGATTCATTCCTCACTTCGAGGTAGGATCGACCAAATATAGTTACAAAGCAATAACCGACATAGACCAAAATCTTAGAATTCGGTCTTCCGAACAACAATAGACCTACAAGAAATCAGCACACAATTAACGAGATTAAACATAGAAGATGACAAAGCACACACATTCTCGGTCAAAACAATGCTAAATTATAGACTGACTTGATAGATATCCATATGACGTAGAAGGACCCGAAAGAAAGCAAACATTCGGTTGTGATCCACTAGTCCCATAGCCGATGCAGGAGACCTCCTCGTTAATATAGACACTAGCTTATGTATCTAAATTGCCGAACACCTATTAGGTACTCTGAGAAAATCGTGCAACTTCTAGTTCTAAACATAGAGGCTGAAAAGGCATATGACTATTGGATACTCGTAATCGGGGTTGACTCTTCATATGACCATAGGAGGTCCACAACAACCACGAACTTATGGTTGTGATCCACAGGTCCCACAACCCAATGGGCCTAAAAATCAATCCAACGTTGACGCTGGTTTGTGAACATTAGTATTTAGGTCCTCTCCACTCCCACCAGACATTATCACACAACTATCATTATTAAACGCGTAACTGCCTAATCAAGCTAAAGATTTCTAGAATAGACCAGAGAATCGTCCATAAAACACCAAAATATCCATTACACATTTAGCCATTCATTTTCATGACCTTGTCGGGAGACATATACGAAGCACCCACAGGTCGTCTTCCACGTATTCCACAACCCATAGATCGGATCATGGCAGAGATTGATATTGATTGGAGCCTTCGAGAAGCTATCCTCGTTGAATGATCTATCACATTGGTTCAGGTTAGGAAGGCCTTCTTTGCCTTATATTCAAAGATCCCGTTATTGCGTGTTGAAGACATAAGATTACCTAACTATCTTATCTTCATCCCGTGTGTATTCTATCCCCACCAACTGTCTCGGCACGACCTCGGGAGGTCGGGTGCGAGGAAAAGTTACTTGTAGATTCTCATGCTCGCATGTCACTTTTCCATCGTACAAAATTGGTGAACCCGACGTGAAACGAACACGCAACCTTCTGATTCGAGTCTTATTTCTACTTGTTCTTCCAATTAGTATACTTTTCATCTTTTCCACCTCATTAGCCTTCACATCAGCTTCACCAACAAAATTGGTGAACCCGACGTGAAACAAACTCATACTCCTCTTTCTGTTTTCATTTCTTTCATCCACCTTCACCCTTTCCATTATTCTATAGGTATTCATATACCCCTGAATATGTTGGGATATGATGCATATGGCAGACCTCTCCTAGGTCTTAAAGCATACTACAATCAACTAAATAGACAACCATCACCCTCTCTCTTAGCATGGGGTGACAACTATTCAACTAACCAATTTTCAACACAAACTCCACCTCAAAGGACTAGATATAGTTCTTCTTTCCAAATAGAGGAGTTAGATCAGCTCACTCAAGCACAACAACTGAGCCTTGTGCTCAAACAACAAAGCTCATAGAGAATCTGGTTCATCTCCTCGGGTGTTGCTTAGACCACAAATTAGTAGATAGTCGATCCATATTTTTGTTAGATGATGAATACTTAACATGTTATGCTAGGAGTGAAAAATGCTCTCCAAATATGTACCCACCTATAGGAGTTTTGCAAACACAACTTGAGGTCTCGTTCCAAGAAAACACCCCCATTCCTCCACCTATAGAAATGTCCTAAGTGAAACTTGGCAGGCACCGATCAATTCATAGCAGGGTACCATATGCCTATACAACCTCAAGGTATACAACAAACACCACTAAGGAAAAATATTGTGTCTTCACCAAATGAGGTCATCTCAGCCTTAGTTGAGAAGGTTAGAGGGTTGGAACCTGCTCAAGCAAGTCAAAATCCACAGTTCATACAAGCAGGAACTTCCAATCCTCCACATCATCCCAGCCAAGTAGACCTCCTCATAGGAACAGGCATGTTGGGCATGCCTCCTTAGTATTCACAACAAGCACCAACTAGAATCACGTTTTCAAATGCCACTCCAGTTGAGAGTATGATACCTCCCGGCTTAGCACAAAACAATCTGTTCCTGAGAAATGCTCCTCCATACTTAAACATGTATTCCAAATCACCACAGGGAGATATGTTCTCTTCTCCTAGCATATTTTCTCAACCACAAGGATTCCCTTATGCCCCTGCAAATACATATGCTACGCCATATCAACAACCCATTTCACCTCCCCCTAGTAAACACCATCAATGGTCTAAACCTATGCGATAGGGACTTATTCAGAATATTTGAAAGAACATTTGGACTTCACTATACGAAGTGTCATGCTTCCAAGACCTCTCCCCGATCTACCCAAGTATAAAGGAGAGGGAGACCCAAATGAACATATTAAGGCCTATGCCACAACCATTCAAGAACTACTCCCTTGGGATGGAGTTGTTGCTAAAATATTCCCCAAAAATTTAGAGGGTATCACCCTCGATTGGTATTACAGAATACCTAAAGCCTCAATACATTCATTTAAACAACTCATTTTAGAGTTCATCAAGGCGTTCGACATGAACAAATTGTTGAGAACAAGAATTAGGGAATTCTTGCATATTAAACAAGAACACAATGAATCTGTTGCTCATTTCATCCAAAGATGGCGTACAGTCCTCTATTCTTCAGCAAGCACTCCAAACATGGATCAGATGGAACTATGTGATTTATTCCTTCATTCTCTCAGTAGAGAGATAAAGGAATAAGTCTAGAAGTTCCCACTAAGAACTTATGATGAAGTGCTCGAGAGTTCTCTCTGAATAGATCAAGCTGCAATAGATAGCGGTCATAAGACATATGGAACAAATGGGAGGTTAATCATCCCCAACCAAAACACTACGACTTATCCTACTACCACAAACACCAATCAAGGACCTAAAATCCTTAACAAAAATCGCGGAGTGACAATAGATGGAGTGACTGACCAAACTAAAAATCAAATGTTGTAAATGTTCCACCACTAGTTAACAATCAACGAAACAACAATTTTACCCCAACAATCAACGTGGTGGATTTTAATTATCCCCGACAACAACAACAAAAACAACAACAATGGTAGATCTAAACACAGGGTCCAAGTCAAAACTCAACTGGATATCAAAACCAAAACCAAAGACAACAAACGCAAAACTTTAATCCTAATAATCAATAGTTTAATCAGAGTTTTGGACCACAACATGTGCCAAACCAACAACCTAGGAGTTATAATCCCAACTCATATTGTGGTTTCCACAAAATTCAAGGCCATGACACTAGGACTTTCCATGATTACAATAAGTTCATGCAACATTTTCCAGAAGAACAAAGACAACTCTTCATAGATATGTTCTTAATAGATTCTGTGACACCTATGCCAAATACTTTCATAGGGGTAGTCTCCCCTCAAAACGCACCTCTTAAGATCTTTAATGATCCACTTCCAAATCACAATAACAATAATAAATTAAATCCAAATGGGATGAACAAAGGTGTAATGACAAGAAATAATGATCATGAAGCCTCAACTTCACTAAATCCACCTATCACACCACAATTAGGAAATCAGCCATGAACCAAGATAGTTGGTCTAGTGGAGTTAGATACTGAGCTACACATAGAAGCCATAACAAGAACATAAGAATATTCTTCTCAACCAAATCCAATCTATCCACTAGAACCAGATAACATTCAACAAATGTTGGTAAAACCCATGGGTGCTTATGATTTAATTAATGACTTAACAAAGACCTTCTCTCACATCTCCTTTTTGGACTTGTTGAAAAAATCTCTCCTACCCATAGGGCTGCTCTTTTAGAAGCATTGGGTCTAGGTCATTTAATTAACATCACTCCACCTCCCAAAACACAAGTAAAACAAATAGACTTCAATATCCACCCTCCATGGTAGCCGATATAGGGATACCAAGTTTATATTCGACATAAACAAAATGCCAATAGATGTTGAAATTGCATGTAGAGGTGATCCGACCTTGCATTTACAGGTATGGGTTTACAATAATTACGTTAAATACACAATGGTTGACAATGGGGCGAAGTTAACATTGTTCCCTTCTCTTTCCTTCAAAAGCTAGGATATGGAGAAACAAACTGCTCCACAACAAGAAATACACTAAGATGTTATGATAGCCTTAAGGCTACTTCAATTGGGACTATAATATTACCAGTCACCTTAGGGCCTAAGAAAATCCTCACTAAGTTTTATATCATAGATCAGGAAACCAACTATAATATGATCCTCGGTCGACCATGGATACATCGCATGAAAGCAATCCCTTCTACGTTATTCCAGGAAATAAGATTCTTACACCTAGGAAAAATATTCGTAGCAAAAGGTGGCCCAAAACCATTCGACATACACCTAGTAGACCTGAAGAAAAGACCAGACATTCACTCTGAGTTTGAACTCCCAACAAACCAACTTAACATACTAATCAACTCAAAACCGGAAGAAAAATTAATACCTACAACAGAGCTAGAAATTATGAACCTAGTCAAGGGCATCCCAGCCCTCAAGAATGAAGCTAACGTTGTAAAAACAATGTCATTAGGAACTACTACAAAACTTGTCGAATTATTGGAACAAAATATACCAATTTTCCTACCATTTGATTCCACAGGTATGGGATGTACCCTAGGAGTTGGTTCTCTTCCAGTAGAGGAACTTTGCATGGTAGAAGTAACCAAAACAGAAGAAACAAATGTAAAGAATGTCCCAACATCCATTTTTCCTAGTAAATATTGGACTCTCCACTTTGATGGAGCTAGATGTCGCTATGGAGCTGGGGTAGGTGTGATCTTTACTTCTCCTGAGGGAAAGATCCTACCTTTTTCTTTTAAGTTAAACTTTGAATGTACAAACAATGGAGTTGAGTACAAAGCCCTCCTTGGTCTCATCATAGCCAAAAGGATCGGTATTAATGACATCAGAGTGTTAGGAGACTCACAATTAGTTGCAAACCAAGTCTCTGAAGTATATGAGACTAGAGCTGAGCACTTATAGCTCTATAAAATAGTGGTATTAGATCTAAGCAAAGGATTCAACTTCATATCCATTGAGGAAATCCCATGAGAATAGAACCTTCTCACAGATTCAATAGCAACCTCAGCTTCACATTTTACCCCAAGTAATGAGTTGGAAGATACAAGTTTCAAGGTATCACTTTGTACTGAACCATTGGTGAAGAAAATGTCAACAAACCCTCTTCTAACACATACAATTGAGAATGAATCTTCTATCTTACATCATGTTAATAGTGATAAAGTCACTCTCGAATATCTAAACACCTATGCAGAGCTACACCTTGCTCACCCTATAGTTGATCTTTCCCTAATACCACACTCCTCTTCCTACTTTGGAAATCCCATGGTAGAGTCTCCTCCATAGAAGGATCTTGATATCTACGAGATAGAAAATGGAGAGAGCTTGGAACCGCCTCCCAGCCCCACCTGAATTTGAAGAAGGTAACGCTTCTTTGATGGAAGAAACCATTGACATAAACATCGAACGGAGGAAGAACCAAGAATTTTGAAGTTAGGATCCTCTCTAACTCCAGAGGAAATAGAAATACACACCCAAATCCTCAAAGAACATCAAAAGGCTTTTGCATTTATTTATAGAGAAATGATAGGTATCGCACCATAAGTTGCGGTACATAATCTTGTCACTAAACCAGATGCGAAGCCAATTAAACAGTCAAGACCAATGAAGCCAAAAGTGGCTCTCATGGTAAAAGAGGAAGTAGTAAAAATTCTCCAAGTAGGATTCATCAAACCCGTTGACTATTCACAATAGGTGTCTAATATCGTTCCTGTCCTAAAAAAGAATGGGAAGATACACATTTGTATAGAATTTTGGGATATTAACAAAGCTTGTCCCAAGGATGATATCCCATTACCATCCATTGACGTTATCGTTGATGCAACAACTAGATTTGAATTGTTGTCCCTCATGGATGGGTTCTCAGGGTACAATCAGATTAAAATATCTGAACATGATCAAGCCAAAACCACATTTATAACTCCTTGGGGAACTTATTGTTATGCTATCATGCCATTTGGTCTTAAGAACACCGGCGTTACGTATCAGCGACCAATGACTTATATATTCCATGATCTTATCCATAAAATTGTGGAATCATATGTGGATGACTTGTTAGCCAAGGCCAAGAAATGTTGTGATCATCTAGAGGTGCTCCGTATCATCCTCTCATGACCAATTGAGTATGGTGTCACATTAAACCCAGAGAAGTGCGTGTTCGGTGTAATAGGAGGCAAACTTTTAGGATACATTATATCTTCACGAGGGATTAATGTTGATCCAGCCAAAATACGGGCTGTTCTAGAAATGATCCCACCTTCAGACGAGTCTGGAATCATGTCATTTCTCAGGAAACTTGGTGCAATCCGAAGGTTCATTCCAGATTTAAGATTTTCCATTCATACAATCAATAATCTACTCAAGAAATATTATAGCGTCGATTAGGATCAAGATTGCAATGAGGCCTTCAAAGCGCTTAAGCACTTCTTGTTGTCACCATCCACGCTAATGCTTCCCAAGCCGACCATCCTCTAATCCTATACTCACGAGCCACTCATGTCTCGGGCTGGCTCGCATGATGGCTCAAGAAGATGATAACAAATGAGAATGTGTGATCTATTTCATTAGCCAAACATTACTTGATTATGAAACATGTTACACACGGTAGAGAGAGAATGCCTTGCCATAATTTTTGTAACAAAATGTTTGAGACATTACATGTAAAACCCGAAACAAGGGTCATTGTAAAGACAGGACCATTTACGAACATTTCTCACACAAGGATCTTAATCTAAAAAGTTGGCTGTTTCATAACCCTAATGGGAGAATTTGAGTTAACATTCGTGTAAACCAAAAGTCCATTAAAGGACAAATCATTACTGGACTAGTTAGTGACAATCCACTAGATGGAGGTGAGCTGGTAGATCTAGACTTTCCCAATGAATGTGTATACTTTGTTGAAACCAAACCCCCCATTTCTACATGTCCTTGGTATACTGATATCATCAATTTTATCATGGACCATACATACCCAGAAAGTGCCACGTCACAACAAAGAAGGTGGTTATGCATTATTGCCACTAAATATGTTGTTTTAGACCAAGTGCTCTATCGTAGAGCCTTTGACGACATGCTTCTAAGATGCGTCAACATAGAAGAATCCAAGAGGATTCTTCATGAATCCCATAGTGGTATATGTGGGGGCCACTTCGGTGGTCATGCCACCGCTCACAAAATACATCGGATGGGCTATTTTTGGCCCATTCTCAAACATGACATAGTGGAATTTGTACGCAAATGCCACAAATGTCAAGAATTCTCTCATGAGATTCACATGCCAGCACAATCCCTGCAACCAATAGCAACTCCGTGGCCCTTCTTCACTTGGGGTCCGGACTTAATAGGGAAATTATCTCCTCGACAATTGATGGCCATAATTTTATAATCACAGCCACAAAATATTTTACGAAATGGGTGGAGGCTATGGCTCTCACCTCCATACCAGGTTTGGTGATTTCCAAATTCATTCTGAACCAAATTATCTGTAGGTATGGTGTCCCACAAGTCATTATCTTAGATAATGGCACGTCCTTTAAGAATGATGAGGTTCGTGAGTTATGTAGAAATTTCAAGATAAACCATCACATAGCCTCTCTTTACTACCCTCAAGCCAATGGGCAGGCTGAAGTGACAAACAAAATGTTGAAAGCTATTCTCCTCAAAATGGTAAAGGAAAACAAACAAGATTGGCATTTAAAATTATATCCGGCCTTGTGGGCCCACCGAACCTCAATAAGAACACCAACAAGAGCAACTCCTTTCTCGTTGGTATTCAAAGCAGAAGTAGTTCTCCCACTTGAGGTTGAAATACCCAGTCTCTGCATCTCATTACAAGGGATTCTAGATGAAGAAGCTTATAGGAGGCATGCCTCTCCCAACTAGAAATCCTAGATGAGGCCAAGTTAAATGCCGAACAACGATGACAGAGCCCGTGATGACCAGACGTGCGGGTAGTATAACAAAAAAGTCTATGAGCGAGAAATATATGAAGGAGATCTAGTTCTAAGACTAGACAACCAGATCAATAAGAAAACCAGCGAAGGAAGAAAGTTCTGGCCCAAATGGTTGGGCCCATATTGAGTCATGAAGGACTACGGAAATGGTGCATATCTCTTGTGCACACTAGAAGGTGAGGAATTTGGTGAAACTATCAATTCCTTACACCTTAAGCGGTTTTACGCATAAAACATCAAAGTCATTGCTAGTACATTATAGCTACCTACATTGCATTAGTCCTTTAACTACTTCATTCTATCCATCTCGTAAAAATGATTGTCTAGGAGCTTACTCTTAAAACAATCTTTACAAATTTCTGAAGATATTGGCAAAAATATTCATATCACATCTCTTCAAACATCATCAAATATTTTCAAATCTTCTCATCAATTTCAATAGAAAAACATTGACGGAAACCATACCAAGACCTGCATACTTGGCTTTGCTCTTTCTTTCTACTAGGTAAAGTTTTCCTTGCCTACGGTCTGTTCTGGAAGCTTCTTGGTGTCACATCTATCCCTCTTAAAATCTCTTGGAACGAAAGGATGTCCCAAATTCTTAGATCAGAAATGTCAAAATCAAATGAAATCAAAAGCACCAAACAAACAAAATATTTTATTTTACACACTTCTTTACCCCATCAACCTTCAGTGATAAGCCCACATCTCTTACTAGTGATGTGAGGTTAGGAAAGGAAAGAAGTTCCCTTACTCACCTATATCTTGCCTTTGGTGACAAACCCATGCTTATTACTAGTGGCGTGAGGCAGGGTGTAGGGGTTCCAGTCACACAAACTAAAAAATATTGGTATGCTAAGAAACACAAGTCAAATTTTGTTAAGAAAAAGCAAATATCCAAAGTTGAAGGAGTTCAAATCCTCAAAACTAGATTTTGTCAACCAGGTTGCCATTTATGAATCTAAGTCTAGATAAACTGAAAAGTAAGTGGCATTCTAAGCTTGGTAGTAGTTCTGAGTAGGGTAGGTGTGTAGGTCCAAATTTGTTTCTTGTTCTTGGTTTGTTTTTCTTTCATCATTCCGTTCAATCAAACTCATACAACTTGTGCCATTCCTAATTCTTGGTGTTGAGCCCTCACGTCTTACTAGTTGCATGGATTTGGGGATTGGGGAAAGTTCATCTCTTTATCACTATGCATTCATCACATTTTACCAATATAAGAAGGAATCACAAACATTGCCTAAAGAGTTCAAAATTCAAGACTACGATATGTTAGTATCATCTCATATCAACACCTTTATGCAGAAAACATATAAAGTAAAACATTCTATTTACTATCATTTGTTGTCCATTGCATACATTCTAAAAACATGAAAAGAAAATATTCTACAAACATCTAAAAACACATTTAGAAAATGAGTCACAAAATTCAAGATACCAAGAGTTTAGATCCAAAGATATATATATATATATAATAATCAGGTTTCATGTACAATGCCATCATGCACTAGGCATGGTCAAAATGCTCAATGAGCCCGAAAGTACAAAAATACTCATATAAACAACCTAAAAAGGTCACTACAAAAAGAGCCAAGTGGCCTCTCAATCCCTATGGGATCCCTTAGAAGGCGCACGATCACATCTAGGACTTTGGCTACACCGGTGCTCTGAGTGCACTGAGGGCTCGCGGTCCCGAATAGTAGTTGTAGCCTTGCTATGAGAGCGGCTCCTCCTCATCAGGAACTCTGTAGTCCTATACCTAGCTAACTCGGTATAGAGGGAGGTCACCATCTTGGCCACGTGTTAGATAGGGGAAAAAACATCGATATGCCTACCGGCTGCTGAAGGCTCCCCTACATCCATGGATAGCTCAGCACAAGTCTTCTTCGTGGGGAGCATCAGGGTATCAGTACATACCCGACGAATCAAGTCTCGCCACTCATTAGCAATCTCTGCAAGCAAAGGAGAAAACAAATTAGAAAATGATCAAAAGGTGAAACCAAGGATGAACAAAAAGAGAGATAACAACTAAGGAAATCCTAGCTAAAATAAATATCAAAAGAAGAGTGATAACTCACTCGGATCTCTGGGCCTCCAAGAAGGATCTCTAGGATACGAACCTATAACAGAAATTGCCACTAACTAATGTCCTCCTCCTATGTCTGGGACAACATGGCATCCTACCACGGACTCATCCTCTCCGCCTAGGTCTTGAGAAAGTAACTCCTCTGAGACTAGAGTCACCCTCTCCATGCTCTGCTCTGCCCTCTCAGCCTGTAAGATCTCCTGAGTGTCATGCCACTCGGGATCGCTATCCTCTTCCCCACCCGACTCGCTGATCTCCATGTCCTCGGTCTCCTCCTCCATCTCCCCCGTGAACTCCTCAAACTCGGAGTCTATATCAATGGGATCATCACTGCTATGGGTAGGACCGACGACAATCCGAAGTAAAGGTGCCTGAGGAGCACCGGCTCTCTCTCAAGTGCATACCACCCTCCTAGCTGCAATAGGGATGCCAGGAGTAATAACAGTCCAACCCCGGCCTCTAGGACCTCCCCTAGCCTCTCGAACTGATCTGAACACTGGCACCACTGGGGGAAGCATGTCAATGTAAGCAAGGCCAAACTGCTGAGGAACTCGATCAAAGGGGTGTGTCTCTACCTTCCCTGTCCTGTCCACAAGTTTCCCTATAGTAGAGTAGGAAATCAAAGTAAAGGTCTCCTCGCCCGACAACCCTGCCATGGCCTGATAAGGTGTGGCCTCCATATCCCTAGTAATCAGGGAAGAAACTGGCTAGTGGGGTGTTATAAGCACCGTCATCTCTGTCCATCTAGCTACCCTCATGGCCCCGGATCCTCCACCTCTATGCCTCTCCCATAAGGGATGATGCACTCATAGACCACTCATAACTAAGGTCGGATGGC
The DNA here is from genome assembly GCA_018340775.1 of Taxus wallichiana var. yunnanensis. Classification (NCBI taxonomy): domain Eukaryota; kingdom Viridiplantae; phylum Streptophyta; class Pinopsida; order Cupressales; family Taxaceae; genus Taxus; species Taxus wallichiana. The sequence continues at coordinate 443,068,443 of CM031243.1, read as the reverse complement.
TCAACAACTGTCCTGTAATCGAACCACCCTGTATAAGTCGTGATAGGTGGTCCCAAGTATATCGTCTCCTAGGCATAAATCGACCATGTTCCTCAATCTGTGTGATGATGGGGCCCAATACTAGAGAAAAGTATCCCCTTCCTTGTCTCGATCAATATCGAAGTAAGGATGCCCATAATGGTCTGACGATCGGAGGATGGGCAAGCCAGGAATAGAATGGACCTTCACCCCCTTCTTCAAACTAGTGGAGACAACTGTGTCTCCCATATAGGTGGCCCACTGAGTCACCTGAGCTCTGGATACTGTTGTATCAAATGAAAGTCTCCTCCCGATAATCAGGACTCCCAAAATGTGGTAGACATCCTTTAGAGTGATAGTCCACTCACCCCTAACACCTGGAAATCGGGAGGTGTTCTGATCTCGCATCCTAGTAAGAAAAATAAGTCACATAGTATGTGACTGAGTGCAACATGAGGGAACTATGTGATCCTCAATATACCTGCCCTCTGAAGAGTATCCTACTCAGCCTGAGAGAGAGCATCTAACACTGCTGGAAGCCAATCACTCTCCCTCTCTCGACTTCATCTAATGTACTCTTCCTTCTTCTGCAAAACACCCAAAAACACGCAAAAAGAAGCAAGTTAGTGCCAAGATTACATTAGAAAAATCATTAAAGCAAGTAAGAATACTAAAAATGTAAAAATAAACTCAAAACTAGTGTTTTTAGCACTCTGTAGAGAACCGCCTAAAAGGGAAGTGGTCTGTAACCGCCACCACCGCTCGGGGTGGCGATCCTATCCCGAACTACAAACGGGTCGCATGCCCTAAAAATGCTTTAAAATACAAAAATTGACCGTTTTAGCTAAAACAAAAGCCTACCCATTAGGTGTCCCCCCTAAGAGACACATTTAAAACTAACATTTCTAAAAATAACCCCCCACAACAAAGATTTCATCATTTTAACATTTTGGGTGCAAAAACGTTAAATCAAGAAGAACTAACCTAGGATCTTGCGGGTCGAGGTTCTGCTCATGGAGGCATGATCGCTATCTCGATACGAACATTTCAACTATACTCTCATTGAAAACCATCACCATGGGTCCCAGAGCTCAAAAACTATCAAATCAACACATGCAAATGAATAGGAAAATGGTCCTGTTATATATATATATATATATATATATAGTGTTTTGACTCATTTTGAATGCCCCTTTCGCAGGTTTAGAGCGCCGACGGAGGTAAGTTCTCATCCCCACGTAAATGGTAAGTCCTCATTTCATATTAATTTAGTATTTATTTTTCAATTTATGTTATCTATCTGCACTTGAGTCCTCTTTCCATTTTACAGGTAGTAGGAACTCGGATGGAAACATTTCGACACATGGGTGTGTCAGGTATAATTTCTAAGCTTCCCATTTTGGGACTGCCATACTTGGACCCACCGTTTTACGCCTCTTTATGGTTAAAACACTTCTCCAAGAGGGCAATATGTACGTACCCAAAATTATAGGGTACCGTACCACCGAAAAGATGATACACATGCCCCAATGATAATACAGTTACCTTGCAAGGTGTTCGGATCCGAGAAGCTCATGAAGTAAATGTTAGCACCTAAATACTTTATCCATTTTCCTTGTGCTTCGCTTTATCCTCTGCCTTCCTTTTCTAAGCTTTTTGACCTTGATGTGAAACCGTCGCCTTGGCCACAGGGCGGCGGTCTTGTAACCACCACCCCGCTCGGGGTGGCGGTTCTTCACACATTTTCCAAAGACGCTCCTTTGATCATGACTTGTGTAATTTTTCAACTTTCACCATCTTTTCTCAACCGCTTTAGCTTGTATTAATGTTTTTTGTTCCCTAGAATAGTGTTTCTTCATTGCTTAATGGTAAAAGAGTTCTAATAGGAGTTACCTTTGGGTGAATGTGAAATCTATAAATAGCCAACTTTTTTCAAGCAAATGGCCCCTTAACTTCTCATTTCCATTGTTTAGTCTTTTAATTTCTTGTTTAGAGCTCATTTTGTTTTCATGTTTGCATCCATGCTAGTTTTCCTTTGCTATTGGAATCCATTTGATCTTCTTGCTTCAGTATTGTTCATTATTGTTCATATAAATTAGTTTAGATTAGAGTAGTGTCATTTGTAGATTGAATCCATTAGAGTTGTAGGTTGTGTTCTTCACAGAAGGTAGATTCTAGAATCTCTTGATAAACTTCTGTTGTATTCCCACAATAAATCCCACTAGGAATTACATACACCAAGCTCTATCACTTGCATTGTCCCTCTCTACTTGCATTATATTCGGTCTATATCCAAATCTGCCATTGTTCAAAATGCTTTTTCTGTTGATGCTAGCATATACATGCTCTTCTGGACTCACGTGAACATGAAGGAATGGGAAGATCATTTTAAGGGGAAAAAATCATACACTCATCGGATTCACCACCGTTCTACAAATTCCAAGTTTTATCTGTCAAATTTCTAGTTAAAACATATCAAATAGAGTAGTGAAATATTTCATTTAAGTTAAGTTCCATTTTTGATATTGCTAGGGAAGCTGTGGAGATTGATAGTTTCCGAGAAACTATGATTCATTCCTCACTTCTGAGGTAGGATCGAGAATCTTTCAAATAAGTGTTAGTGTAAATCAGCAGCACCCCCTGGATGTTGATCAGATTTCTAGTTTGATCATTCTAAGCACCCAGTGTGATTGCACAACATTGAAACCTCTCTCCAAGTGTGGGACTTGTAAAATGAGAGAGGAATCTCCAGATTAGAGGTTGGTTCCTCTTCCTAAACTACCTGCCACAAGCTGTTCCAGTGCAGGGAAGCTAATCTAATCCTAAACTAACCTCCAAGGAGACAAGGAGAGAGAGAAAGAGAAAAAAAACAAAAGCCTACACTAAAACGGTGATACACCAGAGAAGGAAAATGTTGAACATCTATCAGAACTGCTATGAACACATCTCCAACCTTGCAATGAACATTTAAACATGCAAAAACACCTGCAATGAAGATAGGCAAGAAGAAAACACACAAAAATGAGCAAGGACGACAGATGCATCACAAAACATGTTTTTGTTGCTCCGTAAGTTTGCATAGAACATCATTTTAATGGTAAAAGGCAAAATGCCATTACGGAGCGGGGAGGAGGTTCAAACTCCATTTTCAACCTCAGGGAAGAAAAGAAAGGAGAGTAGAGTAGAAAAGATGAACCACCCTTTGAAAAATGAGCCAAATCGGCTTTTACAAAGGCATGGATGAGACCAAGAGAGAGAAACGTGAGAGAACGTGCAAAGCGGTCCAACCATTGACCAAAACGCATTCTTCATTAAAATCGGTGGTTGAAACGTCACTACTCGCCATGTCAAGAAGTATCGACCCATGTGCATTAAAACTAGTTGTTGAAACGTCACTTCGCCATGGTGAAGAAGAATGTGACCCATGTGCATTAAAATCGGTTGTTGAAACGTCACTTCTCGCTATTACCACGTGCCGAGACGTTTCTTGATTTTCCCTCTCTAAACTGAAAAAAATTCAATATTTACCCTAGAATCATGTAGATAATTTCTCCATCTTTCCATTGATATAAAGAACATGAAAATCCGAGCTCTTGATCGAAAGTTATGGCCATTTGAAGATTTAGGAAAACAGCCCAAAACGGATCGGCGGGAAAAAAAAGTTTGAATTTTTACTCGTTTGGTCTTTGAAAGATTTTTTTGAATTTTCCCACGCTCGCCACTTGGATGACATGTGGCACATTCTCGATTGGCTCGGTCCATCCTGTTTCAATTTTTCGTGGGCTGCACTTGACATGTGTTTATGCTTGACACGTGTCAAAACCCCATTGGGTGCGGGTTTGACACTCCAAAATTTCCCGCGGCTTTTTATCTCAAAATTTTCCTTCATTTTTACTTTGGAAAATTTTCCAAATTGGCCCCGCCTATCCGCCTATTCGGGACACGTGGCGATATTTCATTCACTCGACCGTGGGCGGACCTTTGTCTTTAAAATTTTGGTGAAACACTTAGCCATTTTTGAAAAGTTCCTCCGAGCTTCAAACTTCCTAGGCCTCATGGGACACGTGTCATAATATTACTGGACGCGGGCCATCCTTGTCTCTTTTGCGGTCTTTTCACTTTTTCACGTCCCTCCCGTGCTTTTTGTCCCCGACTGCCTGGGACAAATATCTCCGAACCGCCTTGAAATGGATCTTTTTTCGGCGAACCACCGATTCGCGTCCTCCGCGTACTTTTGGCCCGGATGTCCCAAACTACCTAGGATAAATATCTCCGAACCGCTCGAAATGGACTGTCTTTCGGCTAACCGGCCGATTTGCGTCCTCCACGTACTTTTGGCCCAGATGTCCCAAACTGCGCGAAACAAAAGACTTAGACATTTTTTCCTTGCTTTCGGCTATTTCGGCTTTTCGCATCCCTCGCATCCTGACGTCCCAACTGTCCCGGACTACCTGGGACAAAAGACTTAGCCGATTTTCTTGCTTTTTCGGCCCCAAGCTTGGTACGACGAACCTCAGTACGACCCGAACTAGTTTAAAACAATCCTGCAACCTTATTTTTTGCATTTTTTCCATTTTTTCTAACTCGTTGGGATTTCTTCTTGGATGGGAGAGTTAGAAAAGGCCGAGGGGACCCCGAAAAACATGATTTTGGGCCTCGAATCAATCTTACTTGCTCGGGACTGAATAATTTGATGCATGTTATCAAAATTACCTTGAGGGGTGAATTTTGGATAACAATTTTGGCGACTCAGTGGGGTCATCTACCTGCTAGATGAAGAATGACCAATTGCCTGAAGCATCCATTGGGCATGGAGTCATGACTTGTAGCCTGCAAACTGATCTAAACTTTGAAAACCTCCCTCTGAGCCACTTGAAAACCCACTGAAATGGACTGCACAAGAGCAAAACCAGCACCACAAAAACTATGTACAAAACTAAAAATCATACATGCTCCAAATGGAACATGCAGAGTGTGCACAAGCACTTCTTTTACTGAAAGTAAAACTACCTATCCTACTCTAACTGGAAGCAAAAGTGGGCTAAACAGACCACTTCATTTCAAGTTGTGTAAAATAGCTTCCTTTCTTCAAAATTGGCAACCATGCAACTGATTTGGAGTTGAGTATGGCTGATTGGATGAGTGGAAAATCAACAAGAAGCTGGTCTTCTACCCAAATCATCAAGGTGTCAACTGAAAACAAATCCAATACCTCTTTTAGTTGCTCGCATTTGGATTGGAGAGGTATGACAATGATCCTTGGTACTTTGTAGCTCATCCTCATGCTCAGAAGCAAGCATGACTAGTTGTGACTTCTCCTTTGGCTCCAATGAAGCCAAATACCTGATTGGGCAAGGTCTGATCCGTTTGATATGCCCATAGCTCTGATTTTCAACTCCAAAAATGGAGTCTTCTTGTAGACCTTCTTGAATGGATGGTGTGGAAGCAATGGTAGAATCCTTCTGCCCTTTCTCTTCCTCCAATGAAGAACATGAAAGATTTAAATCTTCCAATCTTGATTCCAAAGAGATGCTATAAGATGCAGGCTACTACAAATGAATGCTCTCCTTCATGATAGCGAGGATCATGTATTTGGAACATGGATGATGAAAGAGAGAATGGTGGAAACTCAACCAGCTTCTTCTTCATCAAAACAGTCCTCTAAATCGATAAGTAAACTACCTCATTCTTTGTCTTGCTGCAAATGTTCAACTTCTCCCATGGTGTTCTCTTGATCTGCAACTTGATCACCATGGTTTCCTTCATCCTCCAACATTGAGTTTGAGAGATCAAACTCTTCTTCAACATCTAGAACTTGAGAGAGATGAAGTAGAAAGAAGAACTGAAGGTTCTCCTGTAGCCTACTTTGTGCTCAAAGCCCTTGGATCTGTAATTTTCTCCTCCACAGCTGGAATGTGCTCCTCTTCTTTTGGATTTGGGGCAGCTTCTTCCTCCTCTACTACTTGAAGACAATCTTTCTCTTGATAGAACTCTTCCTCTAGCATGAAGTTTGTCAAGTCAAACTCTTCAATCTGCTACTCTAGAGGACAAGTTTGGACTGCAAGATCTTCTTCTAAGCTTTCTTCCTCTATGGCTGATTGTGCAACTTGAATTGAATCAACATTCCTTTCAAATAGAGTGCCAACATGGACACTACTTTTTGAGTAAACCGATTTGATGATCTGCTTCTTCTTTTGCTCTTCTTCTTTCTGACAAGCAAATTCAGTCCTAACCACCACTTGTTTTCCAACTCCAACCTCTTCTAAAGGCTTAACCATCAAGGGGATCTTTGTCATCCCAAATTTAAGAGCCCAACTCTTCAGAATTTGAATTTCTTCATCCTTGTTTGGCTTTTCTTTTTGTTGTTGTTTTCCTTGACTGGAATTCTGATTTTTATCCTCCCAACATGGATTTGGGAATGCAAGAGGAGAAGTGGATTGTAACTCAAATGGCTTGGCAATTTTTCGTGGTGGTGGAGGAGGTAGAAACTCTTGTTTCTTTGGAGGAGGGGGTATTTCTGTTAGCTCTTGTGGAGGGGATGACTATTTGGAAGGAAAAGGGACAAAAGAATTGAGGTGTGGTGGGAGACTAGGGAATGGAGAAATGGAATTAACTCTTGGGGCAGCATTGATCTGATTTAGAATTTGAAATTCCAAATGAGATGATGCTGCTTGAGTAATGGGAAGGTAAAAACCAGATGATGGTGTAGAACTTACCCATTAACAAGGTTGTTCAACACCAAGTGTATAGGCCTCTATTTCTACTTGTCCATTGTGTAAGTTGGGGCGAGATCTCCATCATGAAGTCCACTTCTCCCGAGGGCTGAAGTGTCTGAAAAGGACCTCCCCATGGACAGGAGTCCTGCAACCAATTTTGAAAGCTTTCATTTGAGTTGTTACTCTTGATTGCACCATCTTCGCCTCCATCTTTTGGATTTTCTCCAATAGACTAGCATCTTACATCCGATGGTCTTCATTATATGCATACTATTGCTCTTGGAAAGCTCCATAGCCAAACTGATTTTTCCATTGCTGCTCATATGGGTATGTATGCTGATTTTGAATTTGTTCAAAATGCTGATTTGGAGGATTTAAAAAACATGTTGGAGGTGGGAAACATTGCTGTTGTTGTAAATGTGAGTTCCATGATGGAAATGAAGTCATGATTGCACAACTTCATGGAATGGAAAAGAATGAAAGAGATAGAAAGAATAATGGATGGAAATGGATGAAAAATAGGTCTCAAAACTTGAAATGGGTTGCTGATCAGATGGAGTCGCGAGATGTGTTTGCAAGTGTCTCCAAAGGCTGAAATCTTCACAGGAACACACCAACATGCAAAAGATGAAGTGGAAGACCTCTAAGGTCCCATCGGGTGTGCCAAAACTATTAGTGCAAATCAGCAAAGCACCCCCTAGATGTTGATCAGATTTCTAGTTTGATCATTCTAAGCACCCAATGTGATTGCACAACATTGAAACCTCTCTCCAAGTGTGGGACTTGTAAAATGAGAGAGGAATCTCCATATTAGAGGCTGGTTCCTCTTCCTAAACTACCCGCAACAAGTTGTTCCAATGCAGGCAAGCTAATCTAATCCTAACCTAACCTCCAAGGAGATAGGGAGAGAGAGAAAGAGAAAAAAAGCAAAAGCCTACACTAAAACGGTGATACACCGAGAGAAGGAAAATGTTGAACATCTATCGTAATCTACTATGAACATAGCTCCAACCTTGCAATGAACATTTAAGCGTGCACAAATACTTGCAATGAAGAGAGGAAAGAAGAAAACAAGCAAAAATGAGCAAGGATGGATAGATGCATCACAAAACACGTTTTTGTTGCTCCGGAAGTTTGCAGACCATCATTTTAATGGTAAAAGGTAAAAATGCCATTACGAGTAGGGGAGGAGGTTCAAACTCCATTTTCAACCCCGGGAAGAAAAGAAAGGAGAGCAGAGAGAAAGATGAACCAACCTTTGAAAAATGAGCCAAATCTGGCTTTTACAAAGGTGCATGGATGAGACCGGAGAGAAACGTGAGAGAACGTGCAAAATTCAACCATTGACCAAAATGCATTCTTCATTAAAATCGGTGGTTGAAACATCACTTCTGGCCATGCTGAAGAAGAATGTGACCCATGTGCATTAAAACTGGTTGTTGAAACGTCACTTCTGGCCATGCTGAAGAAGAATGTGACCCATGTGCATTAAAATCGGTTGTTGAAACGTCACTTCTGGCCATTACCACGTGCCAGAGACGTTTCTTGATTTTCTCTCTCCAAACTGAACCAAAATGTAAGATTGACCCTAGAATCATGTAGATAATTTCTCCAGCTTTCCATTGATATAAAGAACGTGAAAATCTGAGCTCTGGATCGAAAGTTATGGCCATTTGAAGATTTAGGGCAAAACAGGCCCAAAACGGATCGACGGGAAAAAAAAAGTTTGAATTTTTTACCCATTTGGTCTTTGAAAGATTTTTTTTGAATTTTCCCACACTCCGCCACTTGGATGACATGTGGCACATTTTGATTGGCTCGTGTCCATCCTGTTTCAATTTGTCGTGGGCTACACTTGACATGTTTATGCTTGGACACGTGTCAAAACCCCATTGGGTATGGGTTTGACACTCCAAAATTTCCCACGGATTTTTATCTCAAAATTTTCCTTCATTTTTACTTTGGAAAATTTTCCAAATTGGCCCCGCCTATCCACCTGTTTGGGACACGTGGCGATATTTCATTCACGACAGGGGTCATGGGGCAAACCTTTGTCTTTAAAATTTTTGGTGAAACACTTAGCCATTTTTTGAAAAGTTCCTCCAAGCTCCAAAACTTCGGCCTTGTGGGACACGTGTCATAATATTACCGGACGTGGGCCATCCTTATCTCTTTTGCTTGTCTTTTCACCTTTTCCCACGCGTCCCTCCAGTACTTTTGTCCCCAGGATCGCTGGGACAAATATCTCCGAACCACCCGAAATGGACTGTCTTTCGGCGAATCAGCCGATTCACGTCCTCCGCGTACTTTTGGCCCGGATGTCCCAAACTACCTAGGATAAATATCTCCGAACCACTTGAAATGGATCTGTCTTTCGCGAACCACCGATTCGCGTCCTCCACATACTTTTGGCTCGGATGTCCCAAACTGCGCGAAACAAAAGACTTAGACATTTTTTCCTTACTTTCGGCCATTTCGGCTTTTCAAGCGTCGCGTCCTCGCGTCTGGCGTCAACTATCCCGCACTTCCGGGACAAAAGACTTAGCCAATTTTCTTGCTTTTTCGGCCCCAAGCTTGGTACGATGAACCTTAAGTACGACTTTGAACTAGTTTAAAACAATCCCGCAACCTTATTTTCTTCATTGTTTCTATTTTTTCTAACTCGTTGGGATTTCTTCTTGGATGGGGAGTTAGAAAAGGCCGAGGGACCCAAAAACATGATTTTAGGCCTCGAATCAATCTTACTTGCTCAGGATCGAATAATTTGATGCATGTTATCAAAATTACCTTGAGGGGTGAATTTTGGATAACAATAAGTTAATCAACTATCTAGTTATTTAGGATAAACTCACAACTACACATGTAAGTAACTACATTGAGCTACCTTGCTTGTTTTAATTTTGTTATTAGATTAGTTGTCATTTTTTGAATGTATTAGATTAATTTCTCTTTCAATTATATTCAAAATTTTATCAAAAATACAAAAATAGAGGAATATATATATATATATGTTGTAGATATATCTTACATAATTAGTTTATTTCATTTCAGCTTAGGCTTATATTGATCTTGTATGAAAATCACGAGACCTAGGGATCCTGGGAATACATTTTTGAGCTAATCATGCCCTAACCAAATATTGTTACAGCAAGAATAACGACATAGACCAAAATCTCGGAATTCAGTCTTTCGAACAACAATAGAGCTACAAGAAATCAGCACATAGTTAAGCGTATTAAACATAGAAGACGACAAAGCACACACGTTATGGTCAAAATAGCCAAATTATAGATAGCCTTGATAGATATCTGTATGACTGTAGAAGGACTTGAAAGAGAGAAAACATTCGGTTGTGATCCACTAGTCCCACAAATGCCGCAAGAGACCTCCTTGTTGATATAGACACTAGCTTACGTATCCAAGTTGCTAGAACACCTGTTAGGTACTCCAAGAAAATCATGCAACTTCTAGTTCTAAATATAGAGGCTGAAAAGGCATACGACTACTGGATACTCAAAATCAGGGGTTGACTCTTCATATGACCATAGGAGGTCCACAACAACCATGAACTTATGGTTGTGATCCACAGGTCCCACAACCCAACGGGCCTACAAATCAATCCAACATTGACGCTAGTTTGTGAATATTAGTATTTAGGTCCTCTCCACTCCCACCGACATTGTCACATAACTATCATTATTAAACATAACAACTAATCAAGCTAAATATTTCTAGACTAGACCAAAGAATCATCCATAAAACACCAAAATATCCATTACACATTTAGCCATTAATTTTCATGACCTTGTCGGGAGACATATACGAAGCACCCAAAGGTCATCTTCCATGTATTCCATAACCCATAGATCAGATCATGGCAAAGATCGATATTGATTGGAGCCTTTGAGCAGCTATCCTCGTCGAACGATTTATCACATAGGTTTAGGTGAGGAGGGCCTTCTTTGCCTTATATTCGCAGATCTCGCTATTGCGTGTTGAAGACATAAGATTACCTAACTAGCTTATCTACATCCCATGTGTATTCCATCCCCACCGGCTGTCTCGGCATGACCTCGGGAGGTCGGGTGCGAGGAAGAGTTACTTGTAGATTCTCATGCTCGCATGTCACTTTTCCATCGTATGCAAGCTCTCTCGATTTTTATGTTTTTCAGTTAGAAAAGGTTGTTATCAACCCATGGGGAGCTATAAATTGGTATATCATGTTGTTTATGGGCTTTCATTGATGGTATAAGTTGGTATAAACTGCATTGAAGATGTAGTTTAGGATCTCATCCCTAGATGTTTCTTACAACTAGTGCATAACAAAGTTAATGCATATTATGAATGTGATCAACTTATATAGGTGAATATGAAGGTTAGATAATTTTTAAGTACTAAATCATTATTTTTGACATGTATGAGTGTTTTTCATAGATCTTCCTAGTTCTCCTATAGTGTTCCGATGTGGAGAAAGAAGGCAAACCAAAGTATAAGGAATGTAAGATAGATTTATGTTCTTGTATGATGAATTAAGTTGATTATTTTCAATCAAGAAGGGATATAGGAGTTGAATGAATATGAATATCATATGTAAATATTTTTTTCATTAATGTAAAAAGGGGGGGAAAAAATAGGTCATTTTCCATTAATGACAACGGTGGAGATTGTTAACATGTGTGAGTCTAGGTGTTTTCATTGATGCAAAAGATCATTAATTAAATAGATGATTATGGCTGAGTGCTATAGTATGCTTAGTGTGATTTTGAAATGGTCTTTCAGGTTGTTTCATGTTTGCATGATTAGACAAGGTGAGAATGGCTTGGCCTAGTATGTCTAATCATGTGACCTACCTAGCTTAGGTGATGGTGCATGGAGAATTGAGATACATGGTGGCTTGGGGAGTACAGTAGTGGCATGGAGATCATGTTAGGATAGTTTTGAGACACTCAAATGAGTTTCAGAGTACATGTATAGGTGGAAGACTAAGTTATAAGTGCACATCTAGACCTATTCTAGGTTCTTGGAGGCCAAACGAAGCATGAGAGTCATTTTTAGAGCCATGTGAGATCATGGAGGCATGCATAGGTGTGATACATGTTGTATAAAAATGGTTAGGTACTTTTAGAGAGCTTGGAATCAGATTCACGATGTTTTTCTTCTTGTTGTAGGTTTATACGAGGCTTAATCCTAGTGCTTGGAGGCCTAATAAGGCATAATCACTTGCAGAGTGTATGAAATCTTGAGAACACTAATGGAGGTGCTTCAAGTTTTTATATTATGTATATTCTCTTAGAGGAAGCTTCATTCTTGGTTGTAGTGTTAGTTCAACTTATTATGGCCTAGAACATGCAAAAACCTGAGGGATACTCATATAAGTAATGATGTTGGTGAAGATGGAGAGCATTTGAGCTAATACAATGATTTGAGAAACATTTCATGTTTCCATGATGAGAATTTCACAAGTTATAGTGTTTTGGTGAAATAGGTGCTTGAGAATGCATTTTCCAGCTTGATAGGAAACTTCTTATGCCCATTGTGAATTGTGTGATTTGCATGGGACCTATACATTTTTAGGGATGTTTTTACAATTAGATAATATCATTTTTCAAAAATAATGGAGAAGTTTCATCGTCATATATTTTAATGAATGAATGTTAAGAAGTGAAACAACTTTTTATGGATTTGAAACCCTAGGTCAAGAGTGATGGAGGAAAAAATTATTGGTATGGGAAAGGAATTAATTAGTCATGTAAATGTGATGATTTTATGTTGTAGAGGAATCCTCTAGATTTCTAGAAAGGTATATTAGAGCTTGTGACAGTATGTGAACCCCAATCAAAATTAACAAGTTTATGAAGAATTTCAGTTTGAGGAAAATTTTTACATTGAAAATATGGACTAAATCACCATTTATGGAAGCTTGAGAGTTTTAACAAATTTCCATGGTGGTTTCAGGTCATGGTTGAAGTCCTATAGGTAAAAGTGTGTCCTATCTTTGAATATTGGTTGTTGGGCTTGTAAAAGTGGTTTTGAGAACTTTCACATATTGACTTGGTTGAAGGAATTCTTATTGTATTTTGAAGAAAATGTTAGATGTTATGGAAATTAATTTAAGAGAAATTTCCAATTATATATTATTTGTCTCTATATGAAGTGTTTTGACAGGTGAACTAGCTCAATTTGTGAAGACCAAGCTTGATTGATTCAGGACATGACTACTTTGGATAGAAGATTGATGTAAAAGTCTGATGGTTTAGATTATTTTATGTTTGATATACATTTGAGAGTGAAGATGTATGAATTTTTTTCCAAGTGAAGGATTTTATAGGTCTTAAAAGTGACATAAAGGGTGAAAACCAATTGAATTTCCAAAACTACTTTCTGGGTAGTTTAATTTGTTGAAGAGGAAAATAGACTTGGTTTACATTGTTAGATGTTTCATGAAGTATAAAAGGAATGGATGTATTATAAAGTTCGGTGGATTTCAAAGGTGTGTGGTTACATGGCATAGTTGAGGTGTTATTGTGTAATCTTAAGCATGTTTGGTAAAAAAATAGTTCCTAGAAGCAATCAAGCTTTGAATAGGAAATTATCTTGTTTGAAAGAATTATGAAGAAATTTATTGGTGAAAGGTAGTTTGTAAGCATAGATGATGTTTTTATGATATATTTTACATGTGTGAGGAATTTTTAGGCTTTAACCAATGCAATTCTATTTGTATGTATGAAGAGGTTGTGCCTAAGTGGCACTTGTGTGTGTCACACTTATATCAAACAATAACTAGATGTAGAAAATGTAGATAGATGTGTACATGAAAGAATGAATTTCCCCTCCTATGAAGTGTATTCAGAATAATGCAGTCCCTTGCTCTTGTATCAATGTTAGATGGATGTTTGAATGCTCTTGATAATGCCTTTGGATGCAACCTTAGGTGGTGATAGCTAATGATTAGTGCTTGGTACTTTATTATGGTCAAATAGACTTATATTTATATGATTCCCTTTCTTGAATTTATTAATCATCCTGAAAAGGATTACTACCAAATAGATAAGATGTCAAATGGATAGAAAGGACCCAAAAGATGTGAGAAAAATACAAAGAGGTCAAGGGTGCCCAGAGGGGATGAGTGAACTTTTCGTGCATCCTGGCAAGCGTTGGTGTTCAGAGTGAGAAATTCCAAAGTGTGGAAAGAATGACTAGGCTAGAAGGAGTGTAAGATCAATAGATGTGACAAAAAAAGAAAATATGGCTAAAGATATGGGTTAATTAGTACTTTTCTTACTTAGGAATCATATAGATAGGAGCATGTGATCATGACTAGATAGATAGCCAAAGTGCATGGTTTAGTTTATAAATTTTCCCCACTTTATGTTGTTGATAAAATGCTCGATAAAATAAATTAGATAAGATATGCATACCTGATAACCATTTAGATCGATGGCAAAAAGCATGTCGAGAGACGAGGAAAAGCATTGAATGATAAAAATATGAAGCATGGAAACTAGAGAAGAGGAAGTAAAAAAATGACGATGATGACCCTATGGCAAGAGGATATGTGTAGATTTCATGATTGTACCTATTGTTGGTGTCACTCGATGTTGTGATGATATAACTACCACTTCCCATAAGGATGGACCTATAAAATAGAAGAATGAACAAGTAGTCAAATATGTGTATATATGATCAAAATGTGTAAAAAGTGTGTAAAAGTATGCAAGAAAATGAAAAAGAAACATGTGCACCTAATTTGTGATGAGTAAAAGTGTAGAAAGGATCTTGAAGATGATGTAGAAGAATAATGTTTTGGGTGATCTCACGCTAGTTACGTTGACTATGAGTTTTTTGGGTGATATCATGCCAACACATGAAAGAAGTGTATGGAAAAAAATTTGGTGTCATCCTCCAAAATTTAACTACTGCCCAGAATGTGAACACCATTAAAGATTGTGTGTAAAAATTTGATCCATTTCAAATAGTTTTAATCCAACATGAAAGTAGAAAATAAATTATAGTGCATGCATGTTGAGTGCTAAGGATTGCGTGCCCTGTAAAAGTAGTTATGTGAAGTGTGTTATACTATGATGAACTAAAATTTTTTTGTAGCTCTCCCTGTCATAAGCATCCATGAAGGGTTAGAGGTGCCTGGGAACTACTTTCCGGGTTTGGGTGCTAGTGTCATGTTGTGCTAAGGACCTAAGTTAGGATTTGGGCTATTGTCGTGACTTATGAATATGTTGTACCGGTATTTAATTGTGATGAAATGTGATTGTAAGATGTTGTATGGGGTGGCTGATTCACCTAATAGATTCCCCCTCATTTGGGGTGCATGTGATGTCACCAAGAGTATGCAACCTAAAGGAAGATCAATCGCTATGATGAAATCGGTGCCCTATAGGAGGATGGATTTTTCTTGTAGAAACAAAGGCACACATCATTTTGTTTCTAGAAACAATTTTTATTACAAGTAATATAAACACGCATGTAAAAGACAATGTGTGAGATAGCAGACAACAAGACAAAGTGTAAGCTAATGAACAAGAACACAATATGCAGAACACAATACAAAGCTAGGAAAAGTGGGTTTCAAACATGGGGCATAACTCACAATGTCACATGGCACACAAGGACAATATAGAAAAAAACGAGAGATAGTGCTCACATGAGATAAAGGTCAAATCCTGCAAATAATGACAGATAATGACAAGTAAAGATAAAAATGACAAGTAATGTAATAGAAAACCATGGTAGCAAATAGAATTTAAAAGAAAATTTTTCACATGAAGAAACCGTTAGCATATTAGAAATATACAAAGTATGTCAAAACATGTATAACATGATACAATAATCTGCTATGAAAAATAAAACAAGATCACCTATAGTGGGCACAAAATTGGATGTCCCTAGGAGCCTATTACGGACCGGTAAGAGGTACTATGCCAAGAATCCATGTTGTGTGTAATGATTTTTGTAAATTATGTGATCACAACCAGAATGAAAGTGAATGCACATGTGTGTATAGAAAATAAAATGACATATAATGTATCTAGCTAACCTAATAATCAAAGTGTACATGTGAGAGTAAGTAAACAAGAACAATATGCAACCAAGATATGCATTATGCTATGAATGTGTGAGTGTGATAGTAGCAACATGCACCTAAAGAGAATGTAAATGGGTATGCATGTGTGATGAGTTTGGTTTATACATGCTCCTCAATAATCGAGAATGAACCATGGAACAAGAGTGCATCACCAAGAAATGGTTTTAATTATACGCTAGAAATATTTGATCATGAAATCATAAAGCGTATATAGTGCGTGTGTGAGTGAGTGAATGAGGTGAGGTTCATTTTATATTGAAACCCTCAACAGTCGAGTATGAACCACGAAACTAGAGTACGTTGTCGATATAGTGATATGTGTGTTAGAAAAGGTTCAATAAAGAAGCATATATTATAGAATAGAATAACATGATGCACAAGGAGAATACAATAGAAAAGAGTGTGCGTTTATTGTTAAAGAATACAATGCTAGAAAGATGTACTTGGAATGTGCCGAGTGTAAGGATGTGTCGTGTGCGGTGTAAAATGTGTATGATGTGTAATATTAGATGTAAGAACAAGATGGCATAGATGTACAAAGTGTGAAATGTGTAGTGTGTATTTTCTTGTATGTAGTATGCCCTCAACATCCAAGTGTGAACTGAAGCATAAGAGTGTGTCATTAGGTAATGATGATATATTATGTGTATCAAAGGATTTGTATTGATTCTTAGGAGATATTAGACATTAAACGCAAAGCATCAAGTGTATGGGCTGATAGAGATATTTGATATTAATGCATAGAGGGGGAGAAGCTATGATTCCCCCAAGTATGTAAGTGATGGAGATCTAGTCGATGATGCTAAGTGGATCAATGTAAGGAGTAGTTTCCTTGAAAAAATTAATTGGACGTTGAAGTGGTGATGGCTTAGGATTCTTAAGTAGCGGAAGTAAAAAGAGGCTAACTAAATTTTTCTTTTTTACATAACAGTGGTTGTTTGTTTGCTAATGTCATAGAGGACTTAAGATGAGGACATTTTGGTTGTTTTTTTGACTTGGTAATGCTAAGATGACTCAAGTAGGAGGAGGTAATGAAAAATGGACCTTGAGAGGTGGTTTCTTAGTCAGAGTGGGTTGAATAGGTGACACTTGACTAGCCAAAGAAGACATATTAGAAGTGATGGCATGATGTTCATGAGACATAGAAGGAGCATATTTAGGAGCCCATTTAGATGTAGAATTTATACATGGGCATACAAAAAAATTTATGCATTGAATGATATAAATTCTAGATGCTCAAGATGCTTGATTGTTCATTATAAAAATAGCAGTCATTGTCATTATGTCCATTGATTCAATGATAAGTGAAAATTGGATAAGGAGGAAAGTAATGAGTAGTTAGCACACTAATCAATTGATGAATAAGGAGCTAAGTAAAAATATCATGTTGCTTAGCATTGCGATCAAACGTGACAAGCTCGGATAATGGAAAGAATTGAGGCTCACTGATATGAGCACATGTAGAAGAAATAGAATGAGAACCAACATGATCTTAAGAAGCATCCTTAAGATGTTGGATTTCAGATTTTAGAGATGCAATAATGGATTCCATAGCCTGAAATTTATCTTGAAATAAGAAATTCAAATCCTTAATTGACTTGAAGATGGGTTGACTGGATGGAGGAATAGGTAAATAGTATCATTAGATAGATGATAAAAAATAGCACTCACTTGAGTGAGTGGCGTATCTCTAGGGAGATACATGGTATCTAGGGATTTTTGAAGAACCTCTTTGCAAGGTGCATGCATTTGAAGTAATTGAGAAAAAGAGATTTGACAAACCTTAGGAGCCATGATAGAGAATAAATATGAGGATCTAAGAGTTCTCAAATGACAGTTCACCAAATTATTAAGTAAAACATGGAACTTATAAATGCCTAAATCAAATTACAATGCGTAAGTAAATGAATAAAAATGAAGTACATAATTTGACCCAAGCAAAATAAGCTAGAAATTATGAAACCCTAGTTGCAAAGAGGAGATAAGAGAACTTAGCTGATTCACAAATAATCTTGGATTGTACCAAAGTGATGAAATGATGAATGGAGAGGGATAAGTTTCACATAGAAGCTTAGGAAATTTTGTGACCCAAAATCTTGTTAGAATGGGGCACTGTAAGGGGTCGAGGGTGTCTACGGGTGCTACAAAGCTTTCTCTGGGTGCCTATGACTACTTAGAACCTTAGAAAACTTACTATAGTGGGTCACATTTTTTTCCTTCGCTTCTTATCGCTGGTATGTCTCATAAATTTCATCAATGTCTCCTAAAACATGCAATGAAGAATTGACCTGCAAAACCCTAAAAACATATCAAATCCCAAAAATAAAATAATGCAAATGAGGGGTCAAACTATCCTCGACTATCAAATAAGTGAACTTACGATTGAGAACTACACTAAATCTCAGACCCAATGTAGTTATATGTGTGTGTGAAGAGATTTTTCCCTAGGTGGCTCTTGTGTGTGTCGCACTTGATAGCAAACAATAACTAGATGTAGAAAATGTAGATAGATGTGTGCATAAAAGAATGAAATTCCCCTCCTATGAAGTGTATGTAGAATAATGCAGTCCCTTGCCCTTGTGTGGATGCTATATGGATGCTTGAATGATCTTGATAAAACCTTTGGATGCTACCTTAGGTGGTGATAGATAATGCTTAGTGCTTGGTGTTTTATCATGGTCACATAGATTTATATTTATATGATTCCCTTTCTTGAATTTCCTAATTAACCCCAAAAAGGATGAATACAAAAAAGATAAGATGCAAAATGGATAGAAAGGACCCAAAAGATGTGAGAAAAATATGAAGAAGTCAAGGGTGCCCAGAGGGAATGGGGTCTAATTGGTTTCTGGTTAGACACTGGTGTGTAGAGTGAGAAATGCCAAAGTGTGAAAAGACAAATTGGGCTATAAGTAGTGCAAGATCAATAGAGGTGACAAAAATCAAGAAATGATGGCCAAAGACATGGGTTTATTTTTACTTTTCTTACTTAGGAATCATATTAATAGTAGCATGTGATCATGACTAGATAGATACCCAAAGTGCATGATTTAGTGTCTACACTTACGGGAATTATCCATAACTCACTCATAGGGAGAGAAATTCTCACTATTCTAGGGTGAATGATGCATTCACAATGTGCATCATAAGGTTACTCAAAGGAAATAAAAAATGGAGGATCTTTTCCTAAGATTTTGCATTGATGTATAAGTATAGGAGTCACTTCAACCATTTTCACACCTTCACCTACATTAGCATCAAAGGATTTGATCTTTCCCCTCACAAGATACCCAAGTACTTGAGTGATAAGATCATCATGTTTAAACTATGCTAACAGTTTCCCATGTTCATACCAGAGGTAACAATCATAAGAAAAAAGGTGTCATTTATTGTCTCTCTAGGAATATACTCATACAATAATGTCACAGATGAAACAAACATCGAAACATATTTCTCGATCTAGTCTATATTCCTACATATCTTGGTCTAACTTTGATTTTAGAAAAAATATAGAGGTTTTCATCTCTCCATGATTATATCATGTTAAAAAAATTGAGGACTATTAGGTTAACTACACAAATGACTTTGAGTACAAAAATGGGATTACATGCATATGACATGGGAGCAAATGAAAGAAATAAAGTTTCCTTGGTTTTTGGATGGGATAAAAGATGATGAGTTGGACCTATTTGATCCTAAATACCAAGTGGTGCAATCTTCCCCTCTTCCTCCCACTCCATGGAACATTAAGGAATCAGGTGATATCAAAGAGAGGACCATGGTAGTGATCTAAAGGTTAAAATAATGGTTCAATCGATACAATCTTCCTTCATCAAGTCTGGTGGTATTTTGTCTCCATGTAGGCAAGTTTCTCACACTTCCCCCTCAAAACATCTGAGAAAGCCACATGCTCTACTCATTCAAAGGAATCCTCCAAGAGGAAAATTGTGGAGGCAGAGTGTACTAAAGCTTCTCCTCCTAGGAATATTCACAAGAGGGACAAGATCATTGAAGGTCTCATTGAACCTCTTGAGTTAGGAGAGATTGATCCATCACAAGATTATCATGCTTATCACAAGAATCCAAGAGTTTTATTTTCGGCAATAGATTAATCTCATCATGAGCATGAGTATTGCACCCTAATTGACATAGGTCTAAAATAATTCCAAAATCTACTAACAAAACCTAAATAATATAATAATAATAATATAGTATTTTTAAAAAATAGTATAATTAACAACATTAAAATTAGATAACACCCATGTGTAATCGAGTCACGATTCAATATTATGATGAAACGACACCAAACCCCTTCGTAAGACTATTTAAATGTTTAAGAAAATTTAATTTTAACAAAAGCGACTAAGTCACAGCTATGATATTACAAATAAATGGCACCAAACCACTTGAGTAGACTATTTAAATGTTTAAGAAAAAGTTGAACCAATGCGATTGCATCATAGTTAATACATTTTAAGAGTGAAAATAAGGTCAAGCCAATTATGTGAGTTTAACAAAACTATTGTATTTAACGGAGATAAAATAATCGTAACAAAAGCATTTAAGTTAATTTATTTAATCTTAGATATTTTAAACATTTTTAAAAATGATTAAAGTGGCAAAGGATCCATCATTACCAAAGTTGGTCATGGGTCCAATTTAGTTCCCTAAATGGACCCATACCTTATAAAAGTTTAAAACATCTAAGATATGAAAACAAAGGTTCAAATTAACTAAATACATGGTCAAAATTAAATCACTTAAATTCCAATTTTCAATAAATGAGAGCCCCTATAATAAAGGTATCTCCACCATACAAAGATTAGGGCATCTAGTAATGCCCTAATTTCCTTATGGACTTTAACATTGCATTCATATTTTAATTTCTCTTTTCATTCGGATAATATTTTTTTGTTGCAAAGATGGAGGAAGGGAGAAGATCTCTCATGGAGCTCAAACTGAGGAAGCAAGGATGATTTCAACTTATTATTTACACTATTCATTTAGAATCCATTAGGGTTTGATTTGCAGTGTGTATCTAGATCAAAGATCCATCATTTCTTTTGTTTTATTGTTTTGATCAATACAATGATCTGGAGGTTTTTGATTTCTTTTTATGCTCTTCTTCTAAGCAGATTCATAGATAACTATTTTGTTTATATGTAGATATGCATATACCTATAGATACACACACACACACACACACACACATACATACATACATACATACATACATAGATTTTTATTTTAATGTAGGTTTAAACCGAGAAGAGCCCAAAATAAGTGAGTAAAGTGTAGTAAAGGGCCCGACTACCAGAGCTAACTAGCCATCCAAAATGACAAAGGAGAGGGTTGTGGAGAATGGTTAGGGCCACAGATCTTATGTGGCCGGTTTTGGGAAATGAGTTGTGACATATGCCACAATCGTAGATGTGGCGTACATCATAACTCTGTTGTAGTGTACAAGAGTGTGGATGGGTTGGGATGACTGTCCCACCATTCCCAAACCTCATTCAAAATCCCTCGAAATTATTTCCTTTGATTTAAACTCATATATTTCATGTTAGTTTTTTCATTAAATCATGCTTATTGACATAAATAGTATACATACATACATACATATACATATACATATACATATACATATATAAAAAAGGTTATATTTATAAGTGTATTTTTTTCTTTATAACAACAGTTTATTTTTTAACAAGTTACAAGGAAACTAGAGAAATATAAACTCTAATACATGAGGAGTTACGAATGGATCTTTAATATGATAATAAATGAATACACACACACACACACACATGACAATGTATATTTTAAATATATAAGGACCAATAAATTATAGTTTTCTAATTTACGAGATCAATGTAGAATTCATATTTTTGTAATATTAAGTCTTAAACATTTTTATATAAATGAAGGTATGTATAAACATATACATGGTCTTCTTATACCAATTGGGCAAAATAATACATTAAAGGCTTCAAGTATGGACCAACAAGGTTTACGCACCAAGAACAAAATTTTTAACAACTTCCTTTTGAAATGAAACAATTTCTTCTTTAAGAGAATACAAGATGCAAACAAAATACAAGTGAATCCAATTTCCAGAATTTCCTTAAGAAAACAATCAATACAACTCCTTTCTTCATAGATGAGATCACAAAATACAAGTATGCAATTTTCTCAAGTCTTTTTGAAAGAAAGTTAAGTGAAATAATTTCTGACTTAGTTAAGAAATGGAAGAAAACTAAGTCATTCAAGATTTTCTATAAAGAACATACTAATTAATTTTTATTTACTTAATATAAATTAATTCAGTTTCATTATTTCGAGGAATATTTTAGAAAGAATAAAAATTTATTATAGCAGTTTGCATTATTTTTAAACAAGGTGAAGACTTTTCTTTCAACATAAAACTTTATATAACCCAAAACAACACAATATAAATACTTTATAAGGGTTCAAAACACTCTTCCATATTTCCAATAATGCATATTTTAAGTTCCATTTCCTATAATTATTTTTAAACATAAATAAGAAATAATATTAAAATATAAATTTACAAGTGCTCCATAAAGTGGAGACAACATGGAAAAATTTTGCCAAAATTTCTAACTTCCAAACAACAAGAAAAACCTATAACTTGCTCCAAAATCCATCTTTCTCTCCATGCTCCAAGTGACTCAAATAAAATCTCTGAAAAACCACAAAAATTATCTTGGTTGACAACCCAACCAAATGAAATCATTACATTCCCTCAAAGAGATCAATGAGAGCATCCTACCCTCCCCCAAGCCTATGATAAAAATGGAGATAGGTGTCTAACCAAAAATTGCTTAAAGAAATCATTCACACATATAAGGCTTACAATGCCACAAAAAATCCAAAAAAGAAAAGAAAAACAACTTTGAGAAGCTCAAAGATTCATTCCATGGGAAGGGGAGACAAAGATATGCCAAATTTATAAATAATTGTAAACAAATTTTTTTCTAAAATAGAACCTCCAATCTACTTATCTCTACATGTATTTATCCCCCATATCTCCATTTTCACCCCTTATCACTCCATACCCCTCTCCATTAATAATTTCAAACATTAAGTTTCCTTGAATGAAGATAAGGGGTGATTTCCAAACCAAATGGAAATCAACCCCTACTACAAACCAAATGTAGGGGTGAAACCTAAACCCCTCAAGTTTTACCAACAAGCATTAAAGGTTAGGATGCAAGGGATTCCTCCCTCTTCCCAAAAAATATCCCAAATCAACTACCCTCAATGGAGTAAAAGAAAGCATAAGTTCAAAACACAAAAATTTCATTATTTTCAAACAAAATCTCCACCATCCAAGGATTTAAATTCATAAACAAATGAAGAGAAAAAATAGGAATAAAATTCTACCTTATAAGAAAATAGCAAAGTCCAATTTCCAAGCTTGTCTACCATAGGCTTCTTGCTTCCAAGATCACCCAAAACAAATATCCAAAAATGAGTAAATGAACCCCATTCCCTTCAACATGAGGGATTAAAAGAGAGAGAGACCACAAAACTAAAGAAAATAGGAGGGTGAAAAATTTCACCCTCCACCAAATATTTAACCAACCACAACTCTCCAAAATTGCACCCCAAAATCAAAAGGAGGAAAAAGGAAAATTAAAATACAAGCACTCACGAGGATCTCCCATATTCCAAAACATAACCCCAATTTTAAAACCATCATGAGAGTCTGGGTAAAACGAGGAAAAATGGAAAAATGAGATTCATTTACCTTTACAAGATCCTACCAACCCATACGGATAGGGCCTAGGGCCTCTTTTCAAGATAAATAAAATCATTTACTTGCATTATACTCCTCCTAAATGGCACATCTTTCCCAAATCCATGTTTAGGAAAGATGTGGAATTTAAGAGGGGTAATTAGTCTCACCTAATCCAAGATTATATGTCCCAATCCCTCCTTAGCCTAAGAAAAAAACCCAAAAAAAAATCACCAAAAGACAAAAAGGGTTAGCACTAAGCACTAGATTAATCATTAGACAATTAGAAGAGACATCAAAGGTCAAATACAATCCCCATGGTTAAGAGATAGATGAATATAATCACATAGAAGTGAAATTCCAAATATAAGACAAGGTTTAAAACAAGATGAAGAAAGTACCACAATCATCTAGAAAGGAAAAATTTGGCCCCTAAAGGCCTATTGTGCTAGTTAGAGTATGTCTGCATGATTCCCAAGTTTCTCACATGGATAAAAACCTATCACCCATACACTCAAGGTAAACATCATGTTTTTCCAACATCAATAACCAAAAAATATGATAACACACAAAAACACATGATACACACACACACACACACACACACACACACACACACATACACACATGTGTTTGTGTGTTTATATATTTATATATGCATCATAATAATCATCCATACAAAATCATAACTAGCTAAATAAAGTACATCATGGTATAATCAATCATCCAAAGTAGCAAGAAATTTTACAACATTTCATCCATGATGAATCCAATAGACAACAAAATATCATAATCAAATCCAATCATGACATCATCTCAAATGCTCAGAAAATGATCAATAAATATTGGCATCATATGCCCCATCAATAACCTATCCAGAAAATGGGTTAGCATCCTAATGCTAGTAAATATCCATACCATAACAATATATCTAAAATCAAAATATCATGATGTAATGAGTCGACACAACTCAAAATGGAAATTAGAAATGGGTGGGAACTACATCCCCCTCTCTTAGAAATTGACTTCCTCCAAGAAGTCACTAAATACCGTAAGGATATCATGCCCGCAAATGTGTCACATCCTCACAAGTAGCCAATGCCTCATCATGTCTATCCCATTGAACCCTAATGTGGTCTAGGTATTGCCTTATGAAGGTCCAACTTCCTATGCTCCAAAATATTCATGGGATCCTAAATCCATAGTCCTTCAGCATCCACATGTAAAGTCAACTAATACATAACATAAGAAGTGTTAGATACATACTTCCATAACATCGAGACTTAGAACATTTCATGGGCATGGGATATGCGTGGTGGTAGAGTTAAGTTGTAGGAAAATAGACCAATAACCTCAAAAATATCAAAATGTACAACAAAATGAGGGGATAAATTAGAGTCGCTTCCATAATGGATTGGGAAACTTGTGAAAACACAGCCTTAGAAAGACCTTGTAACCCAAAAGGAAGTGACGTGTAACCCTCTTTGTGTTAGAACTTTCTTTATGGTGTGTAAGAGCCTACTCCAAGTGATGCATGATGAGAATAACCTACTGATCCATGTTTTGAAGATAAGAGGGCCCACAAAAATACTATCATCTAATATATCCCAACTTAAAGGTGTCTTGCAAGGTCTCCCATATAATTCTTGATAGGGCATCATGCCAATCAAAATGTGGAAACTGTTGTTATAAACAAACTCAATAATGTACATATAGTGTTCCCATTTATTTTGTTGATCTTTGGCATACATACAAAGCATATCCTCCAATACCTAGTTCACCTTCTCTATCTTTCCATATGTCCGAGGGTGAAACATTGGACTGAAATTAATTTGAGTACCGAAGGCCAACTGAAAATAAGTCTAAAATTTATAAGTATAAATGGTGTATTAGTCCCAAATTATTTCATTAGAATCCCATACAATCTCACCACTTCATCCATGGAAACCTATGCTATGGAAAAAATATTGTAAGTGACATTTGTTGGACAAAAGAGGACTATTTTCTCAAATTTTCCACTATCACCATGATGTCATTATAATGATACGATGAATTGGGAAGACCAATAATAAAATCCATAGAAACCACGTCCCACTTCCACTCTAGGATGTCATATATGTAAAGAATTTATGTGGGGTGAGGATACTTGGCCTTCACCCTTTAGCACTCAAGACAATGGGCTAGAAAATATGCAATATATCGGTGAAACCCTGCCAATAGTACAACTGTCTCAAATCCACATGCATCTTCTTAACCCTATAATGAGCCGCATAAGGAGCTCGACATGCCCGTGAAATAAAAACTACACAAGTTTCCTACTCTAGGCACGTAGATGCACTTATGGTTCTAGAAAGGCCATTTAACTCTAAATTAAAACCATATATTTTCCCTCTAAGGTCCTCTCGAGACTCTACCACTCGCTTGGAAACCTCATAGAAGTATTTTTCACTTAGAAGATGTCAAGTATTTTTCCTTAAATGTATGATCACAAGATCAAGGAAAAATATCATGTTGTTGGCTACTCCGATCATCTACGACAACATTATTATTACCATTGATGTACTAAATGTCCATACCATACTTAAAAAGGAACTCCAACCAATGTTATTGTGGGCGTTGAGATTAGGATACAAAAATATGTGATGAAGACTTAAATGATATGTCCTAAAAACAAATGGCCTCACTAAAAATGAAGTTCCTCCAATAGACTAAGGCATGAACCACTACTAGAAGTTCCTCCAATAGACTAAGGCATGAACCACTACTAGAAGTTCAAGATCATGGGTAGGATAGTTTAGTTTGTAATCCTTGAGATTTTAGGATTTAAAAGAAATGATGTGATGCTCATGTATGATAACCAATATAATTACCTCTATCCAAGCATTTATTCAAACCGAAAAATTCCAGAGGACATGGAAATGTAAGGATAGGAATAGATGTCAATCACTCCTTGAGTAATTGAAAGACATGCTCACACTTATCTTACCAACATAACTTCTTCCCTTTGCGCTGAAGGGAAGTGATAGGATTATAAATCCTATAGAAACTATACAAACTTGTGATAATAACTAGCTAACCCCATGAAACTCCTAACCTCAATTACCATGGTGGGGGCTATCCAATCAATGGTAGGTAAAATATTTGAGGGATCTACAGAGATAACCTCACCAATAATGATGTGACCCAATATTGAATCTCAGTATGAAAGAAGGAACACTTTTCCAAATTCTTGAAAATTTGGTGCTCCCTTAAAACCTACAATACCTACCTCAAATGTTGTTAGTGATCCTATACTAAGCATGAATAAATCAAAACATCAGCCATAAAAAAATGATAAATCTATCTAAAAAGTCCCTAAAATTGCATTCACGAGGCTCGTAAACACTATAGGTGCATTAGTTAATCCAAAGGGGACCACTGTGAACTCGTAGTGCCCATACTAAGTCTAAAAATGTATCTTATGAATATCTTCCTCTGCGATCTGAAGATGATGGTAACTTGACTTTAGATTGATCTTAAAGAGCACTCTAGGTCCCCACATTTGATCAAAAAGTCATATATCCAAGGGAGTGGGTAACAGTTCTTCACAGTTATCATTTTTAGCTCTCTAAAGTCGAAACAAATATGAAGGTATGCGTCCTTCCTCACAAAAAATCATATGTGCTCCTAGGAGACACACTATATCAAAAAGGCCATTCTTTAACAACTCCTCTAACTAAATCTTGAGCTTATGAACCTTGGGAGTAGTCATCATGTAAGGTGCATGAGAAATTGGTGCAAAACTTGGAAAAAGGTCAATTAATAAGTCCACCTCTTGATGTGGTGGTATACTAAGGAGCTCACTAGGAAAATTGTTAGAAAACTCTCTCAAAATAGGGTACTCATCTAGTTCTGAGCTCTCTGGAGTCTCCTCATACCTATCACCAATCATGATATAAAACATATATCAAACTTTGCACATGCTATGTTTGATCTGCATGGCAGAGATCACACACATAGAAACTAGTCTTTGAACCCCGAAATCACTATAGAACTACCCAAGTCATCCAAACACTATATAATCTTGTTCCTAAAATCTACCTTGTCATGAAGGGAATCAAGAAAATATATACCCAAAAATCCTCATATGATCCCAACAGAATAATATGAATGTCTATGGTAGTGGGGAACACTCCAAGATCAAGGATACAACTCTCAACATAAATGTCTATGATGAGCTTGGCCCCTCAGTGGAAAAATCTACCTACCATGTATCAAGATACCTAGAGGCCACTAGGCCACACCGATCCACTAACGAAGGTGTTATGAAAGAAACAAAAACACCTAAATCAAATAAAACAATAATTTTTTTATGTCTAATCATAATTGTAGTCTTACTTGAATGTATCATGATACTCAACCCGATGATTCTCCAATGTGGTGTAAAAGTAGTGAGCATGCCCTTCATCACCTAATGTCTTCTCTCTCGAAACATGATACTTTTTCCTATCGATAAAATATGGTATCTATAGATAAAAATGAGCATAATTATCATGGGCTCCAAAAATATAACATCTTGGTGCATCCCTCTATGTAGGAGTCCCTCTTGTGCTCTCGTACACCGACCTCAGTAGGTCCTACTCTCGCGGTGGATTACTCGTGAATGAGTTAGAAAGAATGCTGACTACTGTGTCCCTCATATTTGACTAGGATATGACCACCTCAGCCCATACCTCTCTAACTATGATGTGCTAGCCTAGTCATTTACTCGCTAAGGAACATGGTGTTAAGAGGGTTTTTATGGGTATTCAATGGGTCTCAAAGTTGAGTGAGCTAGTCTAAAACCTTCTCTCGAGGGTGGAATAGAGCCATGTGACCTATGATCCTAGAAAGTGTGAACATGATCTTGTAACTTACTCTTGTTCCTATCCCAATACTCTTGTGCTATTATCCTATTCTCGTATGCCAAGTAATCCTTCTCTACCAACTTCTTGAAGGATAAAGGAGATAAAATCCCGATTGCTCTAGCCAAATCTACATTTAGGCCCCTGATGAACCTATTGACTAATAAATTCTCATCTTGAAGGTCATCCACATAGTAAAAAGATCAAAAATGTACTCATACTTGAACTCACGATCTGGATCCTCACATAGGTCATGGAACTCATCAATCCTCTTCTATTTGAAATTATTAAACATATATAGAGCCTAAAAATAATCCTTGAACATATCCCAAGTAACTTCCTCTCATGTCAAGTGGAGCTTTTTCTACTCTTTCCTCCACAAAATTCCTATCGTGTCTCGGAGGAGGTATATAACAAGGTGATACTTGACGTTGCTCTCATAAGGATACAACCAAGAGTAACTTTATTGGATGAGGATCCATGAATCAGCTCCAAAACAATCGATTATGCCTCCACACTTGGGTGGATGAAGTCAAAGAATATATCTAATAGCACCACTTGTTGTCTTGCCATATGTGCATGTTTGTATTACTCTCTGAACCTAAAATAATGGGCTACAGGACTTCTTTCACTATGTTGAGACACAAAAATGTATGGAAAAATGTGGGCCCTCATATGGATATGCCTTAATGTCATGTTGACTAAAATCCTCTATCGACTCTAGCTATGTTATAAGGTTATCCTATAATAATCCCACAATCTACTGAAGTGCATCTAAAATATGTGGTACAAAATTAGCTCTAGGAATCTATGGAGGTGTACCTAGTTTTTAGCACCAACATCCCAAGGCACGCTGGCACATCATTTAGCCTAAACCGAGTGCTCACCCAAAGCACGCAATGGTACTAGGTTCGTATTTTATGTCATATTTTTCAAGGGGTTAGCTTTATTTAACATATATTCAGGATCCATCAAATATGATTAACTATATCAAAGTGCATAAACTATATCTAGATCTTAACCATATCTAAGAACAATTAAACAAGAACTAAGATAAAATTTACCATGCAAGATCCATTCATAGATGTGTTTACAATCAATATCCAGCCACAAAGATCCATTATATTAATTTTTGTAAAACACATAATATTCTTACATACATAACAATTTCACCATGAGTCATGCACACACATAATCTAGCGACATAACTTTATTACAAAGTGATGATCCCAAACCGTGTAAATCAATACATATTTTTAGGGTTGGGGAATTTCCCTTCACTGCCCATGCACCTCTCAAAAATAGGCTACATGCTAATAATATCCATATGATGTTATAAGCTAAGTGAAAAAATCATGCAACCTCTATAACAATATATCTACTTCAGTTATCCCTTAGTTTAGATCCTATTATTAGCTTGGAACCATTCATGTCGATTGATCTTCTATTTTCCCAAAATAGCCTTTGTGTGTTCTTCAAGTCTTCTAGAAGACGTGCTCCACACTCCATGTCTATCTTTAGCTCTTCATTCCAAAACTGGCTAAGTGTTAATATGTTACACACAATCTTGTCTTATCTCTCGCGTGCAACCGTGACATCCTCATGCGTGCTTCCTCATTCACATTTCTTATACAATTTCTTCCACATGTGCTAACCTCTATTTTGGGACTTAGTCATTTTTCTATGCTCAACATTACCCCACACTAAAATTGTTGTCCATCCTTGGAAACAATCTACTCCAACAAAGAATAAAGAATGAAAGAATAATGACCCTATACCTGTACCAGGCTTGCGCCAAAGAATGAAATAATTCTGCTACTATTGTACAAGGATTGGGAAATCCTTATTCAATGATGCCTCAATTTCATTCCAAGCTTCCACTTCACTTTCTGCCTATTTGAACAAATCCCCATCATCGCACCTAAATAGCCTTAATTAGCAAAAATTAAACAAACTACTTAAGCACCATCATGATAAGAATTAAACAAGGGTTAGATGCTAACATTCATCAATATACAAAACTTTGAAACTAATAATGTTAAGCATCTAAATCCTCTATTCTCTAACAACAAATAAATGAATGGACCTAAGTAGGCTCCATGGCAATCAAAAATGGTTGTCTTTGGTATTCCAAGAACCTAGGAATGAGGGCTTGTCAAAGTTTGGGCTACAAGACCCTTTTGACACCTCCCATATGACCTAAGCACTTAGGAAAGAGGCTTAACTCTTCAAGATGATGAACTCTCAAGAAAACAAAAGGCAAGCTCTTAGTCTATTTTGCTATATGCTTTGCATTTTCTTTCTCAAGAGTTTAGGTGTAGGTATAAAGGTAGAAGGAGGGATCCTTATATAGCCCAATGGATAAAGGAAACACTTCATCCCTTTGCATGTGGGATAAAGGTAAAACATGATTAGGAATGGATAAGGTTGCTTTATAAAAGGTAACCTTACTTTAGAAGGGTTTAATTTATGCTTAGCAAGTCATGGGAGTTGGGGGTGTTTTAATTAATCAAAGGTGATTAACTAATAGGTAGATGTAAGCTTATAGAAGCTAATTAGAGGAATATTAGTACGATTTAGGCTATTAGAAGGGGATTAAATCAATTAAATATTGATTTATTAGTTAAATGGAAGGAAAGCTAATTAATTAATAATAATTAATTAGTCTAGATAGAAGGGGTGAATAATTAACGAAAGGTCGTTAATCAGGATGTTAGTTGGATAGGTGACTTAATTAATTAGCGTATTGTAATTAATTAATGACAATAAGAGGAAAAGATGAGCACTTTTGACGATATGTCATCAATTTGCGAGAAGGAGATAATTAGCGCAATTTAAGTATTTAAATTGCTTGGGCATAATTATGGGTGTCTACATTTGCCCCTCTTTGGGGTGGCGTAAGTGACGCCACTTCAAAGATAGTAGATGGAAGAAATTTTGAAGGGATAGAAGAAAAATTAGTAGGAAGGAGAGATGCCCCCTCGAGTGTCGATAGGGTGATGAAGGAAGATGATCGACGATCAAAAAGGTGAGAGATAGATAGAAGAATGGGAAGGGGCAGGATGCCTTGGTAAGATGGAAGATTAGGGGTGAGAGGAAAGTGATGTAGAAGAAATATGGAGGAGGGGAGAGAAGAGCTTAGCCTCTAGCCACTGTTTATTGGAACAATTTCTTGTCATCATATTGCCATAAGAGCTACGTCATCGGTCCTTATGAAAAATATAAGCATACGAAAAGGTAGAATGACATGAAAAGCCATACTATGAACAATTGTCCATTGCTGAAAATACCAACTCCATGCAACATACAACAATGCAATGCAATATGAGAAGGAAACAAGCTCATTTAACAGGGAAAACAAGTACGAATGCACATATCCAACCCAACAACGGTCAAGATAGTTGTACAAATGTTTTGTTATCAAGTTGAAGAGATCCACATGTTTGATTGATGAAAAGGGTTAAAAATGATGCCCGAGAAAGGATATATGCAAGGGGAAATGACAATGGACATTTGGTCCAAGTAAAAAGTGTTGTGCGTAACGAAAACAACACCAGGAAACAAATGTGCCCCAGTACAGATGAAAGCAAGCAACTAGCTTTGTGAATGGTTGTGAATCTAATCCACGAGTCATATTAATCGGGAAGATGTGAAACAAACCAGTAGGATATGGAGAAAATACCATGCACAAGACACAAGTTTCAGCCGTAATAAGCAAGTTACCATTTTTGTAGGTTTTTTACTTTTTAGGATTTTGTGAAAAAAATTGCCCTATTTTTTTTTTTTTTTTTGACATATATATATATTTTTTGTTTTCTATTTTCCAAAATGCGGTGGACAGTAGAAGAAAATAGAAGAAAATAGAAGGAAGGGCCTAGGCACAACAAGAAAGTGCCCTAGGTGGAAGAAAGAAGGAACAAGTGACAAATAATGTCCTTGCTTAGTGGAAAAATTAATAAAATAATTATTTTTGACAAATAATTATTTACGAGAGTGTGAATAAGAAGAAAAATCACCTAGGAGAAATAAAATTGCCCTAGGGGGAAGAAAGGGGTAATGGATAGCAAAAATGCCCCAATACAGTGAAAAATAAGAGAAAAATAATTATTTAATTAAAATAATTATTCATCGGTGAACAGAGGAGAAAATGGTAGTCAAAACGAGCCTCCAAGCCCTCCCGGTGAAAAAAAAGCTTGATATACCCCACCTGGGGGTAAATCACCGTGACCAGTTCATTTGTTACCGACCACTATTGAGTTTTTACTGTGAGGCTCTGATAATGCATGAGGACGATGGTGATTGCATGGGATTGGTTGAGGTGAGAAGACGTGGTCCGAGGGTACTAGTAGCATGCATGACGATGGCCCCTTCATGAGTATTCAAACTTTTCTATCAATTTTGTCATTAATGCCAAAAATTAGCATTTAGGGCTAGGAGGTCACATCGTGCGCATGCATGCGCGTAGGTGCGTAGTGTCGAGTTAGGGGGCGCGTAGGCATCTCTTTGGGGAATGCATATCCTAAAACACACACACACACACACAGGCACAAATGACACACACCCACATGCACACACACACACACACACATGTGCACACATGTGCACACACCAGAAAGGGGGTGCACACACAAAAAGGAGGGCACACACACTAAAAGGGGTGCACACACATGGGGTACATGCAAGCAGCAATAAAAATGATGGCGCAAGCACCAATATGTGGCGCACATGCCCAAAAGGGCACGCAGGCACCTGAATGATGGTGCAAGCACTAGAAGACAATTGCATGCACACGCACATGCCAAAAAGGAGGTGCACACGCCCAAAAGGGCACAGGCATCCCAGGCTAGTGGAGGATAGACAGAAAAATGTCAAAAAGATGACACTTAGAAGAAATTTTAGGATTTTTGGGTTAACCCTAAAATGATAGATAGATTTTAGAAGAAATGTTAGTAACTGACGAGTGATTTGATATTTTGCAGAGATGTCTGCCAGTATTGCAGATGCAGGAGTGTCACACCTGGATAGCTAAGGTAGAGGGGAGCATGCATCGGTGAGACCGGTGAGCTATGTCTATACTTCTCGAGGTGGTGGGGCTAGGCCCCATGTCTCGGATGTCATCTATCACCCTTGGACCATGGTTTGCTGACTTTGCGCTAGCTGAGTGATGGCATAGCGAGAGCCAATGTTTTAGATTACCTAACTAGGGAGATGACCATGACCTTAGAGGATGTATGGTGGATTCTCTGCATGTCCGATCATGGGCACTTTGATTGAGTACAACTCTGATGTAGGGCTGATTAGAGCATCTGCAGTGACCTGTTTGACATAGATGACATACCTCATGATGGTATGACCATTTGCTTTGCATGAGTGCATTTCTGACCCGACACTACATCGGGGCCTCTTTACATCATGGCACTTATCAGTGGGTTTTTTCTCACTGATAAGATAGGGACATCCTTCCTGAGAGGGTTACTACCCTTAGTACATGGCATTTTCAGTGGGGAGTGATATTGTTGGGGTAGTGCATACTGGCCCACTTATACTGGGATCTACATTTGATTACTTACCATGGTCAGAAGACCATGGGGCCAGCTTCATTGTTATAGATCTGGTCATGGGACCATTGTGATTGGACACCTGTGGGCACTTTGTGTGTTCGAGACCCAGAGGAGCCATCTTACATGGCATGGGTACTAGTAGGTGGTGATGTACAAGGCCACCTAGGTAGCCTATATAGATACAGGTGAGAGTTTGATGAGCTACCAGAGATAGATATCATATGGAGACCTTATAGACATATTCAGTGGCTAGAGGATGCCACAGAGCTTAGTGTGTGCTCAGTAGAGCACTTTATCATTGGCAGTCATAGCTACATCATAGAGTTGTATAGAGTTGACAGGTGCAGTGGTGGTAGCTTGGCATAGTATAGGGGGTTCCATGCCTCCCGATATATGGTATGCCCATAGAGATTTAGAGAGGCATACTATGGGGCCTCACATACCGGTGGCCCGAGCTAGAGATCTTTCACAGGTGGTCCCATAGGCATGGGACCCAACATGACAAGTCGAGGGGACCCAAATGTACCTAGCAAATTATTTGACTTGGTACGCCAGTGTGTTACCTCGAGTGTCTCACCATCCCGAGGAGGCACAGGTAATAGTGCTCATCCACCTTAGAGATTTGGCATGGTTTGAGTGGAGAGAGAGAGAGTAGGTCCTAATCCAGGATCCATTTGATGGATTACCACATGATGAGTAGGGTGCCCACTGGGCACACGGGATCCGAGGCCATAGGGCCCAGTATAGATACCAACATAGATTCCCGAGAGCCAGGGTCCTAGAGCAGGGCCAGTCATCTAGAGCACCACAAGGACCAGTCCTTAGTGGCATAGCCAGTGGCATAGATAGCCACATTACAGTACATCGTAGTAGATTACTGACAGGCTCTAGCCGAGAGAGACATGGCTAGAGCAGAGAGAGATGAGGCCCAAGGCTGGTGTGTGACCAGTGATAACCAAGCGTGAGATCAGGCTTAGACCCAGATTGTGACTTTATTATTAGAGTGAGATTAGGCTCGGGCCCAGGCTGGCCCAGGAGGTGATAGTGTTGTGCTCTTCTAGTAGATTCGATAGATGGCCTCTCAGATGGCCCAGTGATAGGTTTACACCAGCAGACACAAGCTCAGCTGTAGCCTGTGATATTAGAGTGAGATAGGCTCAGGGAGAGCATGTAGTAGGCCGAGGCCAGGCTGGCTAAGCTATAGAGAGATAGTCCTACTCGATGCATGGAGGGTACCGCAGGTGACTTTCTCGAGACACATAGAGATTTGGTGACAGCAGAGGGCAGAGCCTCATACTACTAGGTCTTTATATTTTGAGGTAGTGCCTCTTGAGTGAGGCACATCATCTATAGTCGGCATCCCAGTCAGGAGGCACTAGATCGAGAGAGCCTCGGCCCTCGTGGAGCAGCCATGACCAGAGAGAGCCAGTGATGCTCATGCCATGCGACCTCCATGCAGACATGCCCAATACTCCTTCAGAGGGCTCGAGTCAGCCCTGATATTTTGTACATCCACATATGCCTCTTTATGAAGGCTATGAGTAGATTGTGCTCCATGTATATCATTTTTGTATTTGTATAGTAGTTTTTTTGACACATGCCTCTGATGAAGGATTTTATTCTATTATAGATGTATCACCTTTGTATACCTCAGATGAAGGCATTTTTGATATAGAGTAGTTTTGATACATGCCTCTGATGAAGGCTTTTATTCCTTTGCTACATGTACCATTCTTTTGTATGCCTCAGATGAAGGCTTTTTTGATGTACTTTGCCATGATGTATATCCATTTTTGATACAGATATACCACACATGTATGATTTGGACATTTGTGACATGACATATGTGTATATGAGATGGACATTTATTTATTATTTCTCATGGATAGATAGATGTGCTTATGATGTTTTGATTCGATGATTTGATTTGACATGTATATGTATCATGATCTTGGTGATGTATCACATGTGTTTTGATTTCTAGATGATGTGATCTTGTAGAATATATCAAATGTTGTTTTGTTTTATGTGATGTTCCATACTTAGTGGATGGGATGATATGATGATAAGGGTGTGGGGGGATAGATTTTGATATTTGTGATCCCTCTTGCCCCCATTTGATGATACGATATGTGATGATTAGCTTAGCATTCATGTATGATGTATACTTAGCTTTTTCTTGATATATGATGTATAGATGATGTTAGATGTGATGATATGATGGTAATGTGATGATGTGATAACAAAACACTGCACATGCAACAAACACAATCAAATGCTAACAAAGAACACAATGAATTAACATAATAATGCACCATGATTCACTAGCATGCAAAAACACACCTCAATATGCACAAGTAAGAATAAATCTAATCTAAGCAAGAAAAGATGAATTCTAACAAAGTATGCCCAAGCAACAAACAACCCAAAAGCAAAAACATGAAGCAACTATACAAGCAACAAGCAAAGCAAGAAACAAGACAATGCAAGTAAATGTAAGTAAATGTTTTTGTAAGTTTTGTTTTCATGCAACAATTTTCTATTGTTTTGGATTTTGTGAAACAATTTTCTATTGTTTTTTTGGTTTTGAAACAATTTTCTATTGTTTTTGTGTTTTTGATAAACAATTTTGTGTTTTTGTTTTGAAAACATTTTTTTGAATGTTTTCTATTGTTTTTTTTGAAAACAATTTTCTATTGTTTTTTGTTGTTTTTTCTATGGTTTTCTAGAGTTATGCACAGGTAACCAAGAAAGCGTGGATGCCCCCAGCATTAGATGGGGAATATACAAGGGTAGAGGCCACACACTTATGAACAAGAAGGTGAAGTCATTGAATTTCCCCTAGCGTAAGATGGGGAATAGTGAAAGACCATGCCCCTCATAGATGAATAAAAGAAGACAAAGCCGGATCAAGGCTTGACAAGATTGGGCTCACAGGGAATCTCGAAGGCAGAACTAGGGCTAGGCCAAGTAAAAGTACCCTCCAGATGCAAGATGCTTGTGAACAACGAATCCTCCCAAGGTGCTGAAAACTGGTTTTCACCCAAGGACCTATCCAAAGTGCCAAAATTGTGTGGTTTTCACTTGTGGATGACCTGTTTTCTCTTTTTCTTTTTCTCTTTCTTTTTTTTTTTTTTTTGTATTTTTGATCATTTTACCATGTTTTTGATTTTTTTTTTTTTATTTTGTGCCATGTTTAAGCATAGAACCGCTTAAGATGCATGGCATTCATGGGCTCATGGAGCTCATCACCATTAGGGTGAGCAAGTTTGTATGCCCCTGTGCCATGTATTTGGCCACAATAACATAGGGTCCTAACCAATGTGGTTCAAACTTTCCTTTCTTTTCTCATTCCGCTCTTGTGTTGAACTGGTTCTCCTTCATGACTAAATCACCAACCTCAAACTGATGAGGTATGATTCTCTTGTTGTAGTTTCTGGAGACTCTGTTCTGATACACTTTGAGGTGATTAAGAGCGTGAATGCACTTCTCATCTAGGAGCTCTAATTCAGCCAGTCTTGCTACCCGGTAATCCTCATCTTTATCCAAATAGTCCCTAAGAGAGATTCTCAGGGAAGGAAGTTCAATTTCTAGTGGGATGATGGATTATGTCCCAAATACTAGAGAATATGGAGTCACACCCATAGGAGTGTGAATGGAGGTTCTGTAAGCCCAAAGAGCTGGGTGGATTTGCAAGTGCCAATTACGACCTATTTTTCTGACCATCTTCTCCATTATTCTCACCAAAGTCTTGTTTGTGGCTTTGGCTGTCCATTACCTTGGGGGTAATATGGTGTAGACCATTTTAACCTATTTGGAACCATTGAAAAAGACCTTTCACATTTTATTCTTAAATGACTTCCCATTATCTGTAACAATGGCCGCAGGAATGCCATATCGACAAATGATATGATTCATGATAAATTTGGAAATCTGAGCTCCTGTTACATAGGTTAAAGGGACAACCTCCACCCACTTTGTAAAGTATTTAGTAGCCATGATGATGTGGGTATGACCATCAGATGAGGTAGGAGTAAGTTTCCCTATCAAGTCAAGTCCCCACTTAGAAAATGGCCATGGGGTAGTGATAGGTTGCAATGGTTGCGATGGAGCATGGATGAAGTTTCCATACTTCGGCAGAGTACACACTTCTAACATAATTGCAACAATCGGTTTCCATGGTAGGCCAATAGTAGCCTACTCTTAACAATTTCTTGGCCAAAACCATTCCATTTGTATGTGCTCCACACACCCCTTCATGTACTTCCTTGATCGCTTGGATCGACTCCATCATATCAAGACAACGTAACAAATTCCCATCATAGCCACGATGATAAAGTGTACCTCCTAAAAGGGTGTAATGGGCTATTTGGTGAATCGGATTTGTTTTTTGAAATGGGAGATATCGGGAGGGAATGTGTTGTCCTTGAGATAGGTAAAGATGGGCTCATACCATGGGAATTGGGACCAACAACATCACAAGCTAGACAAGATTTTGGCATGTCATACACGTGGGTTGGCATAAATTTTCTACAAAGAATGGCATGTCATTATTCCTGGTGGAATACAAAGCATAGAACCCACTGTCACCATAGCATCTACTTGATCTGTTTTGCACTCTTGGAATTTGTTCAAATGTAATGCACATGAAGTACTCCTTTAGAGTTTCTACCAACTTTTTGTAAGGTATGAGCTTTTCATCCTTAACCTTGTATTCATCATTAACTTATTTGATAATTAATTGAGAATCACCCACAACCTTGACATGATGAATGTTCCACTTGATAGCTAGCTTCATCCCTGCGATAAGTGCCTCATACTTTCTACAATATTGTTTGTGCAAGGAAAACCCAGGTGAAAATCCTATGGTATAGGGTCACCAGAAGGAGTAATGAGGACTACCCCCCACACTGAACCATGAAAAGTAAAGGACCCATCAAAGTGTATCTACCATACGATAGATTCTTCAATGTAGAGCAAGGAGGCATCTGGAAGATCTAGATTCAAAGGTTCAGTGCCTTGCAAAGGTGCTTCTACTAGTTGGTCAGTGAGTACTTGTCCTTTAACCAACTTTTGATGCATAAATTCTATGTCAAACTCACTTAGTAGAATGATCCAATTAGCCATTCTACCTATGAGGGATGGTTTAGATAACAAGTACTTGAGTGGGTCAACTTTGGATATCAGCTTGGTTTTGGTATTCAATAGATAATGGTGAAGTTTTTGAAAAGTAAAAACAACAGCCAAGCAAGATTTTTCAATTTGGGGATAGTTGAGCTCATAAGCGATGAGAGTGTGACTGAGATAATACACCACTTTTTCCTTATGACCAAGGTCATATTGGGTGAGCAATGCACACAATAGAAAATTACGTAGTAGAGATATAGAGCAAGAGTGGCTCCCAGGAGTTGGAGGCATGAGGATAGGTGGATTGGCCAAGTATTGTTTAAGCAAAGCAAAGGCTTGTTGTTTGCTCTGGTCCCCAGATGAAGGTGACATCCTTTTTAAGCAAGTGGGTGAATGAGTGGCATTTATCTGCAAGCTGGGAGATGAAGTGGTGAATAGCCTGATTTTCCCTATAAGCTACGCAATTGCTTAATATTCTTAGGTGGAGGCATTTCAGTAATAGTAGACACTTTAGCAGGGTCTACCTCAATTCCTCTTCTTGATACGATGAAGCCCAATAGTTTTCTGATAACACGCCGAATACACACTTCTTTGGATTCATCTTGACCTTATACTCTCGTAGGCACTCAAAGATACACCACAAAATGACAGGTGATCTTCTCTTGTCTTAGACTTTCGAGGATGTCATCCATAGTCCTCCATGATATCATGAATCATATCATGAAAAATTACTTGTCATTTCCATTGATAAGTAGCTCCTATATTTTTGAGACCAAATGGCATCACTTGATAATAGAAGGTACCCCAAGGAGTCGTGAAAGCCATTTTGTGCTGATCTTCTTCAGCTATCTTGATTTGGTTGTATCCCGAAAATCCATCCATGAGAGATAGCATCTCGTATCCCACTATTGAATCCATAATCATGTCAATATTTGGCAGCGGAAAATCATCCTTAGGGAAAGCCTTATTAATGTCTCTAAAATCCATGCAAATTCTATACCGACAGGATTTTTCTAGATAGGGATGATGTTGGATATCCATTCAGAATAATCAATAGGCGGATGAATCCTACCACAAGTAATCTTTCTAGTTCCTCTTTAACCAAAGGGGCTACCCTTGGGTGCATCTTTCTGAGCTTCTTGTTTGATAGGCTTAGCATCTGCATGCACAACTAGGTTGTGCACAACTAAAGTTGGGTCTAAGCCTGGCATGTCTTTGTAGGACCATGCAAACACATCTATAAACTCTCGTAGCAGCATAGTGAATGTCTTTTGTTCTCTAGCCGAGAGTGATGCTCCCAATTTTACTATCTTTGGGTCCTCTTCTATACCAATATTGACATCGATGGTTTCCTCAACTAGTAATTTTGACAAGTCCTCCATACACGCGTAGGATCGGGAGGAAGGTTGAGATCTTCATCCAAGGATGTCTCCATGAGATTTTCATCCTTGGCATGGTCACTTTTATTGTCCTTTGATTTTTGCACTTGTTTGTCGGCTAGTGCCTCAAAGAGGTTTTCACTATGTGACTTGGACTTTGATTTTTTCAGGCTTTACATTAGAACTTTTTCCCTCACTTTTTCTTAAGTTTTGCTTGACCACGAAGCTCAGCCTCCTCACCAAAGTAGGCACAGGTATCCAAGTCAATAAAGAAACCCTTCTTGTGGTCTCCAATGGGAATTGTATCCCTTATGCCCATGAACTCTGATAGCCTCATCATTCTCAAATAAATCTAGTGACATGTGACATTGTTGGTCCCATTCAACAAGGGAAGGGTAAACAAGGTCAAGGGTTGGTTCCATAGGGGTTATGGTTAGGACAACATTGTTCATGAATAGGTTTGTGGAGGCAAGATCCTCATATTGGCTATAATGGGAATCCATATCATTGTCTAGATAGTTAGAGCTATCCTCACATTCAAAACAAGTAGCATCTTGATCATTGGGGTGTGCTCCATAAGGGTGAATCCCAATGTCCATATCTTTCTATTTTAAAATGTGGAAGAGGCACTTGGTTCTCTTTGTCCTTGTTCATTTCTTCCACATCCTAGGCCCTTGTAGCCCATGGAGTACATCATTTTACTAGATTTCTCGTATTCGGGGTTTGATAACAGGTATGGTGAGTATCCTCTGGGACCCAAGTTGTAGGTGGATCTAACAATTTTTCTTCAGCCAACAAGCCTCCAGGTAAGAATGACCCAATAGTGTGTTCATTTCTAGGTCTTAAAGTGATAGTTGGGTCGACCTCTAGTCTTGGGTGATAATGAGAGGTCTGAAACCAAGAGGCTTGTTGCACATTATATTCTCCACAACCATATTCAAGGATTTTCATCTCCCATGAATCAAAAGGAGAGGTTGATGTTGACGCACCATGGGCACAAGAAATGAGAGAATCTGAATCTATCCAGATTCCATGGCCTCAAATTGGAGAGGGACAACTATATCGGTGGAGGGACATGCATATGTGCCCTTACGTGTAAAGCTATTGAGAGCTCTGTAGTGAGCGAAGGGCTCAAATCTCCTTGTATTGTAATGGTGTGTCCCTCATGCTTGATTGTAATGCACTGATGGAAATGTCGATGGCATGGCTGCATGGCATGAATCCATGGGTGGCCTAGAAGCATGTTATACGAAAGTTCCAAGTCCAGGACATGAAACTTTGTTTGATGGAAAGTGGGACCCACCTCCATGGGCAACGTGATTGTGCCCCCGAATCCCCCTTTCCACATTTCATATGGTGATAGTGATGATATTTGACTCAAGATCTACCTCAGTATGTCCTAAGCTATTTAACCAACTTTAGTGTGTAGATGTTCAACCTTGATCCATTATCCACAAGCACCCGTTTGATCTTCCTGGGTAACAACTACCTCAATGTACAAAGGAAGATTATGCATTGGATTCTCAGTAGGGATCTCCCTATGGTTGAAGGCAATATGTTCATTTGGTATGATGTTGGCCACTGTGGCTTGAAGGTGTATAGGATCGACCTCTAATGGCACTCCCGACCCTTGAAGAGTTTGGTATAGAATGTCTTTGTGTACATTGGATATCTTAAGAAGATCTAAGATTGAAATCTTAGCAGACGTCTTCTCAAGTTGCTCTAAGAGGTTGTATTTACCAGTTTGTGGGGTTGATGGAGAAGGTTCGGAATCACGAGGTGGGCACGCCTTGTTACCACAATCCTTTCCTTTGATTCGAGGGTGTTGATCCTTTCCCTTGATTCGATTTATTTTTTTGATGTGTAATTGTGTACATGGTCATGGTAGGAGAGAATACATCCAATAAGTGAATCATAATGATTGTTGTCTTTTTTGGTGTATAAGTAATTCACTTGCTTTATAACCTTGGGATGACTCTCCCCGATCCGGCTTTGACTTTTTTGATTTATCATGATTGGGAATGGCTCTTTATATATCCCCATTTTCTCGTTGGGTGTCTGAGTTTTTCCTGGTTGTCCACCTCTATTTCCCCATTGTCATGAGGTCTTGGATATAATGATGAAGGCACAACATTTGTCTGTCTTATGTCCTTTGACATGATGCATTTCACAATATTCATGCTCCTTGTACCATGAAGGTTTTGGAGCATTGTCATCAAATGGTTGTGTCGTAGGATATGTCATCATGTGAGCCACATCTAATTGTTTTAGTATAACCAAAAAAGGTTCATTAAGAGAGGTGAATGTTCTTCATTTTGGTGGTGGTTGAATTGGTCCTTTGGTCAGTTTAAAAGGTTGACCGGTTTGGACCATTTGTACACGTTTGGAATCAGTGATCCCATCTCCCACCACATTTTTGTTTTTGTTAAAAACCTTTGGCTTCTCCATGGGTTTAACATTTTGATTATCTCTAGATTGGGACTTGAGAGTTCCTTTTGCAATGAGATATTTCTCTATTTGAACCCCCTTTTTCGATGACCTCCTCAAAAGTGCAAACACAATGCATTTGGAGGTGGAAAGCTATATCCGGATTGAGGTTGGGTACAAAAATACTAACCAGCTATTTTTTAGGGAAAGCGCAAGGGAAGCGGCTAGCTATCCCTCTCCACCTTTGGAGGAAGCTGGCAAAAGTCTCATTAGGGCATTGTTTGGCACCACATAAATCTACCATGGTGACATCACTCTCTATGTTGTATGAGAAGTGACGCACAAACCTTTCTGCCAATTCTAGCCAAGTGAAAATTGATCCCCGAGGTAAACGTGTAAACCACTCCAATGCTTGACCTCCTAGACTCTTGGGAAAAAGTCTTATGAGATAATTGTCACTATAGGACACCTCTTGACATGCCATATAGAAATATTTGACATGATCCCATGGATCCCCTTTCCCTTTATATTTGTCAATTTTGGCATATCAAATTTCTTAGGAAAGGGTTGAAGGGTCATAGTCTTGTCAAAAGGATAGGGGCATAATTCTTCATATTGATACTTTCTAATGCTCCCTATATTTCTCTCTT
This sequence comes from Taxus wallichiana var. yunnanensis, assembly GCA_018340775.1. Classification (NCBI taxonomy): domain Eukaryota; kingdom Viridiplantae; phylum Streptophyta; class Pinopsida; order Cupressales; family Taxaceae; genus Taxus; species Taxus wallichiana. The sequence goes on along the minus strand of CM031243.1, from coordinate 443,024,820 downwards.
GAAGGCTTGTGAGTGTTACTTTCATAGATTGTACCTCTTGTGTGAGAAATTGTTCTCTAGTGGGAGAAGTGGGGAGATATACTCGATGATACCCCGTATCATCTTCTTCTTGATTTTCTCTATGGAATTCATTGATCTTAACCTTAGGCCTTGACTTTTGAACATTTTTGCTTGCTTCCTTCTACACATGAGAGGTTAGCAAAGCTAATTGTCGGCTTAGGCTACTAATTTGTTGTTGAATTGTGGTTTCTTCTTCTAAAGGTTCCTCCTCTTCCTCATTTTTTGTGGAGGTTCTTCACCATTCTCATGTCCTCGTCGTGTTTTTACGTGGCACTTTGATAAAGGGTATTCTATGTCCCACTATCTTATTATTTCCTACATTGGAGGTAGAAGCATGTCCATGCATCAAAATATCCTCCATGTTGATGAGGGGTCATTCTTCCTCATTAGCGTTATTCACAGGTGGGATTGTTTCACTTTCAGTGGGCATTTTGGCCCCTAATTCCATGACCCATGCTAGCACTCTATCTTTATTTCTGAAAAGAAACTCATCTAATAAAGTGGGGTCAAAGTCAAATTCTGTGTGTGGAGATTCCAATTCATTACCACTATGATCGACCATATCTTCTATCTCTTTTTCCATAAAAATAGAGGCCCTAGATCATGTCCAATAAAGGGGTTTGACCCTTGTCTTGTTAGAGGCTTCCCAAGCTTGCACTTGTTGTTCCTCGTATGTTTGTTTCTTGAGTCCTAATCATGTTTTAGGAGCCATGATTTGTGATAGTTTCACTAGGGTAAGTTGTAAATGTGTTCAAAACTTTGTGACCACACCTAAGTGAAATGCAAGATAAATTGTCAAGAATATGAATGAATAACAATGTGAGAATACCAATGTGATAGAGTGATAAATCACCAGTGACACAAATGTTTGGTATCGAAGCCTATCAAATGAAGTACTTCCTAGACTACATCTCAAAAGTAGTTTAGTGTCGTAAGATAATTAACAAGATGTTCTCACTTATGCCAAGTTCAAGAGAATGAACAAGACGTAAGTAAATACAAAAAGTTAATGTGACCTCCTAACAAGATATACTAAAAGTGAGTTCAAATTCATTAAGACCTATATCCCAAAAAGTGCTAGTTACAATTTGTGAGTGACACAACAATATCACCAAGATATGTTAACCAAACTTTGTGAGAAAGTAAGGTATTGATATCAAGATGCTATTGATATAACACGCACAAGTGGTAACACCTAGCACTCTTCAAAATCAAGGTAATAATAGAATCAAACCAAAAAGCTCAAAGTATAGCTAGGAATAGTTAAAATGTGTGCAAGCGTAACCTTACAATATAGATATTTATGTCGAGTTTACAAGAAACAAGATGTAAATATCAAAATTGTAGTGATACGATACAAACAAGGTAACCCTTCTAAGGAAGTTCAAGATGATGAACCACACCTAACTACAATGATGATCTTGACATGGGTATCAAGATCACAATGGCCACCAATGATATGAATATGTCTCATGCACTTTAGACATTTAACTTACCCAGCCGCAAACATGGATGGGCGTAAATGGACAAAAAAGTGGTAGAAACAATCGATTGGTAACACAGAGGTAGTCACCCTTCTTCTGATCAACAAAGTGTCAAAAGAATGTGAAGGAAGCAAATCAAAATGGGGATGAAAAATGTTGGCTTCACTTTGGCAGAGTTTTGCCTCACCTTAAGGCAAGTAAAAACTAAGCGAAAGTAATACATCACATGTTTCGCAATGAAAAGATGGTTCATAACTCAACACTAGTTTTAGAATGGTCAAAGTGGGCTCCTGGCCAAAGTATATTTTCCTAGGTGGTTCTCTCATCCTAGGTGTTACAAAAATTATCCACAAGTGGGATGATTTACCCAAATAGTCCCGACTATCTTGGGAGTATCTCAACTTTTCCCCCTTCAAGCACAGTGGGTAATAAATGCATCCATCGTGTACTTAAAAGGGTCACGTAGGGACAACTTGTAACTCTATCTCACAAAGGAATCACTAGTCAGATAGGTAGTGTGGAGCCATTCTTGTTTCATCCACAAGGTTCCCTCTTGTGTGGACTACTTTGGGGTTCCTGGAACCACCCCCATTGTTGTAGCTTAAGGCGTTATGCCAAAGGGGTTATGTTCTAGTTGAGTGGAGAGGGACGTACCCTTTTCCAAACCTGCAATACAGTGTTTTGAATATGTTGTTCTTTTTATCTTGTTTAATTAGGTGTGGTTTTCTCAAACACCTTTTGGCAACCTATATAACAACTATATTAGTAGTTTTTGACTTCGTTTTGATTCCTCCTTTCTTTGACAAGTGAGGTGTTTTGGTCCTGTATGATGATTTTTAGTAGTTTTCCATCAAAAGAGTAAACACCATTTCTGATTCTCCAGATCATCCAAGGATGCAAGAGAAGAGCATACATGATGTTTCCAAAATCCAAAAGATATCAAATGGAAAAACACTTTAATTCAAACACACCAAGTTAACCAATTCCAATTCAAATATTCCTAACAACCTCAAAGCATCAAAAAGGACTTAAGAATCATTTCTGATTCCCAAGATCACCCCAAGGGATGCGAGGGAAGAGCATACATGATCTTATTCCTATAAGTAAACATGCAAAATTTTATCTAATCAAGTAAAAGCATGTAAAAACATCCTGCAAAAACAAGTATGTGATTAGATAAAACCTACAAAAATGTTAGCACCTCAACACATTAATTTCAAGAAAACAAAAGACACATGCGCCCCTATTTTGGCATCTATGCGTGGGTTAGGGTGTATATACCACTCTATGTTTTTCTGATTTACAATGCACTGCACCACCTGAGAGGCATGTGTGCCACCAAAAGACATGTGTGCGCCACTCTGTGTGTGTTTTTGGCTTACCATGTACCTACGCCACCCGAGAGGCGTGTGTGCCACCAAAATAATGTATGTGCCCTTTTGATAAAAATAGGCTAAAATTTAGACAAAGAATGCTGCACTACCAAAAAAGTGTGTGCCCACTAAAAAGCGTGTGTGCCACCACTTTATAAAATAGTCTTTAGATTTTGAAATGCTGCCCACCAGAAAATGTGTCTGCGCCACTAAAACAACATGTGCGCTCGGGTTAGGGTGTATGCGCCGATCTGATAGGTTTTGAATTGTAGTGAAGGTATAGTACAAAAATGTGTGTATGCCCAAGTTAGTGCATCTACGCGTTGGTTAGGGTATGTGTGTGGGGTTAGTGCGTATGCACCAAGATCGATAAATAGAGAACCGGTTACGATAGTGTGCTTACGCCACTCGAGAGGGGCTCGCACCACCAAAAATGTCTGCGCTCTCTAAAAGTGTGCTGTGCTACCCTACCTGAACCAAAATATGGAAAAAAAACACAAGAAAGCTCACAATACTTCAAATTTTGACAAGTTAGTTTAAAAATGGCAACAACCCATTAAAATGATGGCTATGAACAAGAACTTACACATATAAAATTAGTAAAAATTCCAAGAAAATGGACATTAATTACTATATGTGCATATCAAAAGTTAGCCAAAACAATGAAATTTAAACTAAAATGCTAAGGGACTAGGTCCCACTAGGCGTGCCAAATGTGTGCATGTGTTGTTTTTAAACTAATGCTAATATAAGTAAAGACTAACACCTAAATAGCCTTAATTAGCAAAAATTAAACAAACTACTAAGCACCATCATGATAAGAATTAAACAAGGGTTAGATGCTAACATTCATCAATATACAAAACTTTGAAACTAACAATGTTAAGCATCTAAATCCTCTATTCTCTAACAACAAAATAAATGAATGGACCTAAGTAGGCTCCATGGCAATCAAAAATGGTTGTCTTTGGTATTCCAAGAACCTAGGAATGAGGGCTTGTCAAAGTTGGGCTACAAGACCCTTTTGACACCTCCCATATGACCTAAGCACTTAGGAAAGAGGCTTAACTCTTCAAGATGATGAACTCTCAAGAAAAAAAAGGCAAGCTCTTAGTCTATTTTGCTATATGCTTTGCATTTGCTTTCTCAAGAAGTTTAGGTGTAGGTATAAAGGTAGAAGGAGGGCTCCTTATATAGCCCAATGGATAAAGGAAACACTTCATCCCTTTGCATGTGGGATAAAGGTAAAACATGATTAGGAATGGATAAGGTTGCTTTATAAAAGGTAACCTTACTTTAGAAGGGTTTAATTTATGCTTAGCAAGTCATGGGAGTTGGGGGTGTTTTTAATTAATCAAAGGTGATTAACTAATAGGTAGATGTAAGCTTATAGAAGCTAATTAGAAGAATAATTAGAGGAATATTAGTATGATTTAGGCTATTAGAAGGGGATTAAATCAATTAAATATTGATTTATTAGTTAAATGGAAGGAAAGCTAATTAATTAATAATAATTAATTAGTCTAGATAGAAGGGTGAATAATTAACGGAAGGTCATTGTCAGACATCCATGATGCATGTCACCTAGGGATATACTTCCTTTATTTTATTCTTTATAGAATCCCTCAAGACTTCAATTGCCTCAGTATTATTTTCTACTTCTACTAGGATTTTTTCACCTTCAACCCAATTTTCTTTGTTTTGGGTCTGGAACTCTTTTAAATCTTCCTCATATGTGGCAACCAACACACTTATCACCCTATCTCTATCTTCACTATTGTCATAGAAAACGTTGGCCATATGAGATGTGGTTTTCACTTAAGCGAAGAAGCTCAGTATAACGAGTTATGGTCACCTCAATTTGTGCCTTTTCTTTTTATTTTTTCCATGCCATAACTACTTCCGCCAACTCTAGTGTAAGGGGTTACTTTTGCATCGTGATAATGCGTGTCAAATATTCTAGATAGTGGAAGGTTGATTCATAATTACGTGTGGGGGAAAAATCTAGGTAAACTATAATAATCGAGTCTAATATCAATTATGCCTTTTTGTAAACTTCACAAAACTTCCCCTTCTCTTCTCATAGCTCATCCTTTGATTGTACAATGGTCTTTTCCTTTCCCTTTATTTCCTTGTCTCTCTTAATAATTTCTTTATTCTTTTCCTCCAACTCTTTTCCAAATCCTTTATTCTATTATTCCTTCCAAATAATCTCACCTCTATCTCCACCAATACTTTATTTAGTGTATTACACGCATGTTCATCATTATTTTTGCGAATCCACAATTGGATTTACCACTTTGGAGCTTGGTGAAGTGTGCATATATAGCAATGTGCCTGCATTGAGTTCAAATTATGACTCATCATTGTGGGACTCAAAACTCTAGGAAAAAATATTTCTTATGTGCCGATACGCACTTTCCCTCTAAAAATATGACCAACAAAATAGTTTATCCATTGGCATTGTGCTTTGGAAATGAGTTTGGAATACCTTGTTAGGGTCCGCATCATATAAAAAAGTAGGTCTCTATTGGGTGGATGCATGCCTATCACTTGGTGCACACACCTTAGAGAATCCTACCACCAAACCAGGCTTGGTCTACGCCCTACATTTCCAACTTTTTCTTCATCTTCTAATTCCTCCATGATGGGCTATACTTCCTTCACGAAGAAGTTTTGAATGATGTTCGTGACTTCATGTTCCACCAAGGTCTTTGATTCTAGTCCAAGGATATGTGTAGTATCCTATACATTTGTTCCTACCTCTTCTTTTCCATTTTCCCATTCATCTCTTTCTTCCCTAGGATATGCGTTTGGCTTCTCATCGACTCATGCACATTAAGACATGAGGTTCTAAACTAGATCTCATTCTTCCTCCTCTCCCTCTATCTCTTTGTTCTCTTCCCTCTCCATTTCTTCAAAGTTAGAGTGTGATCTATTCTTTGCTTCTTATTTTATGGGGAATACTTCTTTACTAGGTACTTCTTCCTATGAGTATATGTACTTGTACCTTCACATGTATCTTGTGTTCCTATGTTCTTGCCTACATGCACAATCGGCACTCTGCTTGGTGAAGGTGTTTCCTCTTTAGTTAGCTTCTTTGTTTCCACCTTTTCCTTCCTACAAGGTCCTTAGGAATAGAAACATCATCCTCTACATATGCTCCCTTATTGAACTTCGGCCTTAAGTGAATATAAAACCTTGTTGCATTTTCCCTTACAATTGGTATTGTAATGGGCTTGAGAAAGTTTATGTTGTGGGAGACATACCTTTGCACGTATACATACTTCTTTGGGTAGACAAGTGTCTTGCGCAATACATGGTGCTCCTGGTCCACTTCACTCAAATCAAACCTCAACTTCTTTGCTTCTTTAAATATGTTCACTGTGCTTTGAAAGTACTGCACAGTGAATGCAAATGGAAACTTGCACCATGGACTCTTGGTGGCATCAGTCAATGTAAACCTATAAATATAGAAATGTTCGTAGAATGTAAACTTAGCCTCATTCCCTACTAATATTGGTAGTTGTTTTAGGATTCTCCATTCTGCCAAAGGCATTGTACATCCACTTTTACCATTTATCCAAGCACACTTTGTAGGTTGGTGTCATTGTATCACAAGTATATGCTTCAAACCTCTTAGCTAGGAGGATATTTCATTAGGGTACTCCCATATGTTACCATTTGGGCCATCAAGCACTCCAATCTCAGAGAAAACAATAGTAAGAAAAATATTACCATACATTATCTTATCCCCATCCCACATGGCATCAATTATGTCCTCTGCAATGAAGGCCAAGATGTTGTAAATGGTCCCTTCTGAAATATTTCTACACATTCAACCATCTCTTATTAACTTGGGTCCACCTTTCCTAACCACTCAATTTTTAAATAGGCGCACACCATCTTTCATCGGTTAACGGTTATTGATCTTCAAAATATCAAAGGTGTACCCACCTTTCTTATACTCATACTCCTTAGTTGTTTCTTTGACAACCTCATTGTTACCCAAGTCATCATCAATTGACTCTCTAGTGCAGATGAGTCTAGTGAACTACGAGATTAACTGTGGGGTTATGAAAATTTTCCTACCAAAATATTAGAAATAATCCTCATGTACGCGTGACATAAGCCACTGATACAATCTCTCAGGCTTGCCAAAAATAGAAGTTCATATAGTTGTAGAAGTCCAACCTACTCCAATGCCTTCTTGATCGAGTCATCAGTACATTGGTTTGTCATCTGTTGTTCTCTCACATATGGGTCAAACCAAATTTAATGTCATATCCTTCTCAATTTTATCATCTTGATGGTTATAGTCACTTATAACCATTTTTGTAAATGGGACACCCATTCCATTCCTATTAATATGCCATATGGGTATTGCATTTCTGAATACCACTCTTCATTAAAAATTGTCATCACAACCAGTTTATCTTTTCCCTTTCCCTTGCCCTTTTTCTTGGGTGACATGGTTGTTCCTCTTTTTGGTGCCATTTCTCTTGAGTATCTATCAATTCTTCCATGTATCTTGTTTCCTTAGTGCTTAAACCCTCAGCCATAATCCTTCTACATAAATTCTTCAAACCGTGCCCTAGTTCCTCAAACCCTAACCTAGAAACCTTTTCTTTCACAAGATGACATTCAAATACACATAAATTATTGCAAAATCCCACTCTGTGCATGCCCATGTTCTTCGTTCCAATTTGGTTCACAAATCCTTCACTTTACACATAATTTTTGGTAATTTCTTTACAAGGATTCCCTAGTTTGTAAGAACTCTTTCACAAATTATCGCAAGGTAAAAATAACTTACCCCAACTCCCTATTTATAGTTTTTCACTTTTTACCACATTAATTACCATGCCACCTACCACCGCAATAAATTCAAATTTTCCAAGCGGGTTTCCCATGCGCATCCAATTACATGCCACCTCCGCAACCTTTTGGTGTGCAAAGCTATACCCAACCATAGACCTCCTTACATGAGCTCCCAACACTAAAGTACATCAACCATTGTGTCATATATCAAGTATTTTCCCTATTGATTCCTTCCTCACATTGTTCTATGCATTCATCATTATACGTGGATTTATATTTTAGTATCATCCTATTATCAACATCTTCCTTGATACCTTGTCATTTTTGATAACCATTACTACCCCTTCTATGCATGTTTCCCTCAAATATTTAGGACTTCCAACGTGCTCTCTTTTTTTTCTTCTAGAAAATTGTCAAACTTTACATCGTGCATACTCTGCTTGTACTCTCTCTACCCCACACTAAGGGTATGTGTGGTCCTATAGGTATGAAAACAATTTTACGGTAATTAGATTCTCGTATGCAAATGTGCTTATTACAAAACACTAAAATAAATTGAAAAAGCATAATAACGATGAAAGAAACACATATAAAGGGAATGCATTAAGGAAATCTAATCTAAGTGGTAATACTACCTTATTACAAACACCAAGAAGACTTATTTATAGTAGGGCTTCAACCTACTCCCATTGAAGTAATTGGGAAACCATGTTCCATCTAGCGCCTCTAACTAACAAGCACCTAAATCAAGTATATAAGTTATAACATATGGTCCCAACTAATGCACCTTAAGCTTTCTAGGGTGGCGCAAGAATTTTAAGTCATAAAGAAGAACCATATGTCCAACTTCAAGCTTCTTATCCTTAATATGTCTATCATGTCATGCCTTCTTCCTTTTTTTTTCTTTCTTCTGACTCCATCTGGATATAGAGATCCTTTCATCTAACTACATTAGTTTGTTAATACACTCTTCAAGTGATTTCTCATAAGCCAAATCTCCTGTGCATGTAATACATAGAGATGGTAACATGAACTCCACTAGTAGAACAACCTTTGCACCAAAACCAACTGAAATGGTGTGGCCTTATTCAACCTCTTGTAGGTTGTGTTGTATGACCAAATTATAGTAGAGACTTTATCATCCCAATATTTCCTTCCAACATCACAAATTTTAGTCAAGGTATGGCTCAATATCTTGTTAAAGGCCTCAAAAGTTCCATTTTCTTGAGGGTGATAGGGTGTTGTTTTATGGTGTGCTACCATAAATTTTTCCAATAGTATCATTATGGTCTCATTAAGAAAATGAGTACCCCTATCACTTGTCAAACTCAAAGGGCACCCATACCTGCTGATAATGTTTTCCCATAGAAACCTTGCAGTTTTAGTTATTGCATAAACCTTTGTAGAGTCTTGCTTTAGCATACCTTATAAGATAATCTATACAAGTTATGATGTAGCATGATCCATTCCTGTGCATAGGGGGAAATAGGATCCACAAAGTCAAATGCTCATTTTTCAAAATATTTTACACTAGCAATATGCCTTAAATGCATCTCATCTCTATGCCCATCCTTTCCAAGGCACTGATAATGGTCACATGCCTTACAATATTCTTTTCCATCTTTATACAAAGTTTCCCAACACAAACCAGTCAATAAAATCTTACGGGAAGTGGCATCTCCCTGCATAGTTTCCACCTGAAATAATGCCATGAGCCTCCTCCATAATAGCTTAACGATCATGCTCAAGTACACACCTACGCAAAAATTCATCCCAACCTAGTTTGTATAATTCTCCATTGATCAACATATAAGGCGTGGGGCATATAACAAGTTGTTTCTTTTCCAAGGCCTTCATTTCTTTAGGTGTCACACATGTTTAGAAAAATACAACAACATTTTTAAGTCGGGCATGCAAGGTTTAATCTGAATAATTGTGCAACCGAAATTGTGTCCTCAAGGCTCTACACATCCTCACTTGAATTAATCCTTGATAAATGATTTGATCCAAAATTACTCTTTCCTGGCTTAACTAACATAATCCAATGAAATAATCACCCCTATAAAATGGTCCTATTCACCAAGTAATTCAATGCCATGTGATCTGTATAGAAGATAAAATGTGGTTCCAGGAAGTATTTCAAAAACTTATGCAGGCGTAGACCACGGACAAAGCTTCATGCTTTGTAGTAGTGTAATTTTGTTCTATTGGAGTTAACTTTGTACTTGCAAAGAAAATAGGATGATCAACAATACCTTCTCCAAGATGGGCTAATACCACACTAATGGCCATGCTAGAGTAATCTACATGCACATGAAAAGGTTTTTTCTATAAAGGAAATTGAAAAATAGGCATTGTAGTAAGCCTTTCCTTCAAAGTGTTTCAAAATCACGCTTTTATGCCTCACCCCAATGGAACTTTATTTTACTCTTTGATAATTCCTCTAGAGGCACGGAAATCTTGGCATAAGCTTTGATGAAATTCTTGTAATATCCTGTGTGCCCCAATAATCCACACACACTCGCTCTCTGGTTAGTAAGCTCCTTTAAACCTAAAATAAGAGCAACATTAGAAGGATCCACTAACAAGCCTTCTTTACAAATAATATGCCTTAGCAAAGTCCCAAAAGGTGTTTTAAAAAAACACTTCTTAATGTTTAAAAAGATGCTCAATTTTAGACATCTCTAGAACATGAGCCTCAAATTATTAGAGTAGTCTTTCATGAGCCCATAATATATCCAATCATCCAAATAAACCTGTAAGAACTTATGAATAAATTCCTAGAATGCCTATACAATAATGCATGAAAATACTACATGTGCATACTTTAATCCAAAGGGCATAACCATGTATGCAAAAACTCCCTACTTATCGGTGAAAAGTTGTCTTCTCTTGATCCTCTTTAGCTATCCTCACTTGATGATATCCAGAAAATCCATCAGTGAAGGAGTAGATCTCACACCTACAACACCTTCCAAGATTTATTCAGTAAAAGGTGTGGGAAAGGGATCAATTACACATGCAACATTTAACTCCCTATAATCGACACAAAGTCTGATTCTACCATATTTATTAATACTAATCACCATAGGGCTAACCCACTCGACTCCTCAATGGGCTCAATGATTCCACAATTTTATCAATTTCTTCTTTCACCTTGACATGCAAGTTAGGATTCATCCTGTAAGGCCTCTTCCTAACCGGGCGCACACCTTCCTTTAGCTTGATTCTTATCTCACCCAAAGATTCATGTAACTCTTTTAACTCATGATAGCCCCTATGAAACAGGTCCTAGAAATCGTGGAACAAGTTAATTATCTTAGCAACCTCGAGTTAGACCAATAATATTTAATGATGGCTTCCTTTAGTTCATTATCCATCCCAATGTTGACCTTTATAGTTTTCATAGGCTCATGGTAAGAATGTGTCTTCTTTCATCTGCATTACTAAGACGTCACACATACCTTGAGTATGCTAAACATCCATATTCTCCACTTCTTCATCATCAATGGCATAGACCATCTTTCCTTTTTATTTTTCTAGGAAGGCACACCCAAGTTGTTTTGCATCTATCTCTTCTTCTTCAAAGTGCACCTCTGGGTCTAACTCACCTCGTAATTACTTAATAATTTCCTCAGCCTTTGCACTATATTCCATAGTTAAGCACTTCATAACTTATAACACCTCATTCACTAGAGGTTTAGTGGAAAAATATTCAAAGGTATGAATCATACATGCAGTCAGTTCTTTCCAATTTATAGTCTCTCTATTCAACTCCTCATAGACATACCATGTGCATGTATAGCCTCATGAAGGTTTAGTAGAGCTTCTTACACCCACAATGAATGTGGTAAAGCTTCCTTCCCCTCTTTCTAGAGTCTCTCACACTGTTGAAAATGGTGCTAAACATGATCCTTACCATGAAATTCACAAATCTGAGTAGGCACATTGCTCTTGAGAAATATAAAAGAGAAGGTTATTCTCACTTCTTGTCATTCCAAAATATTATCCCTGTGAACCATCCACCAACGTGTTGTTGTCCCACGCAGAGTATAGACTAACATATTCCTTCTTTCCACTTGATCTATCCATTGAATTTCCATAGCACATAGGAATACTTCAAGATTTCCTTATCTAGTGTATCTTGGTACCTAGTTACTACTCAAAATCCAAACACAACGTGGCCTACTTACACGTGTAACTACACTTCTCACTTCATTCCCAATCATTTTATAACTTCTATGTGCCTAGTTGTCACATGCAACACTTGTAGTATCACTTATGAACTGCATCATCCCACTAGATAAATCCTTCATTTGATGTCTCAAGTACTTCCAGATATTTAATGGTGCACACATAAATTATGTTCAAATCCTCTTCACTTAAGGGCTCTACATAAGGTGCAAATTTCCCATTTGTCAAAGGAATGATGACACACTCTTCCTTGTTTTCAAAACTTATATATCCTTTGTTGAAGCACATATCAAATTTTTTTACATAACACCAAGGGCACTCAAGTAAGGCTGCAAAACTATCAGAATTTGAAGTGCCAAGACCTCAAATTCCCAAGTAAACTTGGCCCCTTGTATAATAATTGTAGCATCCTTTAAAACCCCAATAGGTGTGGCTTTAGTCCTATTTTCCATAAACAACACATTTGAAGATAGTTGCAATGGTGGTCTTCCCATATGAATCCATGCATCCAAAATGAGTACATTCACTTCTACACCCATGTCAATCAAAATTTTACTTAAAAGCAAGCCATCAATAACAAAATTCATAGTGATCTCTTTTTCATAATCCAAACTATGAGGAGGTAGGTTAACATGTAAAATTTATCTTTTGTGCTCTATTCTAGTGCATGGGGTGTTTCCCTTTAACCACTCCCCCAAAAAGGAATGATGTTCTCATATCCCAAAGCATCTTGTAAACTTTCTTTAAATCATCAACATCAGTCTGATGGAGCTTAACGACTTTATTTTTCTCTAACTTTTGTGATTGTTCCTTCAAACATTGTATCTCACCCTGTAGATTCCTAATCACCTCCATGGTTTCTTAATAAACCTCCTTCTGATGTATAGGGTCTAGATACTTTTCATGTAGTACCTCCTCCTTTGTGATAACATGCTTATTCTTTAAAACTTCTCTAAAGCACGTGTAGCCTCAACATGGGTAGTGATCTTCACAGTACCAACTCGGGATCGACACTAACTTTGGAATCCTTGAGTCCAATGATCTTCCATAGTGCGAAGTAATCTAACCATCCCTACACCCTTGTCCTATTTTTACTTCTTACTCAAGTGTTCATATAAGTCAGGGCATTCCTCATATTTATGGTTCTTTTAACAAAAATAAAAAATAATGTTCTAAGGGCATTCATGCCTGTAATGATTAGAGTATTTGCATGTATAACATATTCCATGAGGAAAATCACTTCTTCCACCACCGCGACCTCAACCTTTGTATCCTCCATGGTATCCTCGACATCTACCATGCCTCCATCAGATCACCCTTTGTTGTGATCATGATCATGATGCTCACCTTTTTCCTTTGAATTATTTGCAACACTAGTCTGACGTACACCAATATCAATGACATCATGAATATGATCAATCAACCTATAATTTTCTAGTATCATGAGTGGTAGACCTACAAATATTGCAATAACAAGACATGTTCTTCCTTATCATGCATTACAATAATGGGAACCTACTTAAATCATGATCCAAGTGAAAAATATTGCAATATAGTAACATGGCGTGCACCGATTTATGAGGAAAATTATCCTTAGTATGCCCTTCTACTTCACAATATGTGCACCAAATTCTACTACACATCTCATGTGCTGAATTAGCTGAAAATTTCTCTAATTGTTTTGCCATCACTACAATCTAGGCCTCCTTAAATGGGCTAACACCAGTGTCTACACTCCAAATTTCCTTAACGCGCATAGAGCTACTTCAAGTGTCTCACATGGATCTATATAAGTCTTACATGAGAGCACCCTTTTGAAAGGTATGATCAGTCCTCTAACAAACCATTGAGCATGTTGACTCGGATGTATATCATAAGATAACTTAGACAGAAGGGTTTTGAAACATGCATCATACTCCCAAACACTCTCATTGTACCTTTCTTGATGTACTTTAGTCCGTTAATGCTTTTCTGCTCAAATTCAGGTATATAAAACTCTTTCAAGAAAGCATCCTACAACACGATATAATCTACACAAGTCTGGTCTGGATCAAATTTCATGTACTAATTATGCACGTACCCTTGCAATGTAGTTGCAAAATGACTTTCCTTACACTCATGAGCTATAATCCCTTCACATGCCATAGTATCTCACACATATGTATGTGCTCAGCTGCATCTTCTATCCCTCTGTATTCTGGAAGATGAAGAGACATTTCCATATAAATATTCTGGGGCTAGTGGACCATGCCCACCAGATCCAAAACCTATATTTCCTCCTGTGTTTCCTCCTCCCCCCCGTAACCACTAGATCTACTGATCCCAAGCCACCTGATCCTCCTGACCTCCTCCTATAACAAGTATTAGACCATAGGATGCATTTCCATGTGTCCCAATAATTGTAGTAGAAATAACTCCTACAGTCTACAAAATTGTGCTACTTCTAGACATTGCCCAACGTTCTATGTGCCCAAGTTCGTGCTAATGATGAGCCAGAAAACATACCTATAACTAGACCTCTAAATAACATAGATGACGATTACGCCACCATAGATGAATAGGATACTTGATTAAATCCTAAACTTGACTCTAAATCAACTATATCTATCGCTACTCTTCTACCCACACTAGCTTACTTACTGATAACTATCATAGAAAATGGAAAACCAACCACAAGGGATAGGTCACCAAGGGGATCAAATTCATGCCTATGGCCCATGTAGTTTCCACCAGCGTGCTCTCATCTGAGGTCAAAAAGGGTTCTTTTCCATGCGTTCCCAAATGGGGGAGTTCCAGATGCTCTAGCTACATGTCCTCTGCATGATCTCCAAATCCTTCACGAGTCATCTCTCTCCACAATGCCATTCGCTCTGACAACTTTATGGTGTTTCTCCAAGTCCCTCTCGCATGCCTCATTAAACTTAAGCCACATTTCTTATATATGTCTTTCTACCACTAGGTCCACCATCTTTCACCACACCTACTCCCGCCCCCACACGTGGTGGGGTTTAACTAGCCATAGGTTTCTCTTCCAAACCCAAGGTCATAATAAAGATCTTAATTAACAAAGGAATACCGTATAAATAAGATCCTTTGGGTTCGTGCATGAACTGGAACCACAAGAACCTATGGAAAATAATTAGTAGAAACTCGCATACTTTAAAATATGGCTACTCAAAAACCATGTAACTAATGATCTACAACACACATCTAATTTAGATCTCGCATCAAAGCTTGGAATTATTCCTATGTCCAAACAAGTGTTTGAAACCTCCGGTTTCTCTTTTAAGAGTAAGAAACCAACCAATTGTATAACTCTATAGGAAATATGGAGAAGAATTTTCATATGGATCTTGATACGATTCATAAACCCATGTGAATGAATTAAAATTAGGTCTAGTGCTAAATCCACGAGCATATTATTCATCGTACGTCTTCATCATGTGCAACATCCTAGCAAAAATATTTGTAAAAGAGGTCTCACAACGGAACTAAAATCTAGCCTAGTTTTTATTAGCAATGACCTAAGGCACGCTGACACATCACTCAGCCTGAATTGAGTGCTCACCCAAAGCATGCAAGGGTACCAGGTTCCTCTTTTATGTTAGCTTGTTCAAGGGGTTAGCATGATTAAACATATATTCCAGATCCATCAAAGATAATTAAGTATAATGAAGTGCATAAACCATATCTAGATATTAACCATATGCAAGAACAATTAAACAAGAACCAAGATAAACTTTACCATGTAAGATCCATTCACAGATGTGTCTACAATCAATATCCAGCCACAAAGATCCATTATATTAATTTCTGTAAAACACATAAGCTTCTTACATACATAACAATGTCACCATGAGTCATGCGCATACATAATCCAACAACATAACTCTATTACAAAGTGATGATCCCAAACATGCAAATCAATACATATTTATAGGGGTGGGGAATTTCCCTTCACCACCCATGCACCTCTCAAAAATAGGCTACATGCTAATAATAGCCATGCGCCACTATAAGCTAAGTACAAAAAGCATGCAAACTCTTTAACAATAGATCTACTTCAATTATCCCTTAGTTTAGATCATATTATTATCTTGGAACCATGCATGTCGATTGATCTTCTATCTTCCCAAAATAGCCTTTGTGTGTTCTTCAAGTCTTTTAGAAGACGTGCTCCACACTCCATGTCTATCTTTAGCTCTTCATTCCAAAACTGGTTAAGTGTTAATCTATTGTGCACAATCTTGTCAAATCTCCATGCACAAACCCCGTCATCCTCGTGTGTGCTTCCTCATGCACATTTCTTCTAGAATGTCTTCCTTACATGCTAACCTATATTATTTGACTTAGTAATTTTTCTATGCTCAATAGGAGGTGATCAGGTACACCCCGAGGTCACAACCTCACCTCACCTAATACCTCTCCTTGTCATCCCGAACAAGGGAAAACATTACATTATATTGTTGTGGAAATGATTATTCAAGGAAGGTTTTACTAACTTAAGATACCAAAAGCTATTGAATAAACCCCAAAGCATCTAGTGTTGAAACGAAGCTATGGTACGGATGGCATGCCACGATTGGCATGAGTCCAAAATCTACCAATAAAACCCGAATAATATTATAATAATAATAATTTTTTTTTGAAAAATAGTATAGTCAACAACATTACATTTCGATAACACCTATATGCGACTAAGTTGTGGATACCATATTACGATGATATGACACTAAACCACTTGAGTAGAATATTTAAATGTTTAAGAAAAGTTAAGTTGAACCAATGTGACCGCATCACGCTTTGACATTTTAAGAGCAAAAATAGTGTTAAGCCACTTACACGAGTTTAAACAAATTATTTTATTTAATGGTTATAAAATAATCGTGAGGGAAAAATTTAAGTTAAATTATTTAATCTCAAGTATTTTAAACGTTTCTAAAATGATTAAAGTGGTGAAAAATTCCACAAGTTACCAAAGTTGATCATGGGTCCAATTTAATTCCCTAAACAGACACATACCTTATAAAAGGTTAAAACACCTAAGATAGGGAAAAATAGGCTCAAATTAATTAAATACATTTTCAAAATTAAATTACTTAAAGATCAATTCTCAATAAAGTAGATCCATTGAATTAAAGGAATCTCCACCATAGGATATTAGGGCATCTAACAATGCCCTAATTTCCTTATGGAATTTAACATTGCATTCATATTTTAATTTCTCTTTTCATTCAGTTGCATTTTTTTGTTGTTGTGTGGAGGAAGACATAAGATCTTTCATGGAGCTAAAACCAAGGAAGCAAGGATGATTTCACCTTATTACTTACCCTATTAATTTAGAACCCATTAAGGTGTGATCTATATAGGTGTTTGTGGATCAAAGATCCATCATTTCCTTTGTTTTATTTTTTCGATCAATACAATGATTTATAAGTTTTATGCTCTTTTTCTAAGCATGGTCATGGATAAATATTTTATTTATATATAGATATATAACTACACACACACACACACACACAAATTTTTATTTTAATGCACATTCTAACTGAGAAGAGCCCAAAATGGATGAGCAAAGTGTAGAAAAGGGACTTATGTATAAGGAAAACTGACCATCTAAAATGAAAAATGAGGGGTCTATGAAGAATGGGGAGGGACATAGATCTACCATGGCAGGTATGGAGAAACGGGAGGGGGAAAGGGGTTGTGGCATATGCCACAACCACGACATGGAATACACCACATCCTTGTTATAGTGTAGGGGATGGAGACAGGGTTGGGAGGGCCATCCCACTATTCTCCAACCCCACTTAAATTCCCCAAAATTATTTACTTTTATTTAAACACATATATTTCATTTGATTATTTTTTTGTAAAGCATGCTTATTAACATAAATAACACACACACATACACACAATAATGGTTATATTTATAAGTGTATTTTTTTGATATCATTTTTCTTTATAACAAGTTGATTTGTTTTAACAAGTTACAAGTAAAATTAAGAAATAGAAAATCTAATACATGACGAGTTAACAATGAATTTTTAATATGAGAATAAATATATCTACACATATACACATGTGATAATGTATATTTCAAACATACAATGACCAATAAATATAGTTTTTGATTTTTGAGATCGGTGAAGAATCCATATTTTTGTAATGTTGAGTCTTAATTTTTTTATATATAAATGAAGGTATGTATAAACATATACATGGTATTCTATACCAATTAGGAAAAATAATACATTAAAGGCTTCAAGTATGGAAAAAAATCAATTATTCGACATAAACAAAATTTGAAACAATTTCCTTTTCGATATAAAACAATTTCTTCTTTGAGAGAAAAGAAGACACAAATAGAATACTAGTGAATCCACTTTCCATAATTTTCTTAACACAATAATTTCATTACAAATACTTTCTTCATAGATGAGATCACACAATATAAGTATGTAATTTTCTCAAGTATTTTTGAAAGAAGCTTAAGTGAAACAATTTCTGATTTAGTTAAGAAAAGGAAGAAAAATAACTCATTCTAGATGTGCTATATAGAACATACTAATTAGTTTTTCTTTCCTTAATCTAAATTCCTTCATTTTCATTATTTCAAGGAGGAAGAGTTTAGAAAGAATAAACATTTATTATAGTAGTCTGTATTATTTTAAAATAAGGTGAAGACTTATCTTTCAACATCAAACTTTCTACAACCAAAAACAAAACAATATAAATATTTTATAAGGGTTCAAAATAATATTCCATATTTTTAACAATACATATTTGAAGTTCCATTTCTTACAATCAATTCTTAAACATAAAGAAGAGAAATAATCTTAAAATACAAGTTTATAACCTCTCCACAAAGCTGGAGAAAACATGCCAATTTTTTTCCAAACCTTCTAGCTTCCAAACAACATGAAAAACCTGTAACTTTCTCCAAATTCTGGATTTCTCTCCATGCTACAAAATACTTAAAAAAACTCCCAAACAACATAAATAATTATCTTGGTTTACCATCTAACCAAATGTCATTATTACATGCCCTCAAAGAGAAAAATGAGAGCATGTTAGCCTCCCCCCAAGCCCATGGGAAAGAGGTAGACATGTCTCTAACCAGCACTTGGATAAAGAAATCATTCACACATACAATTATTACAATCCCCCAAAAAATCCAAAAAAAAAAACTAAATATAACTTTGAGAAGCTCCAAGCTTATTTCCATGGGAAGAGGGGATGAAGATATCCCAATTTTATAAAGCATTATAACCAAGAGGTTTCCAAAATAGAACCTCCAATCTACTTATCTCTCCATGTATTTCTCCCCTTATCTCTCTATTTTCACCCCTTATCACTCCATACCCCTCTCCATTAAGGATTTTCAAACATCAAGTTTCCTTGGATGAAGATAGGGGTGATTTTCAAACCAAATGGAAATCAAACCCTACTACAAACCAAATGTAGGGGTGAAACATAAACCCCTCAAGCTTGACCAACAATCATTGAAGGTGAGGATGTAAGGGATTCCTCCCTCTTCCCAAACACTCTCCCAAATTCACTCCCTTAAGGGTGGATGTAGTAAAACAAAGAATAAGGTAAAACTCAATAATTTCCTTATTTTCAAACAACATTTCCAACATCCAAGGATTCAATTTCATAAACAAATGAAGAGAAAAAAATCAAAACAAAATCTTACCTTACAAGAAAGCAAAAAGTCCAATTTCAAAGCTTACCCATCAAATAGCTCTCCCAAAACCCTTATCCAAAAATGAGAAAAATAACCCCATTCCCTTCAACATGAGGGATTAAAAAGAGAGAGAGGCAATAACTCAAGAAAATGGGAGGGTGACAAGTGTCACCCTCCACTAAATATTCAACCAACCACAACTCTCCAAAATTGCACCCCAAAATAAAAAGGTGAAAAAGAAACTTAAAACCCAAGCACTCATGAGGATCTCCCAAATTACAAAACATAAAACCAATTCAAAAAACATCATGAGAATGTGGGTAAAATGATTAAAATCAGCAAATGAGCTTCATTTACCTTGAAAAGAGCCCACCCACCCATAGGGATAGGACCTAGGGCCTCTTTCCAAATAAATAAAATCATTCGCTTACATTATACTCCTCTTAAATGACACATCTTTCCCAAATCCGAGTTTGAGAAAGATGTGGCATTTATGAGGGGCAATTACACTCACCTA
The DNA here is from genome assembly GCA_018340775.1 of Taxus wallichiana var. yunnanensis. Lineage (NCBI taxonomy): Eukaryota > Viridiplantae > Streptophyta > Pinopsida > Cupressales > Taxaceae > Taxus > Taxus wallichiana. Next base: position 443,004,681 of record CM031243.1, on the reverse strand, counting down.
ATCTAATATTAGGTGTCCTAATCCATCATTATCCTAAGAAAAAAGACCAAATACCAAAATCACCAAAAGAAAAAAAGGGTTAGCATTAAGCACTACATCAACCATTAAAAAATTAGAAGAGACATCAAGGGGTGCACACAATTCCCATGGTTAAGAGATGGAATAATTTAAGCACATTGGAATGAAATTCCAAATATAAGCTAAGGTTTAAAATAAGATGAAAAAAGTACCCCAATCATATGGAAAGGGGAAATTTGGCCCCTCAAGGCCTATTGTGCTAGTTAGAGTATGCTTGTTTGATTCACAAGTTTCTCACATGGCTAAGAACCTTTCACTGCATACTTAAGGAAACGATCATACATGTGAACACCAATAACTGAAAAATATGATTTTATATATATATATATTTGTGTGTGTGTGTGCGCGCATCATAATGATCATTTATATATGATCAAAACTAGCTAAACTAAGTGCATCATAGTATAATCAATCATCCAAAGTAACAAGAAAGTTTACGATAATGCATCCACAATGAATCCAATAGACAACAAGAGATCATAATAAAATCCAATCCTCGACATCATCTCAATGATCAAATTTTTTTAATAAATATCGGCATCATATGCCCCATCATAACCTATCCAAATAACTGGTTAACAACCTATTTCTAGTAAACATCCAAATGGAAATGAGAAATAGGTAGGCACTACAATGATGTGATCCCTTATCAAGCACCTAAAAGTGCCCCTATAAATAATTTTGTGTCTACTCTAGCTGAAATAATACCTTGGGTATAAGAGTTAATTGGGAGTGAGTTAAGAAAAGTGCAACAATCCACAACACCTAAATTTTGAGGCCATCTCAAAATTCATCAAACAAAGAGATGAAAGAAATTGCAAAATCTTCTCGTTTCTTCACCGAGGTCTTTGGTTCTTGGTATGTGGAAGTTATATGGCCAAAATTTACAAAACCAATGACATAGATGAATCCAAATGACCATGATATGGCTATGGTTTCCCATGGAAAAGTTCTGCACGTGGGATATGTGCACCTATTCAAAGAGTTTGCAACCCACTTATTTGTCAAAAATGAATAAAAATAAACAACAGAGAAAACTAGAGGAACATGTAAGAATGCTCACTTCTTATGTATAATCCTTCCTGGAACCAAATGTGGTACCACCTCCTTTAGTAGAGGCCATCTCTCCCATCACCAATTTTTATCCTCAAGTGATCAAGAGAGCTCAAGGGTACACCATGCAAGGGAGAGATAATGAAAAATGGGTGGAGAATATTATGTAAAAAGGAAAGCTACTACTACATGAGATTATTTCATTATTCACCTTTTCCCTTGCCAATGTTTCCAAGGTAAAAATTACCAAGGAGGATATTGAGAAAGAAAGTCTCACTAAGATAGTGTAATCCCATTGGTGTCTGAGATGACTTGTCTTGATTCGCACTTCGATTAAAAATGTATTCCCCATGTATCTGAAAATTTGTCTCCCATATGGTCTTACACGATGACTTTAGTATATGATATGATAAAGGATGTTATCTCGAACTTGAGTCTTGCAAAGGGAATGTGTCTCGAGTTCTTGGAAAGAGTCAATAATAATGCTGTGAAGCTAATATCATCTCCATTCAACAAACATTCATCTCTAGAGGAGCTCCTTAAGTCTTTCAAGATTTAGTCAAGAAAGAGGTAGTAGACCCTTTCAATTTTAATGAAGATACTTTAGAATCCCTCATAGAATTTAGAGACTCAATCTATAATACTAAAAATGATCATCAAGTCTTGTTTGAAAAATGCAATACCCACGGTAGCGTTCCTAAGACTTGGATCGGTGATTTGGGTTGTGTTTGTACTCCATAAGCGAGAAGGTGTAACTCGTAATAGCCCATTTTAGTAAAGAAGTGAAGGGCGAGGAGATCATTCTCGAAGAATTTTAGTAGAGTTTTCTAGGAGCTAGATATTCATCATCGGGATATTTTTCATGGTCATATTGATTAATCTATTCTTCTCTATCTTCTTCCCTATCTCTCTATGTTCAAATATTTCATTGTGAATATACTTTTTGAATTTTTCATCCTATTCACTTAAGTAACCTTTTAATTTTACATTGCAAAAGTTATATTTTATTAATAAGATAGGGAATTATTTTTAATTTGTATTGGAATATGAAAGGTAAAAAGTGATGGGAATGTGAAGAATCATGTGGGGTGGAGATGAAAATACATGTTGTAAAAGATATAAATTGGAATGGTTTCTCCATTCCAAAGTGTTAGCATTTGTTGACTGCTTTTATTTGTTGGCCTTTGTATCACCACTACTACAAGAAATAATATAAATTATTCTATCTCCTTTCTTATGCTCTTATAATCTCTCTCCTTTCCAAATTTTTAAACATTATAATCTTGTACAACAAATAAGTAACTTTGTGTCTTTGATTAATGAATCCATAGAACTTTGTGTCTCTAATTTATTATTTTTTCTATTTCTTACATTATTATTTTATTCATATTTAGTGTGGAACTAATCTAGATAATTTGTTTTAAATGTGTAAGTATACTCAAAACATTAACCCCTTTATCCATTTTCCTACTTCCCTTTACCTCTTTCCAAATAAAATTCCTCCCTTGTACATTGTACAAGAAATTTTCAATAGGTTTAGTGGAGTACTCTTGTGTGATCTTTGGACTAATGGCCACCCCATAGTTTTATTTAGTCCTTGCATTCAATAAATGAGATATTCTCCATAATAAATAATAAGGGGCCTATCCTCGTGACCTTTTGAAAAACCACTAATCATCCCTACAACAAATTATGTCAGAATAAATTTTGTCGACTATACTAGGGAAGACATGCCCTTCTACACCCTATAAATATCTCTAAAATCCAAAATAAAACATTTCAAATGTGAATATATTAAGGAACGAATCCATTTCAAATTCATTTTCCACGTAAAAATGTGAATTCTTATTATTTGTGTTAAACATCAATAAATGAAAGAGACGTTGAAGAATAAGTTGACCATCAAAACATCAATATTTCATAGCAGCCATCATTCTTGACCAAATATTACAAAAGTATGGATTCCAATACAATGAAGACTTATCCCATCTCTTATCTCAAGTGGAAATATGAAATCAATGGAAGGAAAAGAAGTCACCGATGTCCCTGCACAAGTTATAGAAAGGATATCTAGAATGGATGAAATTGTTGCATCCGATGATCCTACTATAAAATCCTTGTGGCTTTAGTTCAAAAGGAGTGTTGCTAGAGGAAAGAAAATGGGGATTGCACCTACTGATGATCGAGAGTCCAAGCATTTGATGAGGAGGATGCAAAAGAGATATGAAATGTTATAGGAACATGAGGATGAACAACATGAGAATGAATCTTTAGATGAGGTAAGAAAAGAGAAAATTATTTCAAAAGAAGAACCTCCTGAATGTAGTGTATTGGAAAATACAATATTGTTTGAAAATATAAAAAAATGTCTTTTTTTTTCCTTTCCTATTTTTTTTTAATTATGGAAATGAATAAATGACCTCCTTGAAAAAATATTATGTGCAAAAAAAATTGAGAGTTACAGAAGGAAGTTACGACCCTCAAATCAATCTTGAAATCCTAACATGTGTTATGACCATGCAAGAAAAGTATGAGAAGATTGAATAAATCCATAGTGAGGAGGAGAAGAACTACCTTCCAAAGGTGGATTCGATGAGTCACCATAGTATGAAGTGATAATCATGAGGATATACATCAGTACCACTTATGAATGTTCTATTTCATATCATCTATAGTGTCACTTAGTCCTAAATCAAAACCATCTCAAGAAGCAACGTGTAAGGGAAATGAAATGAAAATATTGTCTTGTAATAAATGATCCAATGCTTGTTGAGATTTCCACTAATCATGAATACATTCAAGAGATGAACCCTTATTCTCCACTGCAAGCCATTCAAGAGAGTGATTTTGAGGTAATTATGAATGATTTCATTTCTAATTTTGGCTCTTCATTCGATGCACAAATGTCCAATAATGAAATAGAGAAAATGGAATATTTTAATATCCATCTGAAAAATTCATTGATAAGTAAACATTACATGAAACTTCTAATGATTTGGTTTCCCCATCATCACCAAGGCAATATGAAAACAAACATAACCATGGTATGGATTTTCTTGTTTTTTGTTTGGAGAAGAGGAATTTCCAGGGGATGTTCATGATGGAATAAATGAATCTTCGTATGCTACAACCATGAAATATTTTCATTTCTATTTCCATGACGAGGATGCATCATGTGGGTCTTTCCATATCAAGGATGGAATGGTTCTACACAGAAAGGAATCAATTAGAAAAACAAATAGATGAGAAGTTAGAAGAAACCAAAGGATGGGGAGAGAGTCAACTTGTTATCATCACTTCCTCATTCCCTCTAATTATAGAAATGAATCAATTGTAAAAATTGCACCCAAGGACGATGACTACATTCATGTTGAAAAATAGATATTCCATTTTTGTAAACATAGGAGAATGATTATTTTTAGTCATAAGATATTGAATAGAGACTACAAAGAGAAAAAAATTCAAACAAGTAATGAAGTGGTCATTGGATACAAATGATTGTTGTTGTATACTATCAATATGAGAATGGAAATTTAGTTTCCCTTCTTCTTCTCAAACCATGTAGAGTGATCATGAGAGCATGACACAACCACGTGGTTATTTTTAAGCTTCGGAAATGGGACGAATTCAACCTATTATTCCATGATGGTACCTTTTTTTGCTAGCCCACTGTCGGGTGTGTGAATATATTTTATATTATTCACCTACCTTTCTAACATCCCCTCTCATGTAGAATATTTTACCGTTATCTTGTTTGTTTCCCTTTCCATATGGTGTTTTTTTTTTCTTTATTCACATCATTGCTAATATTATTTGATGAAGGGATGACTCTATTACCCAATTGTTAAGGAACTGGTCTACTTACCCATGAGATACTCAAGGTTATATATTACCCCTTACAACCAATTTTACTTGATTTTGAGCCAAAATTTTTCATGTTAAATGTTTAACATGGAAAATTGAAATTTTGGCCATGACAACCAACCCCGACATGTAAATTCCTCTCCCAGTCATTGTAAACCCTTCCTCTAGCTAGCCTCCCCAAAATTTCATCCTCATTGTGTCTAGGAGGAATGTGCTAAAAATATTTTTAAGTATTTTTCATGTGAAGATATTCATTCCTAAGTTTATTTAAGAAGGTAATGAGATTTGAAGCGGAACCACTATCCTTAGAGGCCTAGAAAGGATCATTGTTGGCCATTTTACAACTAGTGAATACCATCCAAAAGGTTATTTCAAGGAACAACCCATCTAGATATTATGAAGGGGAATTTTAAATTAATTTAAAGTAGTTTAGTGGATTTATATGGAGTCAAGTGATGTGAGGAATATATCAAGGAAAAACGAGTTCATTGCGGGTACAGGGAATTACATACTCCAATAGAGAAAGATGACTTGTATGGATGATTTTGGGAGTTATAGGAGTTGGGAAACCAAAAAATAGGAAATGGAAATATATTGGAATCCTCCACATGGTGGAAACATCAATTGTGTTCTAAGACTTCAAAATTTTCTATGTTAATCCATGACTTTGCAGCTTCCCCTTCAAGCCAAAAGTGGAACATGCCTTGAAAATAAATTTTCAGGGATAATTAGATCGAGAAATTGGTTATGATAGTATAAATAGACAAATTTGAGTCATAATATTATAAATTTTGACCCCAAAACACCCTTACATGCTCATGTGGCAGAAAAATCACTCATGGTTTTCTAAAATGGAGTTGGCAGGATGACATCAACATATAAAAAGGAATGAGAAGACTTTGGAGCATGTTGTGTCCCATAAAATTTTAACCAAGGTGAAAAGGGAGATGAGGGGAAAAAAATTCTCCCCTTCATTTTGCAAGTTTTTTTCACTTAAAAACATCAACTACAAGTATTGTGAGTGTTAGAGGTGTAAGCTCAGGTCTAGATGAATATGCCCCCCTTCTCATGTACCCAGGACCCCATGGTGAATTTTGGAGCATGTTGTGTCCCATTTCCTTTTCACCATGTTTTAAAAGGACATGGGGGACACAAAAGTGTTCTCCCCATGAGGTCTTTCTCCCGAACTTGTACAACATCACTTATGTCCCTAGAAACATGTCAAACTTTCTTAATCACTTCTCCCATCCTCATGAGCTGACCCCCATGCAACATTTTTGATCTGATGGTGTCCCATCACATTTCACTAATAAAAATTGGAAAAATGTGACATGAAATTGTGCTCCTTTTCCTTCCACTTGGCCCTAGGACATATAAGGACCAATTTGTATCCTCTCGAAAGCCATTTTCATCCCCGCATATCTCTCACACTACACCAAAAGATAACACTTATCATCATTAGGTGAAAATATCACTTTCTTTCCCCTCTTTCCTCTTTTCACCTTGTGTCTCCTATTTTTTAGGGTACGACCACATGCCAACCCTCCTCCAACCCCGATTTAGCTCTTTGGTTTTAATGTGAGTTAAAAGTTACATTAGAATGAAATAACTCCAAAAATCAAAACACTTAAACATTTTTGAATTGAAATATATTTTTGTTCCCCCAAAGCTCCACTTTTTCATAGAAACACTACTAATTTTCCTAGGACATCAAGCTTAGAAAATGAAATTTTCTCATATCTCACAATCCATGAACCCAATTTCTACCAAAATTTACCAAAGTGAAATCCTCACAAAAACACATTTAGTTTAATCATAAGAACATGACCATCAATTCTCTATATAAGTTTTAGTATCTAGTAGAAATTTTTAGCCCCTGAGTTTCCTTTTTAGATCTACGAAGTTCTAGCAAATAAAAATCCTTAAAAAACTGAGCAAAAGGTCCCGGGACAAAACCTAATCTTTTGGGACCAATTTTGTTTTGATAGGAAACCTATAAGATCTTCATATAAAAAATATAAAGTTTTGAAATGTCTCATTGTATAAATATAATAATTTTCCAAAACATAGTAAACTTTTAATGTCCATGTTACTCCAAACAAGTAAAAATAATCAAAAAGTGAAAAAACTAAAAATTTACTAAAAAAATAGCCATCTTAGACATGACTGGAAAAAATAGAAATCCTTTCAATTAAGCTCAATTCCCTTATGCAAACTCACATTCCACCTATCTCATTGCTTTTTGCATCATGAAGGTTAATTATTTAGGTTTGGAACTAATCTCAACACTAATCATTGAATATCCCAATGTGGGAGACAATGATGTCACCCACATGTACTTAAAAGACCTGAAGCCAGAATGATGGAATAAGTCATGACGAAAGTGGAGAAAAATATAATCTCAAGTGGTTTATTTAGGGTATGAGGACACCCATTATCTATTTAGAGCACCAAAATTGTCCTGGCATGTACGCATCATTATTATTCCAACACCACAAAAATTATGGTAGATGATAACTCAATCCTCGTAGACCTCGCACCAAAAGGTGCATTTCTCAATGCTTGTAGATTACCACCAGTAAAAAATGGTAATCATAACTACATATCATGTCTCATAAGAGTGGGAGAGGATTGACTCATATTTACAAGGCCTAATAGTCAATTCATGGCTCAAACAAGGAAGAAAAACCTCTCATATCCCAAAGAATATGTCATGGAGTGAGTTTCTTGAGGCCTATTTTGATGTCATTTTCCTATTGAGAAGACTCATGGGGGAATAGAAAATAAATTATTTATAAGATTGGATGGCTTAGTTCATCTTGGTGGCTATAGAAGGAAACCAAATGGTGGACTAGGGGAAAATTATCAAATAACATCCATCGAAATTGTTGCAGTTGTCCTCCACTAAGAAGTTCATAATGAATTCTTACCTGGTGTACTCCTTTATCTCATAAGACCCTTGCAATCCCTATCCAATTCTCCCAATGTGGCTCAAAATTCACCATCTTACGAGAAATATAGAAAAATCACTCATAGGGAGAGAAATTATCACTATTATAGGGTGAATGATGCATTCACCATGTGCATCATAAGGTTACTCAAAGGAAATTAAGAACAAAGGATATCATCCCAAGATTCTGAATTTATTGAGAAGTATGGGAGTAAATTAATCCAATTCCCCACCTTCACCTACACCAGGGTCAGAGGCTTTTATCTTTCCCCTCGTAGGCTACCTAGGTACTCGAGTGATAAGTTAATCATGTTTGAAGTATGTCAAAATTTGTCTCGTGTTCATACTAATGCAATAATTCTAATAAGAAAGGTGTTTCATTTCCTATATCTCTAGGAATATACTTGTGCAAGAATGTCGCAAATGCAACAAATATCAAAACATCTTTCATAGCTCTTAGCCTAAATTTGATATTAAGAATAGTATAAATACTTTCATCTTGTTGGGTCCGCATCATGTTACATAAATTGAGGAATACTAGGTTAACTACACAGATGAATTCAAGGTTAAAATTCGAGATTGCATACAAATTAAAATGGACCAAATGAAATAATTCAAGTTTGATTGGTTTTTAGATTTGATAAAATATTATGAGTTGTACACTTTGATCCTGAATACTAAGCAATGTAATCTTCCCCTCTTCCTCCCACTCTATTAAACATTAGGGAATTATATGATATCAAAGAGAGGAACATGAAAATGATCAAAAGGTAAAAATAATGGTTCAAGTGGAATAAATATTCCTTCATTGATTCTAGTGGTATTTTGTCTCCACATAGGTAATTTTCTCACAATTCCTTCCTTGAGGCATATGAAAAATCCTAGGGATCTACTCATTTAGAAGAATATTCTAAGAGTAAAATTACGGAGGTAGAGTGCATTAAATATTTTCCTCCTAAGAAGCTTCACTAGAGTGTGAGATCATTTAAGATCCCATTGAACATATTATGTTAGGAGATATTTATCCATCACAATATATTGTTCATCATTGACATCTAAATGTTTCCTTTTCGGTGGAAGTGTAATCTCATCACGAGCATGCTTTCATCCCTTATCGAGTAAGTAAAAGTTCCCACATACATTATTTTGTGTATACTCTAACTAAAACATTCCCATGGGTAAAAGAGATGCTTGGGAGTGATTCAATAATGGTACAACAAGATGTAGTAGCTAATTTTGAGGCCATCTCAAAATTCATCAGGGAAATAAGAAAACACAAACAATTTCCCGTTTCTATAATGAGGCCTCTAGATCTTATTATGTCAAAATTACATGACCAAAATTTATAAAATCCATGGTATATATGACTACAGAAGAATATGAGCTTACTAGGGTTTCCTTGGGACAAGCTATGCATGAGGGAGATGTACATATGTTCAAAGAGTCTATAACTCACTTACTTTCCATAAATGACGAAAACAAACAAACTACAAAGTAACTAGAAGAACATGTAAGAACCCTCAATTTCTATGTAAAATAATTCTTGGAACCAAATACAATACCACATCTTTTAAAAAGGTGATCTCTCCCATCAACGGTTTCGATCTTCACGTGATCGAGAGAGCTCAATCATACAACATGAAAAGGAGAGCTAATGATAAATGGCTGGAGAAGAATATGAAAAATGAAAGGTAATACTATATGAGGTTCTCTCAATATTAAAATTTTCCCTTACCACTATTTCTAGGGAAAATTTTAGTGGTGAATTTTCATAAACTCATGAATATTAGGGATTTTGGAAATCGGAAATGGAAAATTTTCAGCGATTAGCTACCATTCGGTTCGCCAAAATTTTTAGGTGACAAGTCATTTTTATGGGTCAGTTCACCTACTATTTATATGTAAAAATTAACTTATACATGTATTCACTAAGGTATAATACATATCCTGGGGGGTTGTAGGGGGTACCCGTTTAATAAAGACATCCAACAAAGAGTGACTATCTATCCAACTTAGGTTGGATGGACAACCATTGTCTGCCATCTAACCTAGGTTGGACAATAATGATGGATATAAGTCCAACTCTGGGTTGGAAGGTAATCCATTTTCTTTTTTCCAACCTATCCATCCAACCTGGGTTGGATGAAAGATAATGTACGGCCGTCTAACCCAGGTTGGATGACTGGGTTGGACAAAAGATAATGTACGGTCATCCAACCCAGGTTGGATGACTGGGTTGACAATCGATAATGGATAGTCATCTAACCCAAGTTCGATGGCTGGGTTAAATGATAGATAACTTACAATCATCCAACCTAGGTTGGAAAACTGGATTAGATGGAAGATAATGTATGGTCATCCAACCTAGGTTAGATGGCTGGGTTGGATGGAAAATGATGGACAATCATCCAACCCATGTTAGATAGCTAGGTTGGATGACAGATAATGTACAACCATCTAGCCTAGATTGGATGACAAATAATGTATGGTTGTCCAACCCAGGTTGGATGACTGGTTGGATTACGATGATGGACATTCGTCCAACCTAGGTTGTATGACGGATGATGAATGATCGTCTAACCCAGTTGATTTGGGGTTGGACGAAAGACAATGGAAGACTACCCAACCTAGGTTAGATGGTCATCCATCATCTTCCATATAGCTTGGTTTGGATGGCATCCAACATAGGTTGTACAAGAGTAGATGATGCACATCCATCCCACCCAGATCACTTTTCCATGAAATAATTTTTTAGAAATTCTCCATTGATGTGAAATTCGATTTTGGAGATTTGCTAGTAATTCTAAACTAATTTTTCAAATGAAGGGTCTTAAAATGAACCTTGTCTATTTCAAGATAAAATTATCAAGGAGGATATTTAGAAAGAAAATGCCCATGAGGAGAGTTTAATCCCATTGGTGTTTGATATGAGTTGTCTTGATTCTCACTCTTTAGTGAGTAAAAATGTATTCCCCTATGTCTTTGACAATTTTAATTCCTTATTGTCTTGCATGATGAATACCATATATGATATGATAAATGATGTTATCTTGGAACTTGATTCTTGTGGAGAGCATGCATCTGAGCTCTTGAAAAGAGTTGGTAAAATTGTGTAGAATCTCGGATCACCTCCACTTAGAGAGTAGTCTTTTTGGAAGAACTCTTTAAGTATTTCAAATATTTGGTCAAGAAAGAGGTAGGAGACCCTTTTTATTTTAGTGAAGATGCTTTGGAATCCTTCATAGAAACTAGAGGATCAATATATAATACTACAAAGGATCATCAAGTCTAGTTATACCAATGAAAAACCTCGGTAGTGTTCTCGATACTTGGATAAATGCTTTGGGTTGTGTTACCAGTCCATAAGTATAGATGGTGGTACAAGCAACATATATTTTTATTAAATAAGTGAAGAGAGAGAATCTCATTCCAGAATAATTTCATCATATTTTTCTAGGAGAAATATCTTCATCATAAGGATCTTCTTCATCTTCGTATTGATCACTCTATTCTTCTCTCTTCTTTCCTATCTCCCTATGTTCTAATCTTTCATTGTGAATCTAATTTTTGACTTTTCTTCCTTATTCACTTAAGTGACCTTTTAATTTGACATTGTAAAGTTTCTCTTTCATTAATAATAAAGGGTCTTATTTTTGTTTGTATAGGAATATGAAAGGTCACAAGTGATGGGAATGTGAAACTTCATGTGGGAGGATATGAAAAGACATTTACTAAAATCTATAAAATGGAATGGATTCTCCATTCTAAAGGGTTGGCATTTATTGATTGGTGTTATTTTTTATCCTTTGCTTCACCACTACATATAATAAGAAACATTATTATATCTCTTGTATTATGTTATTCTAATCTCTCTACTTTCCAACTTTACAAACATTGTAATCTTGTACAACTAAGAAGGAACTTTGTGTATTTGATTAATGAATCTATAGAACTTTGTGTCTCTAATTTATTAGTATTTTTATTTCTTACATGGTTGATTTATTCCTATTGAATGTGGACCTACTCTAGATAATGTGTGTGAAATTTTTAATTCTACTCACAACACTAATCCCCTCTCTCTATTTTTATACTTCCCTTTACCTCTTTTCAAAGAGAATTCCTCCTTTGTAAACTATACAAGAATTTTTCCATAGATTTAATGAAGTATTATTTTTTAATCCCCAACCTAAAAACCACCCCAAAATTTTATTTAGTCCTTGCATTCAATAAATGGGATCCTCCCCATAACCAAGAAGGAGGGGCCTAGCCCCATGACCATTGGTGAAAACTACTAGTCTTTTGTGCAATAAATTATTTCACCAACATGTGTGTGTGTGTGTGTGTGTGTGTGTGTGTGTGTGTGTGTGTGTGTGTGTGTGTGTGTGTGTATTTATTTACCATGTACTTGAATATCACATAACCCACAACAAAATGATGTAAATAAAGTATCCCATTTAGTTTACTATAAGAACCAAACATGAAACAAAGGTCTTGGTTATAGCATGTAAGATAATGATCGTGTTTGATTAAGATAAAAGTGTACATTAATTTATTTACAAAAAGGATATTCTTTATAAACTGGATAAAACTATGGGCCAAGTCATCCTAAGAAAATTCCAAATAGGACCATATAATCACGAAACACTTAACAATATTATAAAAGAAAATAACAAGATTCATTTGTGTCTTTATAATGCCATATAGGATATTAAAGTACACATCACTTTAACCAAATCAAAATAGAAAGAATCAAGATTTTTTTACTCTTAATGAAAATAACTTCCATATGTTGGTAAAAAAGAAACTAGGTAAGCACACATTATCTTATTATTTAAGAAGTGTGAACATGAACAAATACCTATTATTTCAATGAATTAGCACAACACTAGCATATCCAAACAATTAATATTTATAATTTATTAAGGGAAGAACGGTTTATGTGCATCACATTAAAGTTCCTAATAAGTAAGAAAATATAAGGAATTTCCCAACATGAAATAATAATGTGTGAACATAAAACCAAGTAAATGAATAATGAAAGGGATTAATGAGTCTTATTCAATTAAATCGAAGTGCCAAAACACGAGGCTTTATTTAGTAAAATTTTTAAATTCCTTAATCTTATACAAAATAATATATTATAAAATCTCCTTAGAAGTGTCTACCTAATAAATTACACCATACATATATAATAAGAAAGTGAATAAAGTCATCTATGATGTCATAGACAAAAAATCACACACTTTGAGTATATATAGTCCCGATTGCATACTACTATTCATATGATTCCTAAGTAAGAAAATTACTAATTAACCCATATCTTTGGCCATATTTTATTGCTTTATATTTCCACTTTTGGTCTTACACTCTTTCTAGCTCAGTCTATATTTTCACACCTTGGCTTTTATCAAAGATAGGCACTAAGCACCTAGTCGGGATGCAAGCACTGGACGCCCTCGTCCCCTTTGGGCACCCCTGACCTCTTTGTACTTTGTTCACATATTTTGGGTCCTTTCTAGCCATTTGAACATCTTATATTTTTAGTAGTCTGCGTTTTTAGGGTTAATTAAAAAAATGAAGAAAGGAAATCATACAAATATAAAGTTATGTGATCATAATAAGGGACCAAGAACTAAGCATTAGATATCACCACCTAAGGTTACATCCAAAGGCTATTCAAGAGAATTCAAACATAATTTCTAGCATCCATTCAAAGGAAAGGGAGTGCACTATTGTGTATACACTTCATAGGAATGTAATTTCATTATGATCCATGTACACATATATTTACATCTTATACATCTAGTTATTTTCTCGTTATCAAGTGTGACATGCACAAGAGCCACCTAGGGCTTGATTGCATGCACACAAAAACCTAGAACTACATTGGGTCTGAAATTTAGTGTAACACTCAGGTCATAAGTTGAATTTTTGACATCGAGGACAATCGACCCGACATTTGCATTCTTTTCATTTAGATCTTTTATGCACTCTTGAGGATTTTGCGAATTCAATATTTCATTGCGGGTTATTAACAACATCAATGATCATCATGCGACATACTAGCAAATATAAGAAAATGACTGAACATCTCGTGACCCGTGAAAGATGTTTTCTAAGGGTTTTAGTAGTCACATGTGCCCAGATCAGGTCTAGGGCACTGCAGCGCCCTACCCCTTTCCAAGCATCCCACCAGCGAGATCTTCTAGTCACACATTTTTTTGAGGCTCTATGTGACACTTCTCCCTCTTTTTCATCAATTCATCACTTTGGCACATTCCAAATTTGGTTGTGAATCGATAATTCATTATGTCCCTTCTTTGAAATAAGGATTTCAAATCTTAATTACTTATTTACTTGGGTCAATTCTATATTATATCACTTATTTATTTACTGCTACATTCTGATATAATTAGGCATCTATTTATTCAATATTTTCTTAATTAGATGCATTCTTTCCATATAAATGAGATATAACACAAGTATTTAATATTTTCCATAATAGTTTAACAATAAAAACACTTTAGAGCATGAAGAAACCAAAAACACATCCAATCCATAAATAATCCACACCACAAAATCTCTAGTTAAACCTATTTAAATTATTATTTGATGCAACTCTATATCATCATAACTTCTCAAAATGGTTATTTATGGCTTGTATATCACTGTATTACACAATCCCCTCAAGGGAAATTTAGGATAAATATACTCAAGAGTAGTAGAATTAAGATAGAATCAATGAACCATCAATGTACATACCACATATTGTATAGGCTTAAACCAAAAAAATGATATTCAACACCCACTAACATAAAAGCACAATCCTCTTATTTAGAGGAACCCAAAAAAGGAAGCCAAATGCATCTGACCTTATACACATAAATAAAAGAAAACACATAAAACCAATTTATTATTATCTTCTCATGTTTACTCACACACTAATCTCATATGTATAAATGTTTTGGTACTTATATGATTATAAAGGGGCTATACTATTACAGTTGTGGCACATTATGAGTTTAGCTTTGTTGTTAGGGAAAAATTAGACATTCAAAAGTTTGAATTTGTGTTGAAATGTGTAAAAACACATAAGAAATGAATTTTGAGTATAAACACCTCATGTTAACAATTTCATCTTCACCGATATCATTTTTTTCAGGACATATATTCATTTCATCAAATTCTCAAATGGTCTATGTTAACCTATTTTTGATCCATAAGATCAAATCAAAGCACTTTATAGTTCATTTTTAAAAAATTTCTCATGCACCTTTTTGGTTCTTAAAACCCCTTCCATGTGCAATTTTCCTTTTTGGTTCTAGAATCACCTTCTACGTGAACTCAAGCCATATGGAAGTACTAAAACATTATTTATGTGCACCCCATGACTTTTTGGTACTAAAAACTCATTTTGAATGTTTTGTATTCCTTTGCTTGGTTCTTAAATTTCATTATGGATATTCCTTTGCACTTTATTGATTATAAATGGACCTTGTAGGAGTGGCCAAGGTTCTTATAACCTTATCCATGAGTACTTAAGATTAAACCAAGTTCAAAATGACATTCTCATATGATCTTAACACTTGTAATTAGTTCCTAATATCTTCAAAATATTCACCCACCATGTAAAACATTTCTCATCGGTTTGAAAAAGTGTGCCCATCATTATGATGGTTCCTAAATTCTTATGAAATATAAATGGGAATGTAATGGTTCCTTATGCACTTGAAAAATTTTCTTGGATACTCAAATAATTCCTCATGGGAACACAAATTATACCATGTTTACAAATGTTTCCAAACAATTTTGAAAGTGCACTTGGCGATTAGTTACTCCAAAGTTACTCTTCATATGCACTCAAGCCTCAGTTGTTCCAAAACATATCAAAACATGCACCATGGATTAGAAAGGTTCTTATTAGTCTTATAAAATGCACTTTGTACTTTGGAACATCCTGAATATTATTAATAAATGTGTCATGAGGAAGTTTAAAAGTATTTTTAATCATTTAAAACATTAACACTATATTTCTCCTCCTCCACATAGCTCCTAATCTCTAGTTCCTCCCACACCCTCCAAGATGGTAAAATTCTCATCTCTACTTATCGATCCAACCAAAATCCATGAAAATTTGACCAACACTTCCTCTCTCAAGAATCTACGTATCGAATGTAAAATTTTACAAAGTGAGGTGCTTTGTGTTTTATTTATTTGTCTCCTAGAAGGTTTTTAGAGGATTTCACATTTAAAACTATCTAAAATTTACTCTACAACAATTTCATTTCTTCATAAGCATTTTTGATCATTTACCTACAAAAAGTTTTCATTCCTTAGGATTCATGGAGTAAAAAGGTGGTGAGAAATGATTAAATAAGAGAAAATACCAAGTAAATATTTTGATTGAATAATTTGATGACATAATATTGATAATCCTAAAAGGATATAATTACCCTTGAATGTGTTGTGAGTGTTTAGGATCAAATTGAGATTTAGAATGTTGTGTTTGAGTATGGACTTAGTTTTTACAGAGGGATAGAGGGATGGTTCACTGCATGAGTTCCTTAGAAAAGAGAATGGTTCCATTACAATCAAATTTGGAGGATCTTATCAAAATTATTTATAGGACTCAGTCACACTTCACTAAAGTGGATTCCAATTTCATATGTGAACATCAAGGTCAATAAATATTTCAAGAAAATTATATTTGAATCATTTGGAATTTAGGTTCTCTTTCTCCAATGGTTGAAGTCACAAGAAGAGTTTATGCATACTTTCTAGTGTCACTTGAGAAAATTCATGAGATCTAACTAAATATTTTATTTCTTTAATTAATTAAAATATGTAATTGTTAAAATAATAAAGTGTTCACTTAGGTTATGTAAACTTGAGTCAAGATATGTGTAAGTCATAAAGTAGCTACATAAATAATTTTTGGTGAATGTGCCTATATATGGCTTGAAATCAATTACAAAGGGGCCTACCTCTTTTTTCATCTAAATGTTTTAGGATTTCTACTACATATTTGTGTGCATATTTTTTCTCCTTATCCCATGAATCTATAAATACAATATTGAACTCTTTATCTTTTCCTACAATTTATTTCCTTTCAATCATAAATTCGTGCCTTATTATTTATAATTAGATGATACTATTAACAATATATTTCTCCCTTACTATATGTGATGTTCTAATACTCAAAAATTGTAATAAGTGTCTATGTATATGGAATTTTTCCACATCTATATAATTTGGGGGTCATGAAGGCGTTGTTCCTCTTAATTTTTACATTTTGTATTTTATTCCACCATTCATGAGAGAGAGAGAGTTTTATTTTGTGTTTATGTTTGAGTTATCTTAGTAGTTATCTTATTATATTCTATTATGGGTTTCTCACTTCCCGCATATTCTTCCTTCATCTTTATTTTTACCATTTCCCTCCCTTTATGATTTTATATTAAAAGCATAAAAACCTATCATACGAGGGAACTAACCATGTAAAACATAGAGTAACATCACCCTTTTGATAGGTGATATTTATTAACTACAATAAACGTATGTGAGCTTTGTTGGGTGAATCAAGATCACATAAAGTGACATAATCTTATTAACAAGTGTAGATATACTTAATGTTTTTATTTAGTTTGTGTGAATTCTTTCTTCAATTTAACCTAGTGTTAGCATATGATCAAATGAACTGAAAGTGCAAAAGGAAATTTAATAATAGAAGATACAAGGAATGCACACAACCATGTACAATGACAAAAACAAGGCATAATGTGTAGTGATCATGCCTGATATTCATAGTGATAGTTGAAGGTTGGCCATCGATTGTGTCAAAATATCTAGTGACACTACTATAGGTTAAAACAAATTTCAATGAAAAATTTAATGTATTCCTCAACATCACTAGTTTCAACCAGGTGTCAATCATGAATAAAATCAAAATATAAATTATTGACATAAATATACAAGATATAAAACATTAAATTGAAGTATATAAAAACCTTATTTACTTATTTGAATTCTTCAAAAAATACAACTACTCCTTGACACATATTTACCTTGTTTAAGACTTACACTAGCAAGATACGACCCATATGGGTACTTGAGTCATATCTAGTGCACCACACCTCTCCAAGCTTCATTGTAAATAGATATACTAGAGAGCTTGCAACTATTTTAAAAAGTAAAAATTCTTTCGATTATACTATTCAAGTGATGGAAAGGCCCTATTTTCAAGCCCCTAATTTGGTGAAACAAGGAGGGTGTTATGTCACTTGTCTCTAATGAAAATAAAAAAGGAATATACATGAATATAAATATATTCTCGATCTTACTTATTATTATTATTATTATTTTACATCCATGTTAGACTATTCTTAGTCACACTCATCCATGTTAGACTATTCTTACACTCAAGAATCCATTTATGTTTCCCCTATAAATCTAGGAACCCAAACATCCTTATTGTAACATGAATTTCTTCCATGTAGGCATGAACTATGCTACACATCCCCATTATGATACATATCTAAAAGAGTACTTGTGATGTGAATCCAGCTGCAAGAGGTTGAAATACCTCCAAAAACACACATAAACAACTTTGCAAATAAAACCAGGAGTTTCAAAATAGCTTACTTCTCATTCTGGAATTCACACTGATCTATTACATCATTACAATTCTCCTTTTATTTCAAGACTACTCTAAAACCCTAAAATGCCAAAACCCTAAAATGCCAAAAAACCTAAAATGCAAAACAACTCGGATTGACCCCAAAATTTGCGTGCCAAATATGAATTCATAAATTAGGGCTCACGTGAAATTTGGACTTATTCTAACAAGCACAACAAAAGTTATTAAAGTTCTAAGACCTAGTCAAAAGCGGAAAAAACATTCGGAGCCAATTTTAGGCCACTAGATGACGGAATCCGAGCCCGAAAACGTGCCAAAATTAGCACAACCTTGCAGGAAAGTTTTCCCCAACATAGTACTAATGTATATCTACCACCCTGTAAAATTTCAGGACGATCCAACAGTCAGATCAAAAGTTATGGCCTCTGCAAGTTATGCTCCCGCATCAACTTGTAACAAAAATAACAAAAAGTATTTCTTTAATGAATGTCTATACCTTTATTTGGAGCTCCCATTTTAGGTGCAACCATGTTTACATTGGTTTGTAAGGGAAAAATGTTTTTTAAAACAACATATCACTCTAAAAAGTCCCCTAGACAAATGAAGGCACGAGACACCACTAGTTTTATCACGTAGAGTGAAATTTTAAAAAGGGGAAATTCAATTCACACA
This sequence comes from Taxus wallichiana var. yunnanensis, assembly GCA_018340775.1. Lineage (NCBI taxonomy): Eukaryota > Viridiplantae > Streptophyta > Pinopsida > Cupressales > Taxaceae > Taxus > Taxus wallichiana. The sequence continues at coordinate 442,985,428 of CM031243.1, read as the reverse complement.
TAATATTTTCACAAAATATAAAATATGTTGGAGTTTACAAAAATTGGTAGATCTAAAAGAATGGTAGTAGTTAGATATTGTAGCACATGTCTATTTTTATAACCCAAAATTCACATTGTATCATTTAAACCACCCTATTCTATTTGGCATATTTGGTAGCATCCCTTTAAGTGGTTATAAATATAAGATGAAAATACATTACGAGCTACTTCCTTATTCTTGGGTTTTATGAAAACATAAAATTGAAAATAAGATTCATGGTGGAAATTATATTCACCCCCACATTTTTTCCTTTCACATATTTGATGTTACATTCAATTTGATAGATAAAGACAATTTAGGTAATTGAATTGGAATTCACCATGGAAGCTTCTACTCTTTATCCCTACTCACTCAAAGGAAAACCCAAAATACACAAAAAAAAAAATCCCTAAAATGCTTTCAACTCTATTTTTACTTCACTTTTACACATATTATTATAATCTACAATTTATATTTTTCTAAAGTTTTATCCTCTCTCTTTGTTTTATTTATTTTCCAATTATATCTTTTAAAAATATTATTTATCTTTAAAATTGGTTAGAATTATTTTGTAAATTAAATATGTATACATGCATTATACTTACTCCAATTTTCTCCTTTCTATAAAATTTAATGTATCTCTTTTTGTTTTCTTATTAAAATTTAAACAAGATTGGACACAAGGTTACATCTATCAAAGAAAATTCAAAGGGTACCAATCACAATATCCATATATGGAATATTTCATATTCCAAAAAATTGATAACTTCACTACCTTCATTCAGATTTTCTTTACGAACAATGCAATTCAAAAGACTCTAAGATCGACACATGACCAATATATTATGAAATTTGGATTGATTAAATGAATTCTTATGTAAAAGGATGGAAATAACAACCAATTCATCCCTTGAATTGATTAAGGGGGCATCACATCTCCTCCCCTTAAAATTTACCATCCGCAATGCAAAACACAAGGTTACAAGAGGTTTGATAGTACAAAAGTATTAGAGAGGATTCAAGATATAAAGTAAACTCATTTAAGAAAGTATGTACAATATAGTCATAAAAAAATCATTAAGGATTATAAGAGGAAATGTCACATGTTGATGATGATAAGATCTCATATTGTCGAGTTTCTAAGAGAGGAGAGAGTGATAATTCATACAATACTTGTTAATGAAAATCATTACAAGCAATATTTTTATTCATAATCATATATTTTTATATTCATAACACAATATTATACACTTTTTTATAAATTTATTGACACAAAACTACTAAAAATTCAGAATTTTTTAAAAAATCTCTTTCAATGCGAAAATTTTATTAGTTACTAAAAAATCTAGTTATTTTCCAAACATACAAGAATATATAAAGGGTAAAGTTTCACAAAGTTAAAAATCACTTATAAAAAACATTCATCCCAACTATGTATCATTTATTCAATTATTATAAATAACACTCAAACCAGGGTTCCAAGTTTTGTAAACACACACACATTTATGTATGCTTATAATAAAAAAATTAACCAATAACAAAATTTAGATAAAGTAAGGAAAGAGATTATGTCCGATGTCCACATAAATTGTTTCAATTATTAAAAGGATACATATACTTTCCTTTGAAATGTACAAAGAAGATAATTGATGTTGGCTTCATTTTTTATCTCAATCATCTAAAAACAAATAGTGTTTATGCCCATATCACAATCAATGCTAAAAATATATCGTATGGAATTACAAAATATGTAATGTAATTCCATCTTAACCATTCCATAATCCATGGTTTTCTATAAATGTGATAATAATTTAGATGATCCATGATGTAACGTATATGTAAAGGGAAAACCATCCATTAGAAAGGGCACACCACAAATATTTAACACTAACTCATGATAAGAATCATTGTGTAACATGAATTACATACACTAGTGAACCATAACGGCTAGGTGCAAACACCATCTTATTAAAATTTTGATAGTATCATGTTGATCCCTATAGTTGTCCTCAAGTTTATATATATATTTTATATATATATATATATATATATATATATATATATATAACTTTAAAATCGAACTTGGTGTACTTATATCTCTTGTTTGAGTCTCAAAAATTGTACTTGTATCACTCTTGAATTCAATTTTTCTATACTTACAAAATTTCTAAATTCATAAACAATATCCATGTATCAATTATTTAATTTGAGTCCTAGTTTAAGTGTCACTCTAAATCTTGATCCATAGGCTGGAATGCTTGCATGAAATTAGTCAATCCATTTGTTATGTATAAAACATTATACTCTACGATCTAGAATCCATCCATAAGGTTGTAATGATAATAAATAGTTCACAATTTCATTAGGTCCTTATAGTACTGAATATGCATTTGACGAACCCACTAAAAAAACTACATGAGAAGGGATTTATCACTTTCTAGTTTCTAATGCATCGAACAATTTCACCTCACACTAAAAATCATATAAGAGATAAGTAAGACCATGTCACCTTGCATCTTGTAGCAATAAAGACCATATTTATCTCATAAATAAAGTCTAGATCACCTCATAGTACCATAACTATGTGGCTATGTCATATCATAGTCCCATACTTATGAGGCCATAACACCTTACAAGGGAATGATATCAAAAATCCCCCACGCCTAAAAAGGGCCTACCCAACTAAGGATGGCCCATAATGGAGATACATACATTAAAACATGTGAAAACTATCATATTTAAATATTTCGAGAAATCTATATTAAAAATTTAACAATGAATGACCAAGTATCCCCTACATTAGAAGCTCTAAGGTAAGAAAAAAATTGAAGTCTAAGATATATAGATAATCAAGAAATAAGTGGATAAGTAGTGTCATTCAATTTGAGTCAAAAACAAATAAGTATAATAAAACCATCAAAGCTAGAATAAAAATACAAAAATAAAAATAAAAATTATGGTCCTAAACACAATACAATCCACACAAAAATAAATAAGGTTAAATAATCCACATAAATTTCACTTTATGGCCTCTCACATCCACTCAAGGGGAGTAATATTGTAATCAATTCCTCAAGGAAAGCACAAGTTCTAGGATTAAGTAGAGAATACAAATTATAACTATAATATTAAGTATGAAATCCCACTTTTGTACTCCTACAATTATATCACTATGTACAAAATCACAGTTCCATACTCATGAATATTATAACAATATGTACAAAATATTAAATTTTTACTCATAAGTTTACAACACCTGATATAAAATCCCATTTTTATACTCATAAATATTATAACACTATGTACACAATCCGAATTTTGTACCCATAAATTTTACAAAACATACCATTTGGATGGTCTGGCATGTTTCTAGTCCATTTGGACTCATGTAGCTTTGTAATAAGTGGTATGTTCGGTTCCCTCCAAAACCAAATTTTAAATATTTGAGTTGGATTTAGGTGTATTATAGGGTTACAAAGTTAGTACAGGTCTAATAATGATGTCAAAGGGGTCTTGGGAAATGTTCATTACCTAAGACATGGTTTAATCCACTCTACCAAGGATTTAAATAAATTTAATTATCCTTATTATAGGTAAGTTAGTTTGGTTATAACCCTTTCTACTCCTTTTCTTTTATTAAAATTGAGAAGATTTCGAGTGAAGTGTGTGTGAGAAGGGTAGTAGAAAAGAAATAATTTTTGTAACCAAGAAAAAGGCTCAAGAAGACATGAGAAACTCCATTATTTTATTAATAACAATATTCTTGAAGTAAAACTATGTATTCGTTTCTAATTGTTACTTTGTGGATATAAACACACACACAAACACACACACACACACACACTTTAGTACCTTGAATGAGGAATACATGTTTGATTTGTGTATGTTTGAATAATGCATGATATATAATGTTTGTAAATTATTAAACACATGTGTAGAAGGAAGGTATAGTTCCGAGGATAAGAAATAAGTTTGAAGGTGTTAGAATGACAAGAAGAAAGTAAAATGCAAGAGTAATAAATTGTGGAGAATGAGGTTAATATGTAAATGATTAAATTGAATGATAGAAAGAATGGGAGTGAATAATGATTTAATATAAATGGAATTAAATATAATTACAGGGTAATAACTGATTTGAATGGTATACAAATGATAATATATAGTGAAGAAAAAATAAAACAAGCATATAAATGTGAAATCCTAAGAGAGATAGATAGAGAGACTTAGATGAAAAAGGTTGGGAAGAGTGTCGTCCAATGCTCACTAGAGGTTATTAGCTCTAAATTTGTATATGATCGAAGCACCTTGGAGAGGACATGAGTGCCTAACACTAGTGTTTGGATTTGGTTCTTTTAGGGCTGAATGTTGTTTTCTATTTGTTCTAATTTTTTTCTTTGGATTCGTTGTCGATCTACGAATGTACCTATAACCTGCAAGAAATAAGTTCACCTACACATACCCATAAACCACATCAAACTTAGAAAGGAAAATTCAGATTGGGGAGTCAAACTGACCCCGAAGGTCACCCAAAGAGTGAACTTATGACCAAGTACTTCACTACATTTCAGACTCCATGTAGTTATATGTGAGAGAGTGTGTAATGATACCCTATAATTCCTTGTGCATGTTGTAAAATTGATAATGAGGTAGATCTAGAATGTAGCAAATGTATAGAATGTGTGGAATGAAATATAATAGACTTCCCCTCCTATGTTGTGTATGCAAAAGTGATGCAACCCTTGTCCCTTGAATGAGTGTGCTATATGGATGCCTTGAAGTGATTTTGTGCATTTGGATGCAAGCTTAGGTGATAGTATGTAATTCTTAGTGCTTGGTCCTTTATTTTGAAAACATAATTGTGTATTTATATGATTCCCTTGTTTGAATTTCGTAATTGAAAACTAAAAGGCTGAACCAAAGTAGTGAAAATTATTTAAGAATAAAAAGGGGTCCAAAAGGATAAAAAAGGTAAATCAGGACAAGATCACCAATGAGGACAGGAGCACCCGACGCTATTGTCTGAATGGGTGCTAGTGTCTGAGGCCATAGTAAGATAAAAATTCAAATGTCAAAAAGAGTACATGATGTATATATCCAATAAAAGTGGACAAGGAAAAGCACAAGGATAAAGGGAGTTGTTAATTACTAGTTTTCTCTCTTAGGAATCACGTAAATGCTAGCATTCTTGTAAGACCTAGAAATTTACCCAAGTGCATAGATTTTGTGTCTAATTTTTCCCCCACTTTATGTTGTTGAGTGAATACTCGATAGCATAAAGTATATAAAATATGCATACCTTGTAACCTTGTAGAGAAGTGTGTAACCGATAGCATACCGAGTGGACAAGTGAAGCATGGAGTGATCACAAAGTAAAGCGTGGAAAATAAGAAAGGGAAGTGGACCTTAGGGGTGAAGCATATGCATAATATTGTGTTTTTTTGTTGATGTGATCTTCTCCATGTTTCATATTAAGGATGGACTTGCAAAAGAAGAGTGAAAGAGTAGTCAAAGTTCTCGTATATGAGAAATCAAAGTAACATGTGTATAAGTAAGTAAAACTATGAAAGTATGTAAAAGGAAAGTGTGCACATGATGTGTAAAAGTGTAAGAGATAGAGATTTTTCCTTATTATCTTGTAGATGTTGTTGAATTTTTTTTTGAATGGTGAGATTTTTGGGTGATCTCACGTCAATAGTGATTTTTGTGGGCAATGTCACGCTAAGTGCGAGTTTTTTTGGTGATATCACACCAAGAGAAGAGTGTTGGGGAGAGAGGTCTAGTTTTTCTCTCCTTCTATGAATCTACCCAATAAGAAATACTATAGATGATAAATTCCAATTTGTTCCGACTGCTCGATTAGTTTTGATTTGTTAAAATGTATTGATAAACTTAAATCTATAACTAGAGGCAAGTTCATGCTACTCAAGTACTAACTTGAAAACCAATATAAGTTGAATGAACTAAGAAATTGAATACATTTTCCCCAGGACACAAGCACCCAGGGGTGACACAAGTTCCAACAAACATCACAAGATGTAGGCGTTAGTGTTTGCTTTGTATTTTGGGCCTAAGCATGTTTCTAATCCAATCTATAACTACGTGCCTATGATGATTCTATATTGTGTTATCTATATTACAGCTATGAGATTTTATAGGGGTGATTTTCTCACCCAATAGATTCCCCCTCATTTAGGGTGCATGTAATGACTGTAGGATAATGCGGTCCAAAGGAGAATAACTGATACTAATATGAAGTAGATACTTGTAGGGGTAGGGATGTGTATTGAAGAAACCAAGGCTTGTGAAAAGAAGATAGGATAGTAGTAAGTGTTATTATAAAAGATATCATGCAATAGAAGACAATGTAATAAGAAAATAGGAATACAAGATAGACCATGAAAAGTGGGTTTCAAACATGGGACATCACTCACAATGTCACAATACAATCAAGACCAAGGCCTCCAAAAGTATACAATGATCACAAAAGATATAGGCAATAGCTCGTAAACAATAAAGAATCAAAATGTATAAGATAACCATGGTTATATGTAGTCCAACAATGATAATGCTACACATGAAGCACCTGTTAACATGTTAGAAAGATAAATAGTATGTCAAAAATTTATATAACAAAGTGAAAATAGTGACAATAATAAGAAGTAGTAAAGAATGTGAAAACAGAACCTGTGAAATGTGGAGTATGAGAGTAGTAAAGGTAGATGCCACCAAGAGCCTTGGTGGGACCGGAAATAAATCCGCTTTCAATCATCGCGCACTGCCTAAGGATCTGTAAGATATTTTTATTCACTTCTAGAGATCAACTCGAACGCACATGTGTATATGATAAAGATAATAACATACCGAATATTTATGTATTATAATAAGCAAAGTGAAATATGTAAGTAGAATAATATGGAAAGAATAAATACAACCAAGATATGTAAATTTTATGCAAGTGTGATGGTGTGATATGTATGATGTGTAAATGGTAGTAGTAAAATTTCCCCAGTGGATGTGCATGGTATGAGGTTCATTGATAAATGTTCCTCAATAAATCAAGAATGAACCATAAAATAATGGTGTGTCATTGGGAAATAAGTGTGTTGTATGTGTTTTATAGTAGATGATAGAAAATATGTATCATGAAAAGCACAAATCATGAGGTGTGTATGAGGTGAGGTTAAAGGATGAAGTATCCCTCAACACTAATGTGTGAAGCATAACACAAGATTGCATCATCGAGTAATGATTGTATAATGTGTGTACCAAATATGTAGGAGTGATTAATAAATATTGATTGTAAAGCACGTAGAATGAAGTGTGATAGTAGATACTATATACAACTTAATAATGCTAGAATGGGGAGAGATCAGACACCCCCTTGTGTGTAAGAGATAGAAGACTATCCAAAGATAGTGAAGGGAACAGTCCTCAAAGAAAATATCTAAGGAGATAAAGGCACATGACCATGAAATACTAGCAGTGGTGTGGGAGAGTAATTATGTGAACGTTAAGGATACTAATGTGGTAAGAAGGTGGAGAACACCTATAGGAAGGGGTTTACTGAGTGGGAAAACTAGGCCGATGATGTGAACTAATGGGCCAATAAGGAGAAGAAGGTGGATAATGATTATGAAAATAGGATTTCTGAATAAGGGATTTATGCCAAGTAGGTGGGATAATAGACTGATTATGGAAAAAACATGGTGAGATAATCTCATGTACGAATAGAAGAGTGAGGTGTAGAAGTATCTTTAGACTTGAGAGGCATATGAGATCTATATTTCATTCTTACCGGTGCATAAATATCAAGAGTGGGTCAAGGAAATGATGTGCATGGTAGAATACCTTTGATAGTGATTTTTTTTTGTTATGGATGAACTTGAGACATACGTGATGTATGGAGGGGATGGCTTGACCAACATGGAGCCAAGGGAGACCTAAAAGCATATCACAACTGATGATTTCAGAGGTAACCAAGAAAGGTGTAAAGACAATAAGAGACACAACTATGATAGGAAGTATGAAACTGATATGGATCATCATGTAAAAAAATTCATGCAACACACTCATCCACTTTGTTAGAACCAAGAAAACATCACAAACTTGTGAAAACTAACAAAATAGATCTCTTTCTCTAGTCTAGAAACCTTGCAAAAACCATGAAATTTTCATATTAAAGTCTTAATTTGGCTTCAAAATAAATTCAACATGTTTCTTAGACTCACACCATGATATTTCAACTATCAAACTTGTTCAAATCAACCCAAATCTTCTATTTCATTTTTATCTCACAAAATTGTCATTTTTGGCTTCTTCTTGGGTAAGTTGAAGATGAAAACTAGTTGAGAACAACTTATAAATTTCTGAGATGAAATAAAACCATTTTTGGTACCCATTTCCCCCTCTTATGTATTACCAAGTTTTATTTTCCGACTTCTTTTTTAAGTTCCTTTTCTTCACAAACTTTTCCTAGGTCTAATGCCCTTCTAGTAGCCATGTTTCCTCCATTTTTATGACCTAGTTTTTAATGAGACACACTCATTACTCAAACCAATATATTTTTGGTGTACCCATTAAGGGTTTTCAACTCAATGAAAAATTTCATTATACCTTTGTTTGACAACAACCTATCAAAATCAATCTTTTCATGTTTAGTTAGGTCTTTAGACTAGTTTTTGCTAAGTAAAAATTGTCGGCAACTAAGGAAGCATGATAGACTTCTTGAACCCAATAAGTGATAAATATGACTCCTCTTATGGTCTTAATCATTATTATAGAGTTGTAAGATTTGAAAATATATCCAAGACCCTCAAAATGTCTCTCCTCCACAGATTTTCACTGTTCACAAGACAAAACTATGTCTCCTTAGTCAAATTTTAGTGTTCCTAATGAACTAGAAAGAGTTAACCAATTTTTTTTTTTTTCAGATTCCAATACCTTTTTTCCCTAATGGGGTTCATAAAAAAATTTGTATGCTCAATCCAACATCTCGTTACCTTCTCTTCTATTTCATTTAGTAATTTTGGTCTTCAAAGTGTCACCTACAAGTTTATAAACGAAATTGCCATGTTTTCCCACTTATTGACATGCTTTTATGACTTACCTCTTCTTGATCTCTAGTATTTTCCTAATCTAGACGATTACTTGAAATTTTAAGCCCTTGATATAACATCTAGGTCTTCTAATTCTTGTTTCTTATTTTAAATTTATGTATGGATTGTGTCAATTCAAAGATTCAACCCCGTTATATAATGTGATAAATTTAGAGAAATCAAGTTCAAAACCTAACAAATTCCAATAACGGAGAGTGTAAAGATAACAATTTCAATTTCCTTAATGATCCAACCCTTCAAAAGTTAGGATTAACTTGCAGACTAACCTTTTAAAAAACCACCTATAGGTTTAGTCTACATATGTCATGCAACGAAAGAATTCTTTAGGTTCTTCAAGCTCTTAAATATGTGTAAATAGTTTTATAATTAGTGTAGACCATTACCTTCCAAGATTAGGATTTAAGGATACTTACAATTCCTACATTTATCATTTATGATCAAACCCTAAGTAGGGTTTCAATATGAACTTGAGAGGCTTAATTTTTAGTTTTAACGTATTTACTCATGATTTCTTAAGGTAATGTTACTTTCCAATGACTCGTGCACCTTTATTGTACCTTCATAGTCATCAACATGAAAATTTTATACTCCTTTTTGCATTGTAACATGGTTCTTAGGAAAATATGAGTCCTAAAAGGCCGGTATGGAAATTATAAATCCCGACAATAAGAACAAGAAGAAAACTCACCAAAACAAGTGAAATACATCAATATCAACTTTTTACCTTTTATAAACTTCATAATTCCTCCGATACTATTCTTAAACATCAACACTCAACTAGTGAATGCAAGATATAATAATTTCCAATCAAATGACACTATGTTAGATCTAAAATAACAAAAATAATACTTCTCTTAAAAATTGGAATCCTTCAAACTAATCATTCAAAACCTTCACCAAATTACCACACACAAATAAATGATTGTTTCCATCAAAATAGCACTAGTTTCATGCCAATACAAATCTAGAATATAAAATTTTACAATGTAAATCAAGGGTTTTTTTCTCATTATTCACAATATTCATTACAAAATCCTTCTCCCCGTCCTTTAGAGAGGTTTCTCTCCTCCAATAAAACTTTGTAAATGACTCCCATTCAAATTATTCTATCCTTTTATGATATTTTTGAACCCTAACTAACTTGGTGCTTACATGTCATAAGTTCTAAACATATGAAAAATCATTTTCACCTTTTAAACACATCATTTTCTCCTTTTCACACTCTAGGAGTCATTTATGACATGAATAACTCTAAAAACCTTCTAATAACCTAAGATAACAAAAAACTCACATCACAAGACAAAATGGATTAGAATAACATAAATTTTCAAAATACCACTTTTGGAAGGAAAGTACATTATTTGAATGTTTTGAAAAGTACACTTCACTCTAACATCATAAAATGACTCTAATGACCCATTAATGACTTCTATACCTCTTATAACATCTTACACACCAAAAATTTTACTTGTCACACCAAAATGGGGCCCTATGACAGATGTTATTGATCAGAAACAACCATAGGAACTATGAACTAGAAATGTGATTAGAGATGTTGGACATTTGATAGATAAAAGAAGTGCCACAGAGCATGTATTATTAATGGCCTATGGATAGACCATAGTGTTGTTGATGGTATAAGAACCAATATGAATCAAAATTAAGTGTAAGCGTGATAATCATGATCGAGAACGTGATAACAAGTGGTAACTCGTTAGAATCAACAAAGAAGTGTAGAGGCCCAATGAGGGAGGAGGAATAACAAAATATGTATGATTTAACAAAGAATTAGTATCTCTTTTTTATGATTTGGTAGAGGGTCATTAAAGATTTTTAGCTTTTTATTATCATTGACCTATTTTGTAGCAGATAGCTCAAGGAGCTCAAGTGCATTGTTATCAATGAGATCTTGAATAAGATGTTTAAGTTTTAAAAAATAATCAATAGAATTCATAATGCATTTTTGTATTCATAGTATGTATTTTCATCATATTTATGGCCAGAGGGTGAGAAGGATCATGATTAAGTGGTGGAGGGAGAGTAATAAGATTCATTTCAATAAGACGTGGTAAGAGAAGCCAAGGTTCATAATGTAACTTAATAAATGTATATCACACATGTTGCAATTGAAGATTTTCAGTGTCTAGAAACAATGTTAATAGTTACCTTAGCTTTAGTGGACTTATTTTAGATGGTTTGAAAGTATACTTGGAATGAAACCAATTGGAAGATGAAGATGAAGAAGTATTATAATAATTTAATTTACCCATAGATAAGAGTTCACCTTCGCATAATTTAAGTGAATGACATATTTGATCAAAGGAGGAGATGTATTAAATATGATACTCTCTTGCAATTTAGGTAGGACACTTTGAATAAAGAGATACCATAATTTAGAGTCAGCTATTACATTAGTCATCTTAGCAAGGTTGTTATTATAATGTGAAACATAGTTTGTTAGAAGCTAATTAGATACTTTTGTTAAGTTTAGCAAGTTGAGCACAAGAGATCTTAGTGACGATATTGATAGAAATTTAAATCATAGCATAAATTTGTAAAATAATTTACCAAGTGAATAGGTAGATCATAGAACCGATGCATAACATAATCTTGCAAAGATTCTATGAAATATTTTAGCTAGTAAGGTAAAATCATCTGCATAGTCAAGACATGCCAAATGACATATAAAATATGCTCCACGAGGTTCACCGTGGCCATTAAAGGTAGGAAGCTTGGGTGTAATGAAGTTAGGAGGAAGTGGATAAGTAGATACGAAGGGTGTAAAAGGCGTATGAAGGAGTGATGAATCGGGAGATGGAGAGGAATGTGAAGTAGCTTGTTGTAATTGATGGATTTGAATTTGTAGATCTTGATATAAAGAAGCTAGGTCTTGGGTTCCTGAAGAGGAGACTTGTCATGTATGCAAAGTAATAGGATGGGTGAAATGATTGGTAGGAGTAGGCATAGAAACATGAACAGTGGAGGTGGGTGGGAGGGTAGAATTAGGAGGATGTGTCACAATAGGAAGAGAAGTATTATTAGAGACTGTGGATTGAGATTAGCTAGGTTAGTGGCTTCCTCATGAGAAAAGAATAATAAGAGATCTAAATCTCGAGGATGTTTAGAAATATGGGCTTGGAGGTCACAAACATATTCACCAATAAAGGGTTCATAAGTCTAAGTCATAGGGAGAAGAATCAAAGGAAAATCTAGAAGCAAGGCGGGTTTTGAATGATGGGGTTCACTAAATGGTTTAATATAAATGGAATTAAATCTAATTGCAAAGTAACTAATATAATGAATGATGTACAAATGTTAATATATAGTGAAGACACAAGCAAACAAGCATATAAATGTGAAACCCTAAGCAAGAGAGGGAGATAGAGAGACTTAGCTTATTTTCAAGAAATGAAGTGATCTAGGCCGGTGAATAGATGAAAAAATGGACAGAGGTCATAAATTTTTCTAAAGGTTCTAGATTCTAAATTTGTATAGGAAAGAAGTGCCTGTGAGAGAAAAGGAGTGCCCAATGCTAGTGTCCTGGATGTGGGCACTGAGTATGTCAGTAAATACTACAAATCTAGTTATTTAAGGGCTAGATGACATTTAACGTCATTTCTTTTCTTTTGTTTTGGATTCACTTTGTTGAATCTACGAATTTACATGTAACCTACAAGAAATAAGTTCACCTACACATACCCACAAACCAAATCAAACCTAAAAAGTAAAATGCAGAATGGGGAGTCAGACTGACCCCGATGGTCACCCAAGGAGTGAACTTATGAATGAGTGCTGTAAGACATCTTAGAATCCATGTATTTTTTATGTGAGAGTGTGATTAATGATGCACTAGGATTCCCTTATGTAAGTTGAAAACATGATAGCGGGCTAATCTAGAATGTAACATGTATGTATAGAATGTGTGGGATGAAATAGAATAGAATTCCTCTCTATGTTGGGTATGCATAAGTGATGAATCCCTATCCCTTGAATGAGTGTTCTAGATGGTTTCCTTGAATTTCTTGTATGCCTTTGGATGCAAGATTAGGTGATAATATGTAATGTTTAATGCTTGGTCCTTTATTTTCAAAACATAACTATGTATTTTTATGATTCCCTTGTTGAAATTTTATAATTGACAATTAAGATGTTAAACCAAAGTAGTATAAATTAATTAGGAAGAGAAATGGTTCCAAAAGGATAATAAAAAGGTAAATAAGGACAAGAGCGCCCATGAGGATAAAATGCACGGTGCTAGTGTCTCAACCAAGGTGCTAGTATATGAGGCCATAGAAAATAACACAATCAAATTTCAGGGAAGAGTATGAAGATGTATAAATCCAATAAATATACGTAAGGAAATGAAAAAGGATAAAGTTAGTTGTCAAATTACAAGTTTTCTTTCTTAGGAATCAAGTAAATGCTAGCATGATTTTAGGACCTAGAAATGTACCCAAGTGAATATATTTTATGTCTACAAAGAATGAATGGAACTCGAGTGGAAGGTTTGAAACTAATGAAGCTTAGGGTTAAACAATGATAAGGTTTGTAGTATGACAATTTTTCCCGCATATGAAGATTGAGTGAATATAATAACTATGACTATGATTTGATAATCCATAGAAAGAATGTTTTAGAAGGTATAATATGTTTTGTAGAGGAATAAATGTGGTAGAGTTAATTCAAGGCATAAAGGATATTGATAAGATTTGTACATAGGTCTCTGATGTGTTTTAGGTCATCAAGAACCCTCACAATTTTCAAATAAAGAGGAATAAACAAGAAACCATCCTCATGGTATGAGACAACTTGTTCCAAGGGTTTAGAGACAAAGGAATTGTTTAAATACTAAAAGTAATTGTATAATCCTTTCTAAAGTTAATTATAATGGTGTTATAAAGTGTATCTAAGGTGAAATTTAAGTGTAAATGTAAGTAGAGAAAAATTTCTATTCTAAAACTTGAAATACTTAGTCTTTACTATTATATTGCTAGTTTTGATGATTTAGGAGAAGACCATCTTAGTGTAATAGACTTAAATCATACCACGAGGTCCAATGGATTTATTGAGAAGTTATAAGGAGGTATAAGGGTGGTCGAGTAAAATAAATAAGTGTATAAGCTCTAGTGTAATAACTGTTTAGCAAGAAAAGTGACTTCTTCAATCTTAGGACAATCATAACCCTTCTTTGAGAAAAAAATGTATTAGAGATAATTATATAAGTAAGTTTTTATGAATTAAGTTTGGGGATTTTTTTAGTGTGAAGAGAAATAATATAAGGATGTTGAAATTTATAAGAAGCCATAATCAATTTGTACTCAAGACTATCCTACTACACATAGCCAAAGAAGCTTAAAAGGAGCTAGTAATGGTATGGTAGGAAGTGGCTTAAATAAGAGTGAGTGAGTGAATTAGAAAATTTGGATAGGATTTTTAATGAAAGTGAGAAAGAACTTAGAACAAACCAAAGAAAGGTATAAAACAAAGTTTAGTTGACTATTGTGTGCTTAAGAGCAAGATAAGACTTGAGAATTCAAAAATTATGAATGTAGCATGAAAATTTGATGCGAAGGGTCGTGGAACCTCGTAAGATGTTTGAGTAGTGTTTATATATTGGGAGCAAGGCATATAGAAGGTTGAAAAAAATGGTAGTGATCAAACCCTATAAGGAAGCTAAAACCCTAAAGAGACCTAATTTGAACTAGCCTAAAATGGAGAATTTGGAATTGGGGAGTTGTATTGGGAGTCAAAAGATTGAATTTACCATGAAAAAATAATTCCTTAATGTTTATCGAGAAAAGATAACAATTTTTTCATGAAAGTAAATAGATGGTTCTGACATACTGACTTTATGCTTGAAGGGTTAGAAATTAGGCCTAACAGAGAACAATAAAAAGGGAATAAAAATGCATGGAATTGGAATCGAGCATTGAAACTTAGGAATTATTTTAAGTTTCCAAAATAATACCTAAATATATTGACGATGAAGCATGAGTCCTTGTAGATTGTTCATTTCATCATAATTAGTATCTTTGGAGGGCTATTAATAGTTTTAGAGATCTAAAAGGAGAATGAGTTAAGATGGTGGTTTATAACTTCTTGGAGTGTTTTATTATGTTTATTGGATGAATTTGAGCATGTTGAGGGTATTTCTAGAATTTGGTTCAGTTTTGGAGTCATTTTGAAGTATGCAAGAAAGATTAGGCTTCTTAAGATAATGTAAAAATTATATCGATTTGATGATTTTCTCTTTAGACTCACGGTATTTAAAGTTTATTGATTTGGGTCACTTATCCTTTGCATCATTGACCCATAAAAAGGATTTTCATGTCATATTATAAGTTTCAATTTATCATAAGCGTGTTAAGGAGGTCATAACATCAATGTTTTCACATGAATGGTCGTAATGTAATTTCATTTATCATGACACATACATATCTTGCCAACACTATGTAATCAATATATCAAACACACTAAATGTTACATAATTTCATGTTTAAATTTCTATTATAATTCAAATTTTATTTTCAACCTATTTACACAAGATCTCGATAATGCATTCTTTTCTCTTTTCCACTCATATTCATAATAAAAATGCCACAATCATCTAGTATTGCAACCAATCAATATCAATCGACTTTAGTAGAATATTTATATCATCCTAGAAAACATGAGGAGATAAAAAAAAATGTGTTATTCAAATTTCATTTCTCACTAAAAGTTGCATATGTGTTTTCTTCTATAATCCCCACGTGATCACAATCAACAATACACAAAATTAATTAAGGAAAAAACATCCTATTTCCCATAATGTTTCAATATCACTTTGGTAAACATAGTTAAAAATAACCATAATTTTAGTCAATAGTCATATCCCACTCCTATTTTCATGTTCAAGTCTTTCACACTAGTAAGGTAGAAGGAAAAACCCATGAAACCTTGGTCATGAAACCAATCTATAAGACAAAAAATAATACTCTTTAGATAGGTAATAGGTCATCTAGGAAATACCCAAAGTCACCAATATAATCCAAAAATAGAATAAAATTGATATTAGATAATGAGAAACCACACGATAACTCAAGTAGAGGTGACCAAAATAAGAATGGAATTTCCAAACAACTACCTCAAATCTACCAAAAATATCAGTGAAAAAATTGTTCACTAAGGTTTTATGATGGATGGTGGTAATGTTAACACTACGAAGAAAGAAAATGTCAGGGGACATGCGGGAGAAGAGTGAAGGGAGTTTTGAGCAGGCTAGGGACTGGGCATGTGACCTTGTGGGCTCAGAGGCTATTTGGGGTGTCTCACCGGGAACCCATAAAACTTGTTCCTTCTTGGGACACTACTGCCCTAGACCTAGAGATTCCTGAGACCATTCTAGAAAGAGCCAAAAACCACTTCAATTTTTTTTTTAAGGGTAGCTTTAGGGGTCGCAAGTTCCAAATATAAAATCTATGCGAGAATGGTGCAAAAGGAAGTGTGAATGTAAGGTGGAGGTCAAGGCAATGGATAAGGATGATTTCCTTGTCTGCTTCCAGGAAGAAGTGGATCTATGACGTGTGCTTCTAGGAGCGCCATGGTTTTTTTGGGAAAATGGCTCTCAATATTATGTAATGAAAACCTAGGTTATCTGGCTCTTTACCAAAAATTTTAATCTAGATTTGACTCCATGCTCTGCCTTGGAGTTCTGGGAGATGGAGGTTTTTTCAGAATATCAAGAGCATTGAGAGTTCTCCTTTTTGTGGACCCAGCTACAAGGGATCGATCAAGATTAGTTTTCTCTATAATGTGCATAAACGTTCTAGTGGGAGCCAAAGTGGCCAAGAGCATCTTTTTGATATGGTGGACAGAAACCATGAACATGCCATCGAAGTGGAAAAAATTAGGATCATCTGTGATAAATGTAGGAAAGTGGATTTTGATGCCTTGTCCTATTGCTGCGGGAAATTTTGGGCCAGGAGAATGTTGACGAGGATTCCCTTCAGGTTCTGATCCCTTAGATGGATTTAGATCTTGAATCCTTATTTATAGAATAGGTTGACATGGATGATGTTGTAGACTGCACATTTGGTGGGGTTTCACTGTCTACATGTCTTACAGCCAGTTCTCTTGACGGTAGGGAGGTTTCCAACTCGTATCTTGTCCCTCTAAGTGATATTAGTGGGTTAGGGAGAATCTTTGTTTGTAGGTCAAAGGGGTGTGATCCCCATGAAGAAATGTATCACTCTATTGAGATTGAAACAACATTAGATAATGATACAACTCTGGATGTTTCTGTAAATATAGTGAAAGGATCCTCCTGCGAATGGTCTGCTATTGACCGTTTAGACTAGTTGGTGGGCTGGTAAGATGATTCAAAATTCAAATTTCAAACCTCGTATTTACTATACTCTGACACCTTTGCTGGCATCTACCTTCGTGGAAAATTTTGAGCACTACATGGACCATAGGGACTGTGACCCTTTCACTGAAAGATGTTTCTCTACTAATGGTAATTTGGAAGTACCTCTTGGCATGGATGTGGGAGGGCCCCATAATGAAATTCTGGTTTCCATAGTGAAATTTAGTATTGTCTAGTATGATTGTGCCTTGCAGAGTCAATCATGTATTGTATCCCAACATGGCTCTTAATGTTTTGGTTTGTCGTCGTGGTTGGCCACTGGTAGAGGACTCTCCATTTGTGCATTAATGTTATATCCTTTCTTCCTTTGTAATCAGGGATTTTTTCCCCCTAAAAGTAAAACTCATTTTACCCTATCTAAAAAAATTGTTCTCTAAAAATAACACACTTAGTGTGAACCAAACATTACCCGAGAGATCCTACTATAGCTTAGCTCGATACAAAATGTTATGCCCACATTTTTCCAACCAAAAACTATAGTGAAGGAAAGGATTTTTTTTTCAAGAAAAAAACACTTAGCACACCACATTGGTTCTCTTCCATAACACTTCACAAATACAATTTGAACTCATGACACTATGATGCAGAAGCATCAAGCATGCAAATAATGCATTTTTGATTTTCAAGTAGTTATCATTTGAAATAGCCCTAGGAATTCCTTTTTGGTGTTTTTTTATGCATTCCATCCTCCATGGGTGTTATGGGGTCATTTTGGGTTTCCTTTCAAAATTCACATTTTGAATATTTGAATTTGTAAGTTGAAATTGAAAAATATAATTTTAAGTGTGAGAGCATGTAATGACATGAAGTGACACCAAAAACCCGTGTGAAGTAAATAAGGTGTTTTTCACCCATTCTATTAGGGATTCATAAGTATAGTCACCTCTTACCATGGTTAGGGGTAAAAAATTGTTAAAACTACCTCCTTCATGGTCTTGAAAAGAAGGTATTTGAATGGAGGAGTCATAGATATAGGAGAGGAAGTTGTGTTAGACTATAAATAAGTGTGAAGGATCCATGAAGGCTTCGGGATCTATGTATGGAATAATGAAAATCTTGTAATATAAAGCTTAGATGAATAATGAAATGATTTTTTTGTAAATGTAAATGATTCATGAAAGAGAATTTGTGTCTTATGTTTCTTGTAATGTGTATGATTTGACAATATCAATGTAGTGGTATTTTTATGATAGTGTTGTTAGAATATCAAGGTTGATTTGCATGGAATGAGACTAGGAGATGTATTAAGGATGCTATCATATTCATAAGATAAACTATATATTTTAGGTGAATTGAAATTATTATATAGGTTGTGGAGATAATTCAAGAGAATCCATAGTAGGAGGATTATGGCAAGAAGTTTCTAAAATCATAGAGAAGATCAACAACCTTCATGTGAGAAGAGGTAAGTGATTAGAGTGGGTGTATTTATTGTTTCATGTAATTAGAAGATGGGGAAAATTTATTAAGGTACTATCAAGGATTAGAATCATGTAGACCAATATGTTTATTTCTCATGGAGTCTATAAAAATATATTAGGAACCAAGACAATGGCTTCTTATTGAGACAAGTTTGTCGATTGAACAACTCTATAGAAAAGGTGTTCTAAATTATTAATTTGATATTTGAATGGGTTTTGACATGGTTAATGAGAATTTTTTTGGAAGTGTATTAGAGGAATTTAGGATAAATCTACAAATATCGTTCCATCTTGACAAATTTAGAGTAATATATAAGGTTTGAATACTTAAGCACTACTTAGAAAAACACGGTTTCTATACTAGTAATTAGTACCAAGTTTCTTGTGGAGCAATATTTTCATGAATTTAGGAATTATAGTCAAAAAGGAAAATCTGAGGAATTTTGGAACAGAGACCATGGAATTTATTTGAGGTCTTGGAATGATTTTTATGCAATACATGAATTAATTTTATTCTCGAGTTAGGTAAAACCCCAAACTAGGGTTTAAAGAAACATTTGCTTGTATTTTACTTTGCATCCATTGAAAATTTCTCACACTTGGTAGATAAGGACTATGTCAGATACTTCAACTGATTGTTCAAGTTACATGTTAAATAATTTTTTACGGAAGCTATAAATGTTGATAGTTTTGCTTAACCCTATTCTTGACCTAAAGAGACCTAATTAGAATCCTATGAAAGAAGAAATTGTGTAATTTTTATAAATAACTCATCTTAGAGTCTCTTGTACTAGTTAGAAAAACCAAAGGGGTATTGAAAAGGATCATAGTTCATAAAGAAAGGGTTTCTATGATATTACATCCTAAGAAAAAAGAGTTAGGAAACCTAATTGAGAAGGTGAGTAGTCATTTGAAAGGGTTGTACTTGGTTTTAGGACTTAAACTTGTTGAAGATTTAACACCCCATAAAGGGTACTAGAAAATGTGTTTATTTCCTCTTGGGAAATTGTTAATTAATCAAAATAATAAGGTTTATATAATCTCAAAGATAATAGACTGGACAATTATGATAAGGTGAAAACCGAGTTTCTTTTGAATTTTCTTTGTAGAGGAAGGTCCATAAACAAGTTTGAGGGGAAGACCATAGTAAGTGAATGATGAAACTCAGTAAACATAAGTATTGAGGTAACCAATAATATCAATGTGACAATGGTGACATGTTAAGAAGAGGAGAGAGCTTAGAAGGCACTTGATGTTTCATGATTAATTAACATTTCAAAAACATGGAAAAAATAAAACAAGATCATATATTGCATGGTAGTATCTTGAAGGGTTAGTTAAGGTTAGTAAGGAGTAAGAAAATATTCCTTACATTATTATGAACAAGTATTGGTATTTTTGAAACTTATAGTGAAATTTGCATGATTGATTATCATTAGTGGCTAACTTGTGGTTTTGATAAAGTTTTATTTTTCTCTTTGCATCTAGTGGTATCAAATGTGGTAAGCTCCTTGGAGGTAAGAGAAATATATTTTAAGAGAAAGAAATATAAAGTTGATAGTAAAATGGTATCTCTTATCCATTATGGATTCATAAGAAGATAAAGAAATTTGAGAATAAGAATTTTAAGGTGAAAAATACATCCAAAGGTTGAAGGAGAGGTAGCTAAGTGGTAAAATACCATGTGATACATAGATTGAGGTACTAGGAAGGAGCAAGGTGGAAAATACTTGCTTGTAAAGAAGAAAAAAGAGAGTTGAGAAGAAAAGTGATAGTAGATATGAAAGGTTTCTTTCCAAAGGATACCACAAAAAGTTAAAAGAGAGTATAAGAAATAAGAATATGAACAATGAAGATATGATTTCTAAGATAAGAAAAAAGAGGAAGAGTTATAATTGATAATAGAAATAAGGAAGAAGGAAAACCAAGTTATTGGTTGAATTATGAAGAAAGGTGTGAAGTGTCCTATAGAATGGGAGTGAAGTGTCTTATAGAATGTCTTGTGGAAAGAAGAATTAAGCAATTTATTTATTTGAAAAGATAATAAATAAGAAATAAAAGGAAGATGAAGGTCTTTATTTTCTATCCAAAAGTGGATGTGATGCTAGGTGAAGAAGAAGAAAAAACTAGTGAAGGGGAATATCATAAAATAGAAGATGGAGAAGAGCTCTTGCAAGGAGCTTCTAAAGGAGATATGTGGCCTCAAAATTTTCATTATAGCATTTCTTTTCCATGTGTGAGTATAGATGAACAAATTGAATATATGAATATAATGATAAATTAAAAAATGCATTCAACGAAGACTAGAAGATCAAAATATCAAAGATGAAAGATGATGTGAAGAAGAGGATCTTAAGAAAACTCAATCTCAATATGAATCGGTTAAGAAGGAAGATACACATGTAAGTATGATGAGAGGATCATCTTAGTGTGAGGGGAATTTTTTATCTTTTACTCATTAATTAGGTTAATTTCCACCTCATAAGGTGAGTCATATCACTTAGGTGAGATCATAGGTCATTAGGTGTCATTAGGAGTTAAATGAAAAAATATGTCATAGAATCTTTCATATGTGTTAGTGTGCATCATACATGTGTTACACCCTATTTTTTTAATTATAAATCCTTTTTCCCTCGTGGAGGTATGATGGGTCTTGATTTTGGAGTTACAAAAAAATCATATTTATACCATTTTCATTCTAATCTATGACAATGATGAGACCTTTTTATTTTTCATTTACAATTCTTGGGGTTGAATTCTTGCTTTCATCTTTGAGCTACGTCACATTTTCATTTGAATGTAACTTCATTGATGTGCATGTATTAATTCTTAATCCTTTTGATCCATCATGTTAATAAATTAATGAGAATTGTTACAAGCATGTGGAGTTGGTTAAGTGGAGAAGATGAAGTGAAAGTTAAACAAAAACCTTTAGAAACCTTAACCAAGGAAGAAAACAATGAAGATGATAACATGATGAAGATTGAATATAAGGAAAGAAGGAATTATGTGATGATAAAAGAAAAATATAGTGGAGGTAGAAGAGGATGATCATTAAGAGAGTGAATAATCCAATATATGGAAGGAAGAATAAAAGTATGAGAAAAATTGGTATCAATGTTTTCAATCTAATGTTTCTTTTATCTATGCTTGTGTATGTGTGAACTAAGAAATGAATGTGGAATATGAATATAATCAATAATATGATGAGAATATATAAGTGAAAGGTGAATAAGGTTAAAACGAGAAAGATAACTTGAGAGAACCAATAAAGATGAAGAAAAAACAAGAAAACTAGAGATAAGAGAAGCAAAGAAAGATAATGAAGAAGACATTGAAGTTGAAGGTGAGATCAAGAAACACAAAAAGAGGAAAATAAAATAAGAAAATAAATTGAAAGAAAAGAAAGAATATAAAATTTTAGATGGAGCTCAAATCTTCCCACTTGGGGAGTATGATGTAGGAGCATCAAGCATGTAAATAACACATTTTTGGTTTTCAAGTAGTTTTGGTTTGAAATATGTCTAGTAAGTCCTTTTTGGTGTAGTGTATGCATTCCATATTCCTTGGGTTCTTCCATGGATGTTATGGGGTTATTTTGGGTTTCCTTTCAAAATGTATGTTTTGAATATGTGAATTCATAAGTTGAAATCGAGAAATCTAATGTTAAGTGTGAAATCATGTAATGAGGTAAAGGGACACCAAAAACCCTATGTGATGTAAATAAGGTATTTTTCAACCATTTAGTTAGGGATTCATAAGTACAGTCACCTATTACCATGGGTAGGGTTCAAAAATTGTTATAACTACCTCCTTCATGGTCTTGAAAAGAAGGTATTCGAATGGAGAAGTCATAGATAGAGAAGAGGAAGTTGGCATAGCTTGTAAATAAGTGTGAAAGAATGATGAAGGCTTAGGGAGGTATGCATGTAATAATGGAACTCTTGTAATAAAAATCCTAGATGAATAAATCAATGAGTTTTCTTGTAAATGTAAATGATTCCTGAAATATTAATTGTGTTTTATGTTTCTTGTGATGTGTATGCTTTGAAAATGCCAATATAGAGGTATTGTTTATGATAGTGTTGCTAGAATATCGGGATTGATTTTCATGGAATGAGACTAGGAGATATATGAATTATGCTATCATATTCATGAGATAAAATCTATATTTTAAGTGAATTAACATTATTATATAGCTTGGAGACATAACTCAAGGGCATTCACAGTAGGAGGATTATGGCAAGAAGTTGTTAAAATCCCGGGGAAGATCAACAAACTTCATGCAAGAATAGGTAAGTGATTAGAGTGGGCATAATTATTTTTCATGCAATGATAAGTTGGGAAAAAATATATTAAGGTACTAACAAGGATTAGAAAATTGTGTAACATTATGTGTATTGATCATGGATGTTATCAAAATATATTAGGAACCAAGACAATAGCTTACTACTTTGAGAGAAGTCTCATTGACTAGGGAAACTCTGTAGATAAGGTGTTCCAAATTGTTAACTTCATATTTGAATGGATTTTGATATGGTTAATGAGAAAATAATCTTGGAAGTTTATTAGAGGAATTTAGGATAACTCTACATATATCATTCCATATTGAAAAATTTAGAGTAATATATAAGGTTTGAAAACTTAAGAACTACTTAGAAAAATAGGGTTTCTATACTAGTAATCGTACCAAGTCTATCGTGGAACAATATCTGCATAAATTCAAGAATCTCCATCAAAAAGGAAAAGAAGAGGAAGGTTGGAATAAATGCCATGAAATTTATTTGAGGTCTTAGAGTACTTGTGTAAGAAATATATCAATTATTTTTTTTTCTCAAGTTAGGTAAAACCTCAAACTAGTGTTTAGACAAACATTTGTTTTTATTTTACTTTCAATCGATTGAAAATTTATCACATTTTTTAGATAAGGATTATGTGAGGTATTTATTTAACTGATTGTTTTGGTTTCATGTGGAAAAATGGTGTATGGAAGCTATAAATGTTGACAACATTTCTTGACCCTTTTATTGACCTACGAGACCTAATTAGAAGCCTATGAATGAAGAAATTATGCAATTTTTCAATATAAATCATCTTAAAGTATCCTTCAAAAGTTACAAAAACCAAATTTTTATTCAAAAGGTATCATATTTAATGAAGAAAGGGTGTTTATGAGATATCATCATAAGAAAATAGAGTTAGGAGACCTAATTGGGAGGTGAGAAGTGATTCAAAAGGGTTTTACTTGGTTTTAGGACTTAAAAATTGTAGGGGAGTTGAAAATCCATAAAGGGTACTAGAAAATGTGTTTATTTCTTCATGAGACATTATCATTCAATTAGAACAATAAGCTTTATATAATCTCGGGGTTAGTAGACTGGATAGTCATGATAAGGTGAAAATTAGAGTTTCTTTGAAGTTTCTTCGTAGAGGAAGGTCCATAAACAATTTTGAGGGTGAATACCATAGTATTTTCATGATGAAACTTAGTAAACATAAATATTGAAGTAACCAATACTCTTAATGTGATAGTGGTGAAGTGTTAAGAAGAGGGGATACATTAGAATGAGCTTGATGTTTCATGATTGATTAACATTCAAAAGAGATAAAACAAGATCATGTAGTGCATGGTAGTATATTCAAGGGTTAGTTAAGGTTGGTAAGGAGTAAGAAAAAATACTTAAGTAATTATGAACAAGTAATGGTATTTTTAAACTTATAGTAAAATTGCATGGATGGTTATCATTAGTGGCTAACTTGTTTTAGTCACATTTTTGTGTTTCTCTCTGTATCACACTACCTACATAGGTTAAATTTTGGTTCCTACATTTAGAGTAATTTTTATCAATAGTATAATATTTTCCTAGCAGAACACAAAAAGAGTACCCCTCCCTCGAAGGGTTATAACACATGTATAATAAGGGATTGTCTCATTCTCTAGAATATACACTCTCTAATATTTTTATAAACAAAAGAATGTAGGTCAATTTTGTACATAAGGTCACATATTAGCCTACCAATTAACTTCCATACATGAGGTAAAAATAAGGCTACAATTATATTACAAGTCATATAATCTAGCATTCACAATGAGTTTAAACATTATAGGAAAGAAGCTTAAGGGACAACATGTCTGAATTAGAGGAACTCATCGATAAAACTATAATAGAAAATGACATAAGTATGACCCAAATATCAAATAAAGTAGATGCATAGAATGGACATGGGCTACTTAGAGATATCTAGATTTAATAGTTCATTGGGAGATGGTGTCATGTTTAGCTTCATCCCTTACATACAAAAATATATATTTTATACCAAACAAGGATGATCTACCTGATTTATAATGTACATTTTGTTAAACGTGATTAATGTACAATTTTTGTATCACAAGGATCCATATGGAAGAGGATGAAGTGAAAAATTTCAAAATCATGGAAAAATAAGAGGATCGAGTTCAATGTGCCCATATATCCATCAACACTACATAAAGTTAATTGCAAATGTAGGAACCAAATACAAAAAATAAGAAGTTTTAAGAAAGTTATCTTACAACATTTCATATAGTCAATTTTAGTTAAACCATCCCCTTAGACCACATTTACCGGTTTGTAAAACAACACCGACCACATGAACATGATATGAAAAAGGCAATGTATTTTATCCCCATAATGAGTTAATTTTTAGATGATAAGTAACCTTATACTCATCCATTGATCATTTAATACTCAAGGATTAATGTAGGTTATGGTTATGTGGAGTCTAAACAAAATAAAGAGAACCTTTCATAGGTATGAGAGTGAACCACAAGAAAAAATGCAATATAAGTAGACTCTATGAAAAGGCATCTAAGGTCTCGAAGAAACTCGTCCCAAAAGGGTTTCTCAACATAGATAAGAGAAATTTCTGAAAAGTATGAATAGTAAACACAAGAAGTGAGAGGAGTAGCATATGCCTCATATAATAAATGTGAAACGAGACAAATGTATTGAAGGCATAAAGCTCGGACCATGTCTTCCTAGTGTGTTATCAATCTCCGAAGGTGGGAGAGTAAACTAAAGGTTCAAAATTCTCGAGAAGGGTGACTAAGAGAGGGAAGAGAGGTATCCTCATCAATACTCTCTTCTTCAAAACTAGAATAACAATCCTCATCATCAGTAATGTGAACACATGAATTTGTATCAATAGAACTATCATCAAATGAAATGGGTGAAAGGTCATCTAAGGAGACACCATTTTCTAAAGAGAAGTCAACATCTACATGTAACTTACAAATTAAGGTCAATTAAGTATGAGGAAACTCAGTCAAATCAAGTTAATGTTGAATATCTTATGGTATATTGAGAAAAATAATTCCACATAATATGTCATTTTGTTTCAACCAATCATTATGTTGTATATGATCACTGGATTCATGAGAAATACAAAGAATATTGTTTAAAAATTCATGCATTATGTAGTGATCCAGTATCCCATTACTCTAGGTCAAGTAGTTTTCTAAATGTATGTGAACAAAAAAATTTAAAGTTGAATTCCATGATGAGAATAACCAAGGAATAATAATCTTACCCCTCTATTTTAATCACTTTATAGTTTAGTGTGTTGATTACAATCTGATGTGATTGTGCATTGTGAAATAGTTGGCTACTCACCTTGTAATCAACATAAAAACATGCAAGTGTGGAGACCACAATAAGTTTTGAATGATCACAAAACATTTTCACCGTAACAAGCATGAAACAATGCAAAAATAAGAAGGAAGGGAAAAAACTAAGTCCTATGTGAGAAATAACATCTCATGTCTCAAGGAACTCCCTTTACTGCAAATATGTGTTGGACACACTCACTAGCCCAAAAGTAATGATAAGAGTTTGATTACAAAGAAACATGACTCCAAACATATCCTAGAGACCTCCTGAAGTGTAACAAGGCCTTCGGAAATTAAAAAACACACCCCTTCACAAACACACAATAAAAAGACATCTAGTAACACATTTCCCAATTAATTTAATTTCCAAAGGAAAATTAAAAAAGTTAAAGGGATTTGAAAAAATAGATATCCTTAATCTAATTAATTGACCTGATTAAATGATAATTTTCTTCCTTTACATTAAAAACCTAACCTTGATATTAATTAAATATAAGCTAAGTTATAAAAAATTAATTTAACTTGAGTTAATTGTAAAACACAAAGCTTATATTTAAAATTTGTAGGATCGAAATATGAAAATGGTCTAAGGGAAAGGGAGGACATGCCACATGGAAGAGGTGGGGAGGGATCAAGGTGAGAGTACCTTGAATTTACTTGAGACATTAATAGGGAAGATGCACACAAAATACATATGGAAGAGGATGATATGAAAATTTGTAAAAGCATGCAAAAATAAGAGGATCAAGTTCAATATGCCCATATATCCATTAACATTACATAAAGTTAATTAAATTGTAGGAACCAACTACATAAAATAAGAAGGTTTCAGAAATTTATCTTACTACATTTCATATCCTCAAATTTACTCAAACCATCCTCTTAGCCCACATTTACTAATTTGTTAAACAAGACCGACCACATGAACATCATATGAAAAAAATGTAATGTATATTATTCCCATAATGATTTAATTTTTTAGATTATAAGTACCCTTATACTCATCCTCGGATCATTTAAAACTTAAGGATTAAGGTAGGTTATGGGTGTGTGGATTATAAACAAAATAATGAGAACCTCTCATAGGTGTGAGAATGAACCACAAGAAAAACTACAACACAAGTATACTCTATGAAAAAGGAATCAACGATTTGAAAGAAACTCATCCCAAAAGGGTTTCTTGACACACATAAGAGAAATGTATGACAAGTATGAATAATCAAAATAAGAAGTAGGAGGAGTATAAGATGTTGTTGTTGTAAATCAAAGCAGACACCTGGATGCAAATCAGGTTTCTAAGTTGATGTTTCAGGCATCCAGTGTGATTGCACAACATTGAAACCTCTCTCCAAGTGTGGGACTTGTAAAATGAGAGAGGAATCTCCATATTAGAGGCTGGTTCCTCAAACTCCTCTGATCAGATCTGTTATTTGCACAATTGCAGAGGTTTGAATCCTAATCCTACTCTAAATTCCAAGGAGACAGAGATAGAAAGTGCAAAAATTGAAACTAAACTAATAGGTGATACACCAAAGGAGTGGTGAACACTTCTTATTCATGCAAATTGACACAATTTCATGAAATGCAACATGAAACATCATACACAAGCTGATAAGATGCAATTAGAGGTCTGAAATGAAGCAAGACAATACAAACAAAGGACTGAAAATTGATCACAGAGTCTGCACTGTCATTTTCACTGTCAAAATCCTTGCATTTGCAACATTAAAGAGGCAGAAACCTGTTACAATCATGAAGAAGGTTTGATACTTGAAAAAATCACTTGTTGAAGGTGAAAGAAGAAGCTTGCTATCCAAAAAATGTTCAACCTCAAAAAATGAGCCAAATCTGGCTTTTACAATGCATGGGTCGAGCCCAAGAGAGAGAAAATGTGTAAAAACGTGGGAGCCATTCCCCATTGAATGAAGATGCATTAAAACAACATGGGCATCCTTACAGACCCATGCCCTGACATTTTTGGCCATGCTGAAGAAGAATGCGACCCATTTTGCATTAAAACTGGTTGTTGAAATGTCATTTCTGGCCATTACCACGTGCCAAAGATGTTTCTTGATTTTATCTCTCCAAACTCAACCAAAATGCAAAAATTACCAAGGAATCTTGTAGAGAATTTCACCATTTTTCCATTGATATAAAGAACGTGAAAATCCGAGCTCTGGATCGAAAGATATGGTGATTTGAAAATTTAGGGCAAAACAGGGCCAAAATCGGATCGACGGGCAATTTGAATTTCTACCCGTTTGGTCTTTGGAAATTTTTTCAAATTTTCCCCACGCTCCACCACTCTAGGTGCCATGTGGCATGTTTTGATTGGTCACGGGCCCTTCCTACTCCATTTTACTTCATTTTTGCCTTTGGAAATTTTTTCAAAATTTCCCCACCGGGCCGATGAGGTGAAGACACGTGGCGAGATGTGATTGGCTCGGGCCTGTCTCTCCTGAATTTTCCGCGGGTCGCTTCAAATTTTTTGGCCTGGACACATGTCAAAACCCCATTGGGTGCGGGTTTGACCCTCCAAAATTTCCTCATAGGCTTGCTCTGAATTTTTTGCCCTACCTGGACACGTGGCGAGATTCCATTGGCTCGCAATAAGGGGGCGGGCTTTCCCTTCTAAATTTTCCTCTATTTCCTCCTTGGGAAAATTTCCCAAATATTCCCCGTGCTCCGCCCGGCTAGGACACGTGGCAAGATTCCATTCATTGGCGGGGACAGCGGGCCAAAACTTGCCCTTTGGACTTTCGGCAAAACATTTTGCCAAAAATTCTAATTCTTCCCCGCTCCACTACTGGTGTGGACCTCCTTGGACATGTGTCGCATTGTGATTAGGCGGCGGGAAAATGGGTGAAAATTTCCTTCTTTGAAATTTCGGCCAACACTTAGCCAAATTTCCAATTTTACCCCCGTGCTCCACTTTCTGATTCCTTATGACACGTGTCACGTTTTGATTGGCCACGGGCCATCTCTTCAAAATTTCCTTGTGCCAACACTTAGCCGATTTCCCAATTTATTTTTTTTTTTGGGACACTTGGCAGCTCCTGATTCATCGGCGGGCCCCGCAAGAATAATTTTTCTTTTGAAACCTTTGACAAAACACTTGGCAAAAAACCAATTTCTCCTCCGACCCCCACCACTCCCGGGGACATGTGGCGGCTTCCTATCGCCACGGGCCTCCCGAGGGAAATTTTCCCATAAAAACTCTGCTTGAGCCATAACTTGAAAAATATGAGGAGTTAGGAGGAAAACTTTACCTTTCTAGGAAAGATGAGAGAGATCTCTATCCAATGGTACCATTTCTAGAAGATTTTGAGTGCCTAAAAAGCAAAATTTTATGTCTGAGGCACAAGAGAAGGAAAGATGAAAGGAGTTAGCCAGAAAATGAGCAGGGGGCACATTTTGGGTAACAATTTTGGCGACTCAGAGGGGTCATCTGCCTGCTGGATGAAGTTACCAGTTGCCTGAAGCAATCCATTGGGCATGGAGTCACCTGATTCTTTGTTTAATACCCCAACTGACTAGAAACGTTGCAAGGAGGAAGATGGAATATCACCTGATGGAGCAAGGCCTGCAAACACATTCCCAGGAATAACGCAAGTTGTGCCAAAGCACTTAGGGAAAGTAAAACTAACCTACAGCAAAACAATGTGCACAAGCACTTGGAGGAATGAAAACCTAAGCTAATATTTACAAGGTGGAGAATTTCCCTTTAGTAGCAATGCTTTAGATAGATTCCATTGACTGGAATCTGCAGTTCTTCGCCATCCAATGAAGACAATTGGAAGGCATTGTTGTCCTTACACTTTGTGACCATGTATGGGCCACTCCAAATGGCATCAAATTTTGAATGCCTTCCCAGTTTTGCTCTATCTGCATCCCATTTTAACACTAGATCTCCAACTTGGAAAGATCTACTATCAAAGGTCTTCTTGATCAAAGCTTGATCCTTCTCCATTGCTTGGGATGCCTGATCTCTGATCTCTTGGAGCTCCATCAACTCTGCATATCTCACCTCCATGGGCCCAAACTCTAGCAACTCTAACTGCTTCATGAGTTCCAATGTTGGCAACTCAAGTGACATGGGCAAGATTGTCTCTCTTCCATAATCAAGCCTGAATGGAGAGTTACCTGTGGATCTCTTGGGAGTTATCCTATCATCCCATAAGGCTGATTTCAGTTTGGTATGCCAAGACCTCTGATTCAGCCTGGCCATTACCCCGAGGTAGATCCCATTCTTGACAGCCCACTCACCACCACCTTGATCCAATGAATGCTAATGCATTATCTGAGATTATTGTAGCAGGTATGCCAAATCTGGTTACTATCCCCTCATAGAAGTCTAAGATGCTAGACTCATTTGCTTCCTTGAGTGCTACTGACTTCAGTCCACTTGGTGAAGTAGTCTGTGGCTATCAAAATCCACTTATGCCCTTGGCTTGAATTGGGATTAATGACTCCAATGAAGTCCAAACCCCATTGCATGAATGGATGGTCAACTAAAATTGGATGCAATGGAAGGGCAGCAAGCCTCTCTTTACCTGTGAAGAATGCACAATTCTTGCACCTTTTGATCCACGCAAAGCAATCACTGAAAATCTTGGGCCAATAATAACCAACCTTCATGATTTTTAGAGCTGTCACTCTTGGTGCAAAATGACCACCAGCTGGTCCACCATGGAACTCTTCCAACACCCTATGAATCTGATTTTTGCTAATGCATCTCAGCAGCACTCCATTCACATATTTCTTGAACAAAACACCGTCTACTATGGCATATGGGACAGCCTGCAATCTGAAGTGTCTTCTTTGGGTTTTGTTCATCTCTGGAGGGCATAGGCTTGTGCTTAGGAAGTGCATTATACCTTGGGTCCAGCAAGGAGTGGGGACAGCATTATCCTCTTCTTGAGTGCTACCTTGCACATGGTTGTCTTGAACTGTCAAAACAACCTCTTCTTTATTGCATACTCCTTTTTGCTTGCCCAGAATCAGCTGCTCACACAATCCTTTTCCTCTTACCAGCTTGGTGACCTTGATCTCAATGTCATACTCCATGACATGAGTGATCCAACCTACCCTTTTCTCATTCAAATCCTTGTTGAGGAGGAAGTCCTTTACTCCCGCATGAGAGACCAACAACTGAACCTTGTTGTTTGAGACTAGATGCTTGAATTTTTTCAAGCTTCTGATTACGGCAAGTACATGCTTCCAATAAAAGAATATCTCACCTCATAGTCATCTAAGCTTTGGCTAAAAAGCAATTGGCTGCTCATCATTGTCCTTGTTCTGTTGTACCAAAATGGCAGAAACAATATCATTACCTCCAAATGCATAGAGGATGAAATCCTTGGAGAAATCTAGGTTTATGAGAGTTGGTGCTTGGGAGATGGCTTCTTTGATTGCTTCAAAACCCTCCTTGCCTTCTGTTGTCCACTTGAAAGCCATGCTTTTCTTTAACATTTTGGTGATAGGTTTGACAAGGGCTACAAAATCTGGGACAAACCTCCGAACAAAGTTTATTCTCCCCAAGAAACTCTGAAGGGCCTTCTTGTGGCTTGGCAATGGTAGTGCTCTTATGGCTTCAACCCTCTCTGGATCAATTACTAATCCTTCTTTGGAGACAATATGGCCAAGGAGCTTTCCTTCATGTGCTAGGAAGATACACTTCTTAGGATTCAAAGACACTCCAAATATCCTGCACCTTTGGAAGACTTGTCTCAAATGAGAGAGGTGGTCTGCTGCATTCTTTGAAAAAACAGTGATATCATCAAGGTATATCAGCACCATGTTGTTAATCAAACCTTTGAATGCCATGTCCATTGCTCTTTGGAAGGTAGCTCCAGCGTTGGACAGCCCAAATGGCATTTTCCTGTATGCATAAGTTCCCCATTTGGTTGTGAAGGCTGTCTTGAACTGATCTTCTTCCTTCACCATAATTTGATTGTAGCCCGAGTAGCCATCAAGTAGTGAAAACCTCTCGGAGCCAGCCACAACTTGCAAAATTTGCTCCATAGAAGGGAGTGGGTAATGGTCCTTGAGAGATGCTCTATTCAAGTCTCTGAAGTCAACACACAATCTGATCTCTCCACTCTTCTTTCTAACTGGAACTAAGTTGGCAACCCAACTAGAATGCTTGATTGGGAATATGATTCTTGACTCAATCAACTTGTTCAATTCCTTCCTCATGAGAGGTTCCATGTGTGGATTGACTGGCCTTTGTTTCTACCTGATGGGCTTAGTATTTGGATCCAACTCAATGGTGTGCTGAGCTAACTTGGGATTGAAACCTTTCAAATCTTCATAGCTCCAAGAAAACACATCAGGGAACTCTTGACACAGCTGTATGAACTCATACCTTTCTTGTTCAGTTGTCATCTTTCCAATTTGCAATGGTTTGTTCTCTTCCACCAAGATGGATACTGAATCTTCTCTTGACCTGAATGTTTTCTTTCTTTCCTAAACTCGATTATTAGGATTGAAAATGGACTCCAAAGTAATAAGTCCCTTTGGTAGTTTGTTGGTTCTCAGCTGTACCACTTGATCACCATACTGCTGCTCCAACTTTTCCTGATTTTTAGCTGAGAACTCAGCCTCTTCTTGCAAGAAATGGATGATTTGCTGATCATTTTCAAACACTTTCCAACTTACATTGTTGTCCGCATCAAGGCCTTACAATCACGTGGATGTTTGGTTGTACCTTATCTTTTTGAATGCTCTCCACAACGTCAAAGGCTGCCCCAACTGCTACAAGCCTGTCAGCAGCTTGGTTCTCTTTCCTAGGAATTGATTTGATGCCAAAACCCTCAAAATCTTCAATGAGGTCCCACACCCTATTCTTGTAGCACTTGAGTAGATCATTCTTGACAACATGCTGCCCCTTGACCTGGTTGACAATCAACTCACTGTCACCGAAGACTTGCAAGTTCTTTATTCCTCTCTTGATTGCCCAATGCAATCCTTGTATTAAGGCTTCATATTCAGCAGTGTTATTTGAGCATGCAAACTGAAACCTAAAAGCTGAATAATACTTTACTCCTTGAAGTGAAATAAGTATAGCTCCACCTCCCGCACCTTGTTTACTCCTTGATCCATCAAAAAACAACTGCCATACCTCATTGTCATCCTTGTGGTTTGGCTTGGTGATGCTAGGAATGGGCTGATCTTCTTGATGTATGCAATAGACCCCTAGCTCAGATTCTTCTACTTCTTGATAAGGATCAAAAGCATGCACCTTGTTTTCCCATTCATCAAGAGTTAGATCCGGGATGCTTCCAACCTTGGTGTCAGCTTCATCAGTGCTTGGGTGATCTTCTTGATCAAATGCCGAATAGTTGGCATTGATCTGACTTGGAGTGTAGGGCTCAATGTGGAAGTTTGTAATAGGTTCAGACCTGATTGTAGCTTTGGTTCCATACCTCGTTCTGAACAGCATGTGTGACCAATCAGCAAACAAATATCCTCCAATCTTGGCTATGAAATCTCTTGACAAACATAGGGCAAAGAGTGGTGGAAGGTCTATAACTGATACATCTTGTAAAACAACAACATTTGGACATGCATGCAAGGTAAGACTCAAGTTTCTAATCACCCCAATGTTTGTTATTCTGCTGTCCCATCCAACTACACTACCCCTTTGGATATGGTTTCATATTGAAGTCCTAGCTGATCAGCTATTTGTTTGGGCATCACTGAGCTACTTTCCTCGGAATCAATCATGCAATTGTGCACCAATTGGTTTCCAATGATTAATGAGACATAAAAAGGAGGGGGCTTCAACATTTTACCTTGCTATCCTCCATGATTCCCTTCAGGCTGGGCAGCATTTGTGAGCACCTTCTCTTGCATTTGGACTTGCTGATTCGAAGTTGGCCAGTCCTTCATGGCAGCTTGTAGCAAATATCTTTGGCCTGGGATAGATAGGGATTCCCACATTGATATATTTACATTTGTCTTCTTCATCTGATCAATGATACTAAATGGTGATGAAGGATCTCTTTGTTGTCCCTTGGTTTACATATTCATCCCTTGCATGTGGGCAGCAACAACTGGTATTTGAGTTGGTCTAGGAGTTGTTCTTGGCTGCCCTTGTGCATTTACAACTGGATTTTGTTTTCCAACCATTTGTGGAGCCATAAAAGGTTGTGGATTGGTTGGAGCTAATGGTTGTTCTTCACCCAAATTCCTTCTTTTTGACCTTGTGTTGGCTGCAACACCTTGAGAGACTGTTTGATTTATGCCACAAAAATCTTTTGCCTGTCAGTTCACAAGTGTGGTGTCATTTGGAGTTGATTGCTGCTAGAATGTTTCTTGTTGCTGGTCATTTCTTTGACTACCCTCACCCTCCACACCAAAGAGTTGTCACCATTAATACTTGATTCAAGGCACCGTTGAAGCACATAGATTGGTTGTGAGGTTCATTGCATGGAAAACACCAATCATACTCCTGAGCAATGTTGTTTTGTGTTGGCACCAATGCCTTAGAGGCAGATATAGCATTTGGATTATAGGGCTGAAATGGTCTGTTGGCAGGAGGCCTTGCTTGATTTAGATTTGCAGCTGGATTGGGTGGTCTATGAGGTTGATATGGCTGCCTGTTAGGCTGAGCTTGAGGCTGGAAGGAAGGTCTAAAACTTTGGGCTTGTTGCCTCTTGAGAGTAACCAGCTCATTACCTAAATTTTGCAATTGCTTCATGACTTCTTGAAGCTCATTTGGGGCACTTGGAGATGAAGTAGAAGCTTCATTTGAACTCTAATTTCTAGGAGTGGGAGAAGGAGCCAAATTAGGTGCTTGATTAGTGTTTGGGCTCTCTAAACTTGGAAACAATGGCATGGGAGGTCTAGGGGCTAGTTTTCCAGCTTGGATCAAATAATTTTCAGCCCTAATGGTAATGTTATAAGCCATAGGGATAGTTATGCCTCCCATGGACTGAATCAACATAGAAATATCAGAATTTAGAGCTTTGAGATAGTAAAGAAAAGCACCTTCTGCTATTGGCCTGACTGCCACTGGAATTCTCTCCCAATTCCTTTGAAATCTGAAGTTGAAATCAGTCAGCTACTCATTGGGAGCTCTCTTGATGGTTGTCAGCTGCTCCAAAAGAGACAAGTTGTCTCCCTTCTCTCCAAATTGCTCATGAAGTGCTACACATAGCTGGTTCCAATTTTGAATAGAACCTGAGGCAAGGCTTCTAAACCATTGCAAAGCCTTCCCCTTGAATGAAGATGCCAACAATTTGACAGCAACTTGCATCTCATTGATTTCATGAATTGCACAAAGGTTGGCAATGTCTTTAACATGATCACCAGGAGTAGTCTGATTCTCTCCAGTGAAGTATGGAATGTTCTTCAAGGCTGCAATTGGAATTGGATTTTGTGCATTGAGAGCAAGTGGGCTGCTGCCAGTGAAATTGACATAGGGGTTGTTTTGTGCCATTCTAATTGGTCTTAGAACCCTTGTTGACTGAATGAAAGGCCTACCAGGTGGAGGAGTTGAGAGAGTTCTGTTTGGTGGAGATGGAGACCTTTGAATCCTTCTTCCTCTTTGCCTTCTTCTTGGAGATAACTGCAGATATTCAAACAACACCTCTTCTTCTCCAGCTCTTGACCTTGTAGTGATTCTTCTCATGAGCTTTCAGGTCTGCACTGCTAAAACCAACTTGATTCTTCCCCTTGGAGTCGCCAGATGTGTAATTTATAGCTCTTTTAAGCAAGAAAATTGCAGCAGATGCACATCAACTTTGCTACAATGAAAATGAGACCTCTAAGGTCCCACTGGGCATGCCAAAACTGTTGTTGCAAATCATCAAAGACACCCCGGATGCAAATCAGATTTCTAAGTTGATGTTTCAGGCATCCAGTGTGATTGCACAACATTGAAACCTCTCTCCAAGTGTGGGACTTGTAAAATGAGAGAGGAATCTCCAGATTAGAGGCTAGTTCCTCAAACTCCTCTGATCGTCAGTTGTTATTTGCACAATTGCAGAGGTTTGAATCCTAATCCTACTCTAAATTCCAAGGAGACAGAGATAGAAAGTGCAAAAATTGAAACTAAACTAATAGGTGATACACCAAAGGAGTGGTGAACACTTCTTATTCATGAAAATTGACACAATTTCATGAAATGCAACATGAAACATCATACACAAGCTGATAAGATGTAATTAGAGGTCTGAAATGAAGCAAGACAATACAAACAAAGGACTGAAAATTGATCACAGAGTCTGCACTATCATTTTCACTGTCAAAATCCTTGCATTTACAACATCAAAGAGGTAGAAACCTATTACAATCATGAAGAAGGTTTGATACTTGCAAAAATCACTTGTTGAAGGTGAAAGAAGAATCTTGCTATCCAAAACAATGTTCAACCTCAAAAAATGAGCCAAATCTAGCTTTTACAATGCATGGATCGAGCCCAGGAGAGAGAAAACATGTAAAAATGTGGGAGCCATTCCCCATTAAATGAAGATGCATTAAAATAGCATGGGCATCCTTACAGACCCATGCCCTGACATTTTTGGCCATGCTGAAGAAGAATGTCACCCATTTTGCATTAAAACTGGTTGTTGAAACGTCATTTTTGGCCATTACCACGTGCCAGAGATGTTTCTTGATTTTATCTCTCCAAACTGAACCAAAATGTAAAAATGACCATGGAATCTTGTAGAGAATTTCACCAGCTTTCCATTGATACAAAGAACGCGAAAATCCGAGCTCTGGATCGAAAGATATGGTGATTTGATAATTTAGGGTGAAATAGGGCCAAAATCGGATCGATGGGCAAAAAGTTTGAATTTTTACCCGTTTGGTCTTTGGAAATTTTTTCAAATTTTCCCCGCGCTCCACCACTCCAAATGCCACGTGGCAGGTTCTGATTGGTCACGGACCCTTCCTGCTCTATTTTACTTCATTTTTGCCTTTGGAAATTTTTTCAAAATTTCCCCGCCGGGCCGATGAGGTGAAGACACGTGGCGAGATGTGATTGGCTCAGGCCTATCTCTCCTAAATTTTCCGCGGGTCACTTTGAATTTTTTGCCTAGACACGTGTCAAAACCCCATTGGGTGTGGGTTTGACCCTCCAAAATTTCCTCGCGGGCTTGCTCTGAATTTTTTGCCCTACCTGGACACGTGGCGAGATTCCATTGGCTCGCAATAAGGGGGCGGGCTTTCCCTTCTAAATTTTCCTCTATTTCCTCCTTGGGAAAATTTCCCAAATATTCCTCAGCTCCGCCCGGCCGGGACACGTGGTGAGATTCCATTCATTGGCGGGGGCAGTGGGCCAAAACTCGCCCTTTGGACTTTCGGCAAAACATTTTGCCAAAAATTCTAATTCTTCCCCGCTCCGCTGGTGTGGACCTCCTTGGACACGTGTCGCATTGTGATTAGGCGGTGGGAAAATGGGCAAAAATTTCCTTCTTTGAAATTTCGGCCAACACTTAGCCAAATTTCCAATTTTACCCCCACGCTCCACTTTCTGATTCCTTATGACACGTGTCACGTTTTGATTGGCCGCGGGGCCATCTCTTCAAAATTTTCTTGCACCAACACTTAGCCAAATTTCCCAAATTTTTTTTTGGGACACGTGGCGCTCTCCCGATTCGTTGGCGGGCCCCTCAGGAAGAATTTTTATTTTGAAACCTTTGCCAAAACACTTGGCAAAAAACCAAGTTCTCCTTCGACCCCCGCCACTCAAGGGACACGTGGCGGCTTCCTATTGGCTGCGGGCCTCCTAAGGGAAAATTTCCCATAAAAACTCTGCCGAGCCATAACTTGAAAAATATGAGGAGTTAGGAGGAAAACTTTACCTTTCTGGAAAGTTGAGAGAGAGCTCTATCTAATGGTGCCATTTCCAAAAGGTTTTGAGTGCTTGAAAAGAAAAATTTTGTGTCTGAGACACAAGAGAAGGAAAGATGAAAGGAGTTAGCCAAAAAATGAGCAGGGGGTACATTTTGGGTAACAGATGCCTCATATGATAAATTTGGAATGAAGGAAGATGCATTGAAGGCATGAAGTCTGGGAATGTGTCGCACTTGGTGTCTTATGGATGTAAAAAGGTGGGGAATGAAAGAGGAGGTTAAACATTCTTTGAAGGGTCATTATGAGAGGGAGGAGAGGTATCCTCATCAGTAATCTCTTCTTGAGAACTAGAACAACAATCCTCATCATTAGGAATATGAACATGAAACTTTGTAACATAACTATCATCACATGAAATGGGTGAAAGGTAATCGAGGAGCTACCAATTTCTTAAGAGGAATCAAAATCTACATGTAACTTACGAATGAAGGTCCAAGTAGTGTGAGGAAACTTAGTGAACTCAAGTTGATGTTGAAGATCTTCTCATATAGTGAGATGAATAATCCCATATACCATTTAATTTTCTTAACCAATCATTATCTTCTATCCAATCACTAGGTTTAGGAGAAATACCAAGGATAATGATCAACACCCATAATTGATGAAGTGATCCAATATCCCATTATTCTAGGTCAACTAGTTTCTTGAATGTAGGTGAAAAAAATGATGAAAGTTGAAATCCATGATGAGAATAGCCAACTAATGAACAATAATCTTGTTAGGAAATAAGAGATAAAAATACGCGGAATAATCCCTTACGAATTAGAACAATAGAAACTAATATGCAAAAAATATTACAGATCTCAAATAAAAATGTAGAATAAATAACACAACACGGAGAGACAAGATTTAATGTGGTTCACCCAATTTGGGCTACGTCCACCAAGAATCACTTGCTCGATTTTATTACAAGCCTCCACTCTCTCAATACAATACCCATATCTGTTTGGATCTATGCTCAACAAACTCTCTGAAATTCACGGCCAATTCAAAACACATCTCTGCAATACATTTGCTTGTACATCGATCATATGCATAAGACCATATAAATAGACAATTTGCTTAAGCGAGTTTTACAAAACCATGGGTATCAAACAATGGGCAAAAACAAAACCATCCCATAAACCTATGGGTAGCCGAAGAGGTTGTTTTACAAAACAATGGGTACCGAAAAACCATGGGCCCAAAAACAGCCCATAACGGTTACCCATTACCCATGGGTTAATAAACCACCCATGAAAATTTGCTTCGGGGGCTTCACCCCCGAACCCCCTTGACCCACTCACCGGTGAGTGGGACCACCGTAAAAATACCCGAGTGTAACACATAGAA
The DNA here is from genome assembly GCA_018340775.1 of Taxus wallichiana var. yunnanensis. Classification (NCBI taxonomy): domain Eukaryota; kingdom Viridiplantae; phylum Streptophyta; class Pinopsida; order Cupressales; family Taxaceae; genus Taxus; species Taxus wallichiana. The sequence goes on along the minus strand of CM031243.1, from coordinate 442,945,615 downwards.
GGTGTACCACACTCTAACATGAAAATAGGCTCCATAAACATAATAATCTCCCACTTGGAGACTGATTTCCATTGAGCAAGCTTCTCAACCCTTCACTGTCATCCGCGAAGGCCAACCAAAGCTAAACATAGCTTTAGTTTATCCCTTGTGACCACCTTGGTCATCATGTCTGCATGATTTTGACTGGTATGAATCTTCTCCAACTTCAACTTATCTTCCTCCAAAGCTGTCCTGATGAAGTGATATCTCAACTGCATATGCTTCATCCTAGAGTGGAAAGCGAGTTCTTAAGTAGGTGTATAACACTTTGACTATCACTATGTAGCTTAAATTCCTCCTGCTTATGCCCCAACTCCTCAAGGAATTGTTGTAACCAAATCATCTCTTTGCTTGCCTATGTGGCAGCAACATACTCAACCTCCTTGGTTGACAAAGCCACCAGCTTCTGTAGTTGTGAAATCCAGCTCACTCTTATCCCACCTACAAGTATAAATATAACCTGTCGTGTTCCTCCTACTTTCAACATCTCCAGCCATGTCTGAATCTACATAACCACGTAAAGTGGTGTCTGATCCACTGTAACACAAAACTGTCCCCATGGTTCCTCTCAAATACCGAAGGATCCACTTTACTGCTTTCCAATGCTCTCTACCTGGATCACTCATAAATCTACTTACAACTCCCACTACATGGGTAATATCAGGCCTAGTGCACACCATAGCATACATCAAACGCCCACAACTTGATGAGTAAGGTACCTTGGACATCTGGTTTCTTTCTTGCTCTGTCTTGGGACACTGCTCCTTTGATAACTTAAAATGGCCTGCTAAAGGAGTCCCAACCGGTTTAGCATCCTGCATGTTAAACCTGTCCAATACCTTCTTAATGTACTCTTCCTGAGATAAAGTCAACTTCCATTCCTTCCTATCTTGAGTTATCCTCATACCAAGGATTTGTCTGGCTGCCCCCAAATCCTTCATATCAAAGGATTCACTTAGTTGTTTCTTGAGTACTTTTATTTCCTACATGTTTTTACCTATAACCAACATGTCATCAACATACAAACATAGGATAATATAACTTCCATCCTCAAATTTCTTTGTATACATGCAATGGTCAGAATGACATCTAATATAACCTTGCTCCATCATGAAGCTATCAAACTTCTTATACCATTGACGTGGAGCTTGTTTCAAGCCATACAAGCTCTTCTTCAGTTTACACACCATCTCCTCTTTACCTTTGACCTCATAGCCCTCTGGTTGCTGCATATATAGTTCCTCCTCCAAATCACCATGGAGAAATGTAGTCTTTACATCTAACTATTCTAAGTGCAAGTCTTCTGCTACCACTATTCCAAGAATAGTTCTAATAGAAGTCATTTTTACTACAGGAGAAAATATCTCATCAAAATCTATACCTTGTTTTTGTGTAAACCCCTTGACCACCAACCGGGCCTTATATATTTTCTTTCCTCCTTCTTCATCTTTAACTCTGTACACCCACTTGTTCTGCAATGCTCTTTTGCCTTCCGGTAGCTTCACCAAATCCCAAGTCTGGTTCTCCATGAGAGACTTATGCTCCTCATCCATGGCTTTCTCCCACTTCTTACTGGCATCTACCTGCATTGCTTCATCAAAGCTCTCTGGCTCTCCACTATCAGTGAGTAATAAATAATAAAGAGAAGGAGAAAAACGTTTAGGTTCTTTTCTTACCCTAGAAGACCTCCTCACTATAGGAGTTTGGGGTTCCTATTGAGTAGGTTCCTAAACTGATTCATGGGTCAGTTTCCCATCCGAAAGATCCTCTACCACTGCATATTCTTTCTTGGATTCTTCCTTGTTTTTCTCTGCAACTGTTTCTTATACATGACTTTCTCATTAAAGACCACATCCCTAGACCAAATGATTTTCTTGTCCTTAATACTCCAACATTTAAACCCAAAGTCATCACCACCATAACCAATGAAAGTACATTTTTCTGATTTAGCCTCTAGCTTGGTCCTATCATCCTTGTCTATATGAACAAACACCTCACATCCAAAGAATCTAAGAAATGAATAATCAAATTTCTTACCTTACCATGCCTCCTCAGGTATGCCTCCATCCAAGGCACTTGAGGGTCCTCTGTTTATCAAGTACACGCAGTTGTGCTCACCGCCGCCCAAAAAGAAAGAGGTAGTCCCGCATGTAACCTCATGCTCCTAGCACGTTCTATTATTGTTCTGTTCATCCTTTCGATACCCCATTCATTTGTGGAGTTCTAGAACCATCTTTTTCTACTGATTCCATTCTTAGAACAATAATCATTAAATTCATTGCTGCAATACTCCCCTCCATTATCTGACTTGAGACATTTTAGCTTAAGACTTGTTTCATTCTCTACCAAGGCTTTCCATTTAACAAAAATGTCAAATACATCAAATTTTCTTCTAATACAATAAACCCAAACTTTCCTTGTTGCATCATCAATAAAAGTAACATAATAACTTGAACCCCCAAGAGATGATACTTGAGCCGACCCCACACATCAGAATGTACCAGCTCTAACTTACTCTCTTTCTTTGTAGGTCCAACCTTGAGAAACCTTACTCGCTTCTATTTCCCATATATGTAGTTCTCACATAAATCCAAACCTGTTTGTATATCAGGAAAATTCTTCTTTATGATGTTAATGCCCTTATGGCTCATATGACTCGTGAGCCTATAGTGCCATAATGTTGTATCTACATCTGAAGCCACAAGATTACAATCATTAGTACTATCGGTGGTTAAATATAAGGTTCCAACCTTCTTACCTCTTTCCACCACAAGAGTGTTGGGAAATAAGGGATAAAATATGTGGAATAATCCCTCACGAGAATCGTAACGAGTAGAAACTAATATGCGAAATTATTACTGAGATCTCAAATAAAATTGCGAATAAAATAACACAACACCAAGAGACAGTTTAACGTGGTTCACCCAATTTGTGCTACGTCCACCAAGAATCACTTGCTCGAGATTTTATTACAAGCCACCGCTCTCTCAATACAATACCTGATCCGTTTGGAGCTATGCTCAACAAACTCTCTGAAAATTCACACCCGAATTCAAAACACATCTGTAATACATTTTCTTGTATTTCTATCATATGCATAAGACCATATAAATAGACAACTGCTTATGCTTTGTTTTACAAAACCATGGGTATCAAAACCATGGGCAAAACCCGTCCCATAAACATATGGGTCAAAAAAACTCACCCATATGAGAAAAGCACGTTTCCTGATATGTCAGGTGCATTTTTCGAGGCTAAAAAATTTTACGCCTAAACAAATATGTATAGTACTCTTAGTGTACGGTCTCTCGGCAAGAGATACATGAAAAGTGTACAGATACTCTTAGTGTACACCTCCAACACTTTCACACATGAAAAATAGTCTCCACAATCTAACAAAGAGCACCCTTGGTAACCTTCCAAGAGTTAGTTGTAAATATCACGATCGACCATCACTTCCCGATTGCCCGCCTACGATATCAAATTTCTCCTTAATGTAGGCACATGTGTGACATCCTTCAATAGCCATGTATTCCCATTCTACATCTTAACCACGAGCAATGAACCTTTTCCAACTATACTTTGCAAGGCTCATCATCACCAAGAAAAACATGCCCAAAATCCCCTTGAACATAATCAACAAAATAATGCCTATGTGGAGTAGCATGAAAAGAAGCCCCTGAATCTAAAACCCAAGATTCAAATATTATGCAAAGAAAAATCAAAGCATCCTAACATACATTAACCGATGCCACATTTGCCTCCTTGTTTTCTTCATGTTGTTTCTTCTTGTCCCGAAGCTCCCAACAATCCTTCTTTGCATGCTTAGAGTTTCCACAGTTCCAACATACAATCTTGCTCTTAGATTTTGACCTTGCCCGATCTTTCGATTTTCCATGATTTCCTCTATTCTTCTGTCTCCCTCTAGTTTCCACTGTCAAAGCATTCCCTGAAGTAGAAGATTCCCCAGAGATTTTTCTTCACATTTCCTCACTTAGAATCACCCCTACAACATCCTCAAACTTCAACTCCGAGTTAGCTAGAACCGAGTTGCTTACCACCATTACCAAGCTATTCCAACTTTCAGGTAAAGAGCAAAGAATTAATAAAGCCTAACTTCTTCATCAAATTCTATTATAACCAAAGCTAGCATATTCATTAATCGTATTGAAATCATTTAAATGATTTCTTTCTTGAACTATTCTTAGACATCTTCATATTAAACAACTTTTTCATTAAAAATATCTTGTTAGAGGTAGAGGGTTTTTCATACAACTTACCTAATGCATCCATTATATCTTTTGTAGTCTTTTCCTTTGAAACATTAAATAATACCGAAGATGTAAGACACAAATTTGGATCGTTCAAGTGCCTTATGATCCAACAAATCCCATTCCACATCTGTCATACTTGAGGGTTTGTTCACCTTCTCAGACAACAGTATAAAGATCCTTCTGATAAAGGTAATCTTCCATCTGCATCTTCCAAAGACTGAAATTCTTCCCGTTGAATTTATCAACCCTAGATCTTCCATCATCTGCCATAGCTCCCACTTAAGATAAAACTTTCCTTGCGATTCAACACTTCAGCAAACCAAACCAGAGCTCTGATACCATTTTTTAGGAAATAAGAGATAAAATACGTGGAATAATCCCTTACAAAATCGCAACAATAGAAACTAACATGCGAAATTATTAAAATCTCAAATAAAAGTGTAGAATAAATAACACAACACAAAGAGACAAGATTTAATGTGGTTCACCCAATTTGAGCTACATCCACCAAGAATCACTTGCTCAAATTTTATTACAAGCCTCCACTCTCTCAATACAATACCCAGATCCATTTGGAGCTATGCTCAAAAAACTCTCTGAGAATTCATAGCCGAATTCAAAACACATCTGCAATACATTTGTTTTTACCTCCTTCATATACATAAGACCATATAAATAGACAAGCTGCTAGCAGGTTTACAAAACCATGGGTATCAAACAATGGGCAAAAACAAAACCGTCCCATAAACCTATGGGTAGCCGAAGAGGTGGTTTTACAAAATAATGGGTACCGAAAAACCATGTGCCCAAAAATAGCCCATAACAGATTACCCATTACCCATGGGTTAATAAACCACCAATGAAAATTTGCTTGGGGGCTTCGCCTTCACCCCCTTGAAACTTCACCCCGAACCCACCACACTCACCGGCAGCGGGACCACTTTGTAAAAATACCCGAGTGTAACACATAGAAGGTATACCACACTCTAACATGAAAATATGCTCCAAAACATAACAAATCTTACCCTCTATTTGCAACACTTTATATTTTAGTGTGTTGATTACAATCGATGAGATTGTGCATTGTAAAAATAGTTATCCACTCACCTTGCAATTATTGTAAAAACATGTAAGTGTGGATACCACAATAAGTTTTGAGTGATCACAACAAATTAGCACCATAACAAGCACAAAATAATTAAAAAATAATAAGGAAAAAACTCAATCTGTGTGAGAAATAGCTTCTCACGTCGTAAGGAACTCCTTTCCGAAAAGATGTGGTGGATGCACTCACTAGAAAAAAAATCAATAATAAGAGTTCAATTTCAAATAAACACGACTTCAAATGGATCATACGGACCTCCCGAAGTGTAACAAATCCTCTGGAAAATAAAAACACGCCCCTTCACAAAAACACGATAGAAAGACATCCAATAACATTTTTACCAATTAATTTAATTTCCAAAGGAAAATGATTAGAAATTAAAGGGATTTTTAAAAAAATAGCTATCCTTAATCCAACTAATTGACCTAATTAAATGATAATTTCCTTCCTTTAAATTAAAAACATAACCTTAATATTAATTAAATATATCCTAAGTTATGAAAAAATAATTTAACTTGAGTTAACTAAAAACAAAATCCTATATTTGAAAACAACGAGCTTGAAATATGAAAAAATATGGAAAAGATTCATAACCATTAAAGGGAAATGGAGGACAGGCACGTGGAATAGGTGAGGAGGGATCAAGGCGAGAGGACCTTGACTTGAGTCAAAAATTCAGAAGGTAGGTACATGCAAAATGCATGCGCAGGCGGGTGGGTGATAACACAATTGTCTCGGGGATTTGGTCGAATCATGCCAAAATGGTATATTAATCTATGAGACAGGGTTCATAGGATGGATTCGAGTCAAATTTAACATGCTAGTAAAGAGGGTTAATGATGATGATGAGAGGACGTAGGTTGAAATCCAAGACAAGGAAAACATCAAGGTCAACATAGCAAGGCCGAGCAGAGATCTAACAATGGTGATCTTGAAGGAATGATAACACAACATGTAGTTAGACATGGGATATCCCATGTGAGTAGGAAAAAACATGTGGATGAGATTGATTGGAGCATCATGATGGAGTAGGGAAACAAACATGCAAGTAAGGTTTTTAAGATAAAAATGGTTGAAAGGGAGAGAATAACCACCAATATGAGTTTGAAAGTACAACACAAAGGAAACTGATTCCATATGAGGATGAAATCACCATTGATTTGAAAGGATATCTTGGAACAAGTCGATTAGTCCAAGATGAGCCTTTTCTAAAGAAAAGAAAAACCTAGTGAGGAGAAAAACTATGAGAAATCCAAATCAAACGTGGGTCGGATGGCAAAAAAATGATCCTAGACGGTTTGAAAAGTAGAGGGCTAAGGTAAGAAATGAGGTCGATTCGAAAAAAATCCAACCAAGCCACAAAAAACATTAAACTAGCCAAGAGTGAGCTAAGGGAGCCCAAAAATGATCAAGTTTTTGAGAGCGCTTAGGTAAGAGAGAAAGGATCTTGGGGGAAGAGCTCATGATAGAGCTCGTTTGGGAGCTTGTCGAGATAGGAGAGAGTTTAATGATCTAGAATAAATATCCAAGAGCAAGCGAGGTGGTGAGGAGTAGGGAAGGATGGAGTAAGAATTTTTGGAGGAAAGTAGAAAATCTAGGATTAAATTTGATGTAAATAACCAAATACATAAATACCTCCAGAAAAAATTTCCGCCAAAATTAGTCATAACTAGCCAAATCTAGCAGAAAACTCCTAACATGCAAACACCAAATCAAAACCACAAAGCAAAAACTCCTAGAACAAAAAAATAAATGATTGATAAAGTATTACACAAGTTGTAATTAAAAATCAAAACCAGAAGTAATTAATAACAATCAATAGTGAGTACACATTTACCAATAACACAACTCTGATACCATGTGAGAGTGAACCACGAGAATCTAATGGAGCCCATGCACATCAATATTGTTACACTCTAACGAGAAATGAACATGTGCTCCAAGTAATCAACAAGAATTAACCATACAACAAAGATTCATGCATAAGGGAAAATCAGTCTAGCATTCTCATAGATCAGAAAAAGAGTACAAGTAGGAGTGTTGTGTAACTCCCAATGTAGGACTCATCATACCTCCACAAGGAGAAAGGAGTTATAATCCAGAAATGGAATGTAACTCATGTATGATGCACACTAACACATGACATATTCTATGAAGAAATATTTCATATAACTCCTAATGAAACCTAAGACCTATGACTCAACTATGGTGAGATGAATTACTATGTGTGAGGGAAAATGTCCTAATAATATGCAAATAAAATCCCACACACCAATAATAAGATGCATATACTTTTTTTCCTTTATTTAAGATATATTAGATAGCACACCACCCAACCCATAAGAACATGATGTAAATAATTTAACCCATTTAATTTAATATGCTAACCAAGCACAAAAAATGTCTTATCTATATAATATAAGATAATGATCATGTTTGATTGAGTTAAAAGTTTACCTTCACTTATTTACAAGTATTCCTTTTTCAAACATGGATACAACTATAATCCTTAACATCCCGACATAATTTCATTAAGACCATAGAATTAAAAAAACTTAACAATATTACACAATAAAACAAAAAGTGATTAATTCCTTATAATTCCAAAAGAGGCTATAAAATTTCATATCACTTTAACTAAATGACAATAGAAGTCATCAAGAGTAGTGTGATTCTCAATATAAATAAGTTCCATATGCTTGTAGTCAAGGGAACTAGGTAAACACACATGATATTTTGATTTAAGGAGTGTGAACCTACATTATTATATGTAATGTCAATGAGTTATCACAACACTAACAAGTTCAAACCATTAATCGTTACAATCAATTAAGGGCATCATGGTATAGGTGCATCACATAGGTTACATAATAAGTAGGAAAATTTGTATACAACATTTCACAATAGAAAGAATAATGTATGTGAGCATGAAACTAAGTATATAAAAAATGAAAGGGATTAATGAGTCTAGTTTAATGAAATAAAAGTACCCAAGCATGGAGTTGTATTAACCAAAATTCATTATATTTCTTAAGGTAATATAATAAAATTTATTTTCAAATATCCATGAGGATTATCTACCTAGTAAATTACATCATACATATATAATAAGAAAGGGAATAGAGTTATCCATATTGTATGATTTCAACACAAAAATAAAATTAATACAAGCATTCAATGTTTTCTATAATATTTTAACATGACAAACACCCACGAGCATGAAGAAAACAAAAACACATCCGAAACATATATAATCCAAATCACTATACCTCTAGTAGAGCAAATAGAAATTACTATTTGATGCAATTTTATATCATCATGGCTTCTCAAAATAGTTACTGATGGATTACATATCATTGTAGTATAATCACCTTTAGTGAACATTAACATTCATCTACTAAAAATAGTACAATCAAGAAAAAATCAATGAACCATCAACATACATACCACGGATCGTATAGCCTTAAACCCAACCGATAGATGATATTCAATACCCACTAACATACACAAAAATCCTCCTAGTTATAGTAACCCAAGTATATGTAAGACAAATACATCCTACATATATACATCGATAAAATACAACACAAAGGCCAAATTATTATTAGGTTATCATGTTTACTCACAAACTAATCTCATATGAAAAAATGTGTAGGTACTCCTATGCTTTAAAAGGGGCTATACTATTGCAATTGTGGCACATTATGATTTTAGTCTTGTTGTTAGGGAAAATCAGACCATCCGAAATGTTACAATTTTTTTCTTTAGACTTAATGTTTATAACCCATGATGATATTTAGAGTTGCATCAAATATTAATGAATGGGGCGAGATAGATATTGTAGCACATGTTTGTGTTTAGAACCCAATAATCATGTTTTTATTATTTAAAGCGACCTCTTATATTTGGAAATTTTGGTAACATCCATTATAGTGTTTAGAAAAATAGAAGATGAAAATATATTAAGAGCTACTACTTTGTATTATCACATGTTTTATGACAACATATAATTAAAAATAAGAGTAATGTTGGAAATTTCATATTCTCCCACATTTTTCATTGTATAAAATTGAATCTACCAACAATTTTAAAGATCATTTTTGTGTTGGGTTTTGACACCACCTTGGTGGTTACCACTCTCTCTCTCGTTACTAGCTCAAACGAAAACCCAACAAACAAAAACTAATCCCTAAAACTATTTTAGCCTCAATTTTGGTTTTGCTTCACTTTTATGCATATTCTTATATTTTACAATTGATTATTTTCAAAATACCAAGAATTTGTATTATTTTATTTTCTTTCCTTTTCCAATTATATATTTTAGAAATCTTGTTTTTCCTTAAAATTGGTTTTAAGTATGTTGTTAATTATATATTTATAATTACAATACACCTAATCTAATGTTCTTCCTTTTTAATATTTAATTTTTCTCTTTTTGGTTGTTTATTAAAATTTAAACAAGAGTGGAAACAAGGTTACATTTATTTGAAAGAATTTGAAGGGTAACAATACCAAGATCCATAAATGGAATATCCCACATTCCACAAACTTGATAAATTCACTACCTTCATTCAAATTTTCCCACCAAAGGATGCATTTAAAAATACTCGAAGAGCGACGTATGACCAAGATATTACAAACTTTAAATTGAGTAAAATAATTCCAACATTATTAGAGGGTAATAAAAACCAGTTCAATCCTTGAATAAGGGGCATCACATAAAGACATGACAACATGAAAGTCTCCAAGGATGGATGGAGTCACAAATAAATTTTTACATGCATATTAGGATGAAATAAGAAGAGAAATACATGAAGATGTAGAATCATAAAGGTCTATTAAAGGGTTGTTCAAATCCTTTAATGCCACATTCATTACTCTCGTCCCATTATAAAAAAAAACACTAACTTAAGAGATAAATTTGGTCTAATCTCTCTTTGTAAATTCTGTAGTCACAAAATCACACACTTTAGACATTATTTAGTCCCATTGTCATACTACTATTCATATGGTTTTTGAGTGAAGAAAGTACTAATTAACCCTCATCTTTTAGCCATTTTACTTTGATTTTTATCGTCACTGCCGACCTCCCATACACACTTGCCCAATCTATTTTCATCATTTTCCATCATTTTAGCCTTGACTTGGGAACCTATGCTTATACTTTGGGGCACCCACGGGCTCCCTAGTTCCAATCGGGGTGGCGTGATCCTTTTCCCACTTTCCAACCACTTTTTGGGAACTTTATATTGTTTGATCATTTCATATTTCTTTTGTTTGGCCTCTTTGGGGTTATTTACAAAATTAGATCAAGATAACCATATAAATATAATCTTATGAAACCATAATGAGGGGCACTAGTCACTACTATCATCACCTAAGGTTGCATCAATCAAAGGCTTCATTTGCATTCATCTAGCTCCATCACAAGGCACAAGGCTCATTCATCTACATCACACAAGTATAGGAGGGAAGTTAATTATATTCCATCCACCATTATATTACATTTTCTACACATAGTTATTGATCGTTACTTTCACAAAGTGCAACTGGCACAAGAGCACTTAGGGCATGATTGTACACACTTACACATAGAACTACATCGGGTCTAAGATGGAGTGTAACACTCAGTTAGTAAGTCCACCATTGTGGTAGGAGAGGTTATTCCAACCCCTACCGATGCATCTTATTTTAGGGTTTGATTCTTGTCTTAGGGTTTTATAGCTCTTTTCTTCATCACTGACTACCAGTGACATCCATTGTAGTTTGGATACATTAGTATGACATAAAGTGAAGGATTCGGATCATCTAGTGACCCTTAAAATCTGGTTTTGGTTCTCTTATACAAACTAGGGAACCCATAATATAGAGCAGGCACCCACAGGCACCCTGATCCTCTCCCAGGCACCCCAGTCCACTCAGATTTCCTAGATCTACAAGTTTCTAGACCTTGGCATAGTCGTTTCCTCCTCCTATTTCTCTAGTCATCTCTATGACATAGTCTAACAAGTTTTCTAAATCAGCTAAGCTCCTTCTAACCCTTCTTTGCATATTAGGGTTTTTATTTTCATTAGCCTAGTTGTTTGGGTCACTTTCTATATTTATTTACCACTTTTATTTATTGTTATTTATTGTTGTTCCTAGTTAGATTAAATTAATAAATTCCTAATTTTGTGAACCTAAAATTTTTCACGCTTAGGATCCTCATTTTCCCTCTATCATGGCTCCTAAAATTCCTCAATTTTCTTTGTTTGATTTACTTAAGATGCATCCTAATTGTCAAGTTACTCTTTAAAAATTCCTAGACACCACATATCATCTTCAAAACATACCGCCACATGAAATAATTCATATATTCAATCACCTATCTGATGACCCTAGTCTTAGTGTTTCTCCATCCAAGAAAACCATATTGGATTCAAGTCAATCTCTACATGTTTACTTTCAAGAAAAATTTAACGCTATGAAATCCATGATCACATCTCTCACATCTGAAATCCAAAAATCTTAAGGACATTTCTAATGCTCATGTTTGTTCTCCCTCTCCATCTCCTCTTCAATCTATATCTAATACATGTCATATAATTGAGCCTCAAGTTATACCATTTCCAAAAACTATCAACTTTGATTTCAATACTAAGAAACATGACATTCTTATTGAGATCCTTAGTCGTCAATTGATCACTTTATCACCTACTCATTACTATCCTCTTTACCATCTAGAAAAATATTAGGGTCATTTATATTACAACTATCACCAAATCAATGGACATAATTACAATGATCTGTTATGCTATACAACTTAAAATCAAACATCTTGATCCTAAGGGATTTATATCATTCACTACACAACATTCTATTACATGCCCATTTGTAAATGCTACATCTACATAGGCTGCTAAATATGTTCCGTCTACCCCTTCTTTGGTTAGTCAAGAGCCACCTAAACAACCACCTACAACATCATCAAGTCAACATATGCAACCACCTCTCAAAATTAGTCCACCACCTCCTCTTACTTAGTCACCTACAACATTACAAAATCAAAACAATTTGTCACTTCTTAACATTTTCTCTAAATCACATCCTCCTACTAAGTTGTTTATTATAGTACCAAGTCAAACTAAGCAATAAATTCATAGGCACCAATCACCTTGTTAAACTTGTAGTTATAAAATCTGATATAGACCATACCTATGTTGAGAAATGGGACTCAAATGAAGCTTACTATGATGATGAACCATTGGATGGTCATACTCCTCTATCACTTAATCCTCCCATTACTTTTTAAAAATAAACTACTACTTACATTGATCCACTTAGTGTCTCTTGAATATATTTCCATCATCTACATGTGTGGGGGTCATAACATCTAACACATCCCCCATCATATAAACATTAGCACATCTATCATATTTACATTATCATACATCAATATCCTAGCTTAGACATACTCATCACACATTTTAGCATCGTCATTACCTGATGACACATTCTTGTGCTTCGGTTCACACATGACCGTTGAGGGCATCATACTATATATAAACCTCATACACTACACAAAAGGTGCTACACATAGCATCTCTACAATACATCTCAAGTCATGTCTTATGTATTACATCCTACATTCTACATTTAATCTACATCATTCGATCATTGCATATCTATACATCATACATCATACTAGTCTTCATCATACATCGGTCACACTTCTATTATCTACAACTCTCACATTACATCCTATTCATCTTACATATTACATAACATGCATTTAGTCTATCTACACATATTGTATTACATATTATACATTACATATCTACAAATTCTACTCATCACATGGTTTTATATCATCATTATGCATACTACATCCTCTTTTACACACTAAACTCACTATCCTATGTTGCACTCTAGTTCCTTGGTCCATACTCTACTGTAGAGGGTTTAAAACTCAGATGGACCTTATCATTATTACATGTTCATCATTCAACCTTTTATCCTTGAAATTACTAGGTTAGTGGCATACGCTTTTGGCTAAATGGTCACCTATCTTTTCATCTTGTAGTGTGTTATATGCTTTAGGCTACATCACCACTCTCATTATTTTTTTTTTATTATTGGCAAATAGTTTTTTGAAAGGGACTATACCCTTGAGAACAAAATATGGCCTAGGAGCCGGAATAGGAATTACAACCGAGAGAGAATGGACTATACTCTCATTATTCATCATGTAGTGCTATACAATTTAGAGTACACCATCACTCCCATGATCAACTTGTTATGATATATGCTTTGGCTATAATAGTCCAACACACATAATCTCTAGGTCGTATATCATCACAAGACATATAAACACTCATCACAATGTGTTAGACACATTACACACTATTCAACCATTTCTCAATGACACGCTCTCATTTATGGTTTATTCTTGACTTCTGAGGGGGAAACCAAATGAACCTCACTGCATACATTTCCATTCACTTAGGGGCATGTAACTCCAGTCATTCCGTCTTATATTATATTCCATCAATCCACAACATATTGCATATCTTGGTTGCTTTTATTCTTGTTTACATTTGATTTTATATGGTCATCTTATTACACATGCTAGTTAGATCTCTTGTATGTCATTTATCTATATCATACACACATGCACCTTCACAATTTTTCTTAGTTTTGATCACAGATACATGTATTTTACATGCATTACATATGTTCACCTTCTACCCATGCTACATTGGTCATTGGGGGCATCCACATTTGTCTCTCATAGGTGTTATTATTTCATTTTGTACTTAGCACTCTATATTACATGGTTATACATGCTTTTGACATATTGGTTATCTTTCTAACATGCTAACGGGTGCTTCATGTGTAACATTTGTTCATAGGATTACTTGCTTCCATGGATATATGTTGTTTATGCTTTCTTGTTTTGTTTGCTATTATATGCAGGCCTTTTCCTATGTTTGGTATACATAATTTTTTTCTTGTGTGTGGCCATGATGGCCTTGTATGTCTTGCACCATCATGAGTGATGTACCATGTTTGAAATCCACTTTGTGTCGATTACTTTGTCTTCTTACATTTTTTTACTATCTTGTTTGGTATGTTATACACTTTGTTTGCATAGATTACACATTATCTTATACATGCATGCTTATTCGTACTAACACTTATTTTGGATAGCCTCTTATTTGTACACGCTTTGGTTTCTACAAGGTGCTTTCCTTTCCCCTACAAGGAAGTGTTACAAATATTCATGCATTGGTTCTCTTTTATGGTTGTGTTTTCATATCATTGACGTCGCATGCACCCTCAAAGAGGGGTGCATCATTTGGGGTTTACATAATATAAAACACTTATACACCGATTCAATTCAATTCAATTTCTTCCCTTGGCATTGTGGGTTATATGGATAGTGGGTTCAAACAAGTCCTTGAATCCTATATATAGTGGATTTTACAAGACATGGTTATCCTTAGCATTATGGGGAGCAGTTATAGGTTATAGGATACAACAAAATTCCTCTCTACACTACTTCATCCAGTAGCGTCAGATCACCAAAAATAAGGCAGTACAAAGATCTCTTCATACATGTTCAAGGAAGCAATTAAAGGTTGGAGGATACAATAGAATTCCTCCCTATACTTTTTTGACTTATGGTGTCGGATAACTAAAAAAACCAGGACATGATATCCTCTTTCTAGACCCTTTATGTCATCACAGATCAGTGCACATGTTCAATTTTTCATTTGCATATTTTACATTTACATACTTATACATACATATACATGTGTCTTTTACATGCATATTTGAATTTTTGATCATATCTTGCTTATAGGTCTGATCATATGAGAAATGCAAGTAGTTATGACAACAACAAAAACTATAACAATGGGGAAACAATAACAACATTTTTGGTAGCACACACCATACTAACCATGCAGGTACATCACACACATCAAAAACTACACACGCATTTACACTCGTAGGTTTAATCTCACCACTTTTTTTTTCTTTTGCATATTTAGTTTCCATGCTCTATCATCTTTTTTTCACTCCATGCTTTGTTTAGTCCTTCGAACGTTTCTATATCACTCTACATATATTATCGGTATGCATCTCTATCTAATTTATGTTACTTGAAGATTTCCACTCACCAACATAAAGTGGGGGAAAATTTAGTCATAAAATCACAAACTTTAGACATTATTTAGTTTCAATCTCATACTACTATTATTATGGTTTTGAGTGAAGAAAGTACTAATTAACCCCCGTATTTTGGCCATTTTACTTTGATTTCTGTCATCACTACCGACCTCCCATAAACACTTGCCAAATATTTTGTTGTCATTTTGCATCCTTTTATCCTTGACTGGAATGCTCATGCTTATACTAGGGCAACCGCAGTGCCCTAGTCCCAGTAAGGGCGTTGTGATCCTTTTCCCAATTTCTTGCCACTTTTTGGTTACTTTCTATCCATTCGACAATATTATATTTCTTTTGGTCACCTCTTCATGGTTTATTACGAAACTATATCAAGAGAACCATATTAATATAAAGTTATGAAACCATAATGAAGGACCAAACACTAGTCAATACTATCACCACCTAAGGTTGCATCCATCAAAGGATCCATTTGCATCTATTTTTCTCCATCATAAGACACAAGGATGGTTCATCTCGCATCACACAATAATAGGAGGGAAATTAATTCTACTCCATCCCCCATTCTATTACATTTTCTACACATAGTTATTTCTTGTTACTTTCACAAAGTGTGACTAGCACAAGAGCACTTAAGGCATGATTAAACACACTTGCACATAGAACTACATCGGGTCTGAGATGTAGTGAAAAATTAGTTACTAAGTCCACCATTTTAGGAGTTGAGGGTTAGTCCGATCTCTTCCTATGAATCTTTTTTTTTTAGGGTTTGATGCTTGTCTTGGGGTTTTGTAGGTCTTTTCTTCATCACTAGGTACCGACGACATCTAGCGCAGTTTGGATACATTAGTGTGACAGTCGGCGAAGGCTTCAGATCAACTAGTGACCCTAGAAATATGGTTTTTGGACCTCCTATACTATCCAAGGTTCCTAGAATTTATACTATGGTGCCCACATGTACCCTGATCCTCTCTGAAGAGCCTCAATCCATTCATATTTCCCAGATCTACAAGTTTTTAGACCTCGACATAGTTGTTTCCTCCTCCTGTTTCTCCATTCATCTCTATGACATAGTCCAACAAGTTCACCAAATCAGCTAAGATCCTTTCAACCCTTCTTTGCATATTAGGGTTTCTATTTTCATTAGTCTAGTTTCTTGGGTCACTTTCTATATTTATTTACTACTTTTATTTATTGTTGTTCCTAGTTATATCAACTTAATAAATTCTTAGTTTTAGTTAATCAATTTCATATGCAAGATCAAAACCAAGGTTATCATGACATGAATCAATCCAATCATGTAGTAGACCACATTACTAGAATAAGGTGGGTACATTCACGATAGAAAAATCCTTGAAAATAAATAGTGACTAATGAATTTATCCATACCCTCAAAAGTATCAAACTCATTTATGCTAATCAAACTAGATATGTAAAAAGCATCTAATAGACTTAATTGTAATTCTCTTGAATGTAATTTTCTTGATATTGGCTTCTCGAAAAAATGGACCACTTAGATAATGCGCTTTTTCTTCAATTAATTTTTGTATCCTAGTTAATAGAGTAGCTTCAAACCCTCAAACCCCTCTTTAGATATCATACAAGAGGACCCTCTCTCCCCCTTTTTTTCACACATTACTAAGGGGTAGTGTAAAGAACTGAATATAGCCATCGAGTTTAATGCTCTTGAAATACTCAAATTCATGGAGAAAGGAAACACTTCCCCACAAAAACTTCATGGATGATAAAATCCTAATAGAATCCTCCACTTCTAAATAAGATTCATCCTTAAATAATGTTATTGACACATTTCTCCTTACTTCAGGAGGCTTGATCAATGAAATTAATTCCCAATATTCTTCTTTAACACCAAGCCTTTTATCCAAGCTTACACACACACACCACACACACACACACACACACACACACACACACACACATGTATGTATATAGTCTTATAGAATCCTAGGGTTTTAGAGGGACATTATCCTACCCAAATCCCTAGTTTTTCCTCTCCTATAATCTACCATTGATAATTCCTTATGGGAATATATTTTAAGAAAAATACAACACTTGTGAAATTTGACCTTCAAATATCTTGCATTGCCAAGAATATTAAATCTCATAAAAACAATCATATGCTCTCTATTTCTCTTCCCTTATTTTAGTTCTTATATCCCCTAGAATAATAAAATAAATGCCATCAAAAGTATGCAAATAAAATTTCTATAGGGTATAGTAGGATAAAAAATTAAAAATGGATTCCAATAGACTAGGAGAAAGTATTTTGACCAAAGAATCAAGGAATCCTAGGCATTCAAGATGCAAATAAAGCCTTAGGAGGTAGGATATGGTGTTGATGGATTTAAAAAACAATTCATTTTTGGTAAACGTTATGGAGATAAAATTATGTATCCACCCAACCTAATAAAAATATCACATGTTTATAGGAGCACACCATAGAACCACAAATATAAATAAAGTGATGGAAAAATAGATATCTAGTACATAAATATAGCTTGTGGGAAGCTAAAGATGAGAAATATACACTCATGTGGGAAGAATCATGTCCATAAATGCCAACCCTTGCCTCAAAATATCAACTAAATAGTACACATCAGCACTTTATGAATAAAAATACTATTTCGAGATTATTACGAGGACCTATCCTCAAACCAAAAATAGCCAATACCTTGGCATATTTGGAAACTAGCCAAAATATTTACTAAAACAATAAAAAATCATTAAAAATCTATCGGAAACACTACAAAACATAAATTTTAGATACCTATTTCACCTAATTTTTTGTTCTTTGTTAAAACTGAATAGGAAATAGGTTATGATGAATGCCTATGAGATGTAGGTCGAAGATTGAATGCATGCATTACTAAATTTTTGATCCAAGCTGATCGTGAAGAGCTTCCCTTTGGCTAGGAGGAATGACCTGTATAAGAAACATAAAAAAGACCACCAAATAGTATTAATAATATAGGTTAGTGGACTACCTAGTGAGTGCTAGATCCAGGAAGTGAGGTGCTTCCTAGAAGGCTATCAATCCACTTTTAAATACAATTTAATGAAAATATAATGAACTAAGGAAATCCTATTGTAGTTATACAATTTAGGTATCTTGTAAAAATATAATAAAAAAATATACTCTATCGTGCAAGGTCATAATTAAATCTATATGTTTGGTAGGTTATTCTCGGTTTTGGTAGGTCCGACAAGGGTCTTGGATTTGATCATGTAAGGTCTAGATTATTTTTAGCTGATCGAGAGGATTGATGGTCAAAAGTGTAAATTGAGAAACAGGGGCGGAAGCTTGATTAAATTTATTAATCTCAATCAACCAATTTACAATAGCAGGACTACAATACTTATAGGTATTGTACAGTCATGTGCAGACAAAAGAAAAGGTTGCACAGGTACAACCAGAATTACAACAACTTCCATAAAACATCCGGGAAGCACACAAAAATACAACCAACAAATTATATTGTTAAAACAATATAACAACATCCGTGATGTTGGAAATAAAACAAATAACAATATTATTTAATTAATTTTATTGATTAAATAATAAGTTATATAATGCATAATTAATTAGGATAATAATACTTACATTTTATCCTAACATTCCCCCTTAATTTTGCATTGCCTCAAGGGATGAGGAGAGGACTCCTGAAAAGCTCGAACTTGTCATGTGTAAGTGACTTTGTAAAGATATCCGCCCTTTGTTCGGATGTTGGACAATATCGAAGCTAGATGTTGTGCTTCAACACATGTTCACGTATGAAATGAACTTATACCTCAATTTTATTTGTTCTCTCATTACACAATGGATTTCGAAAAAGTTTGAGAACACCTTCATTGTCAACATACATGGTGGTCGGTTTGTCATGTGGTAATCCAAGTCCTTCCAAAGATGCGATGTAGCCAAATTGCTTCATAGACAACTTCTCCTGCAGAACGATACTTGGCTTATATTGTTAGAGTGAGAAACGAAGTGTTGTTTCTTGCTTCCCCATGATATTGGTCTAGATCCCATAAAGAATACAAATCCAGAAGTGGATTTTCTATCATTAATGTTACCTACATGATCTGCATCTGAATATCTAGTCAAGAAGAAGTTGTCATTCTTCTTGTATTCTAGACCAAGATCCATTGATCCTTTGAGATATCTTAAGATGCGCCTTACTACTTTCTAATGAAAACTTTGGGTTCCTGCATGAACCTAGATAGATAACTCACTACAAAGCTAATATCTGGTCTAGTGTAGGTTAGGTAAATGAGACTCCCGATCAGCTGCCAATAGAGAGTGGCATTTACCTCAGGAGATGGATCTAAATGAGATAATTGTAATATGTCCTCCATAGGTGTAGCAATTGGTGTGTAATCCATCATCCTAAACTTCTCGAGCATTGTATTGGTATATTTCATATGAGATACAAAAAAGTGATTCTCTTTCTGCCATACTTCCAATCCAAGAGAGTAATGCATCAACCCGAGATCATTCATGTCAAACGATCAATTAAGATATTTATTTGTTGCATCGATCATCCTCATTAAAATGCTAGTGATGACTAGATTGTCAACATAGAGAATGACAATGACAATCTCCCCCTTTTCTTTTTGAGGTAAAGATTGGGATCATATGGATTTATAACAAATCCATGTTGTACGAGATGCTCATCAATCTTGATGTACCATGCTCGGGTGCTTGTTTGAGACCATACAGAGATTTCCTGAGTCTTCATACCTTTGCTTCTTGACCAGGTACTAGATATCCCTCAGGTTGAGTCATGTAGACTTCTTCTTGTAAATCTCCATTTAGGAAGGCACTTTTTATGTCCATTTGGTGGAATTTCCATCCAAACTATGCAGCTAGAGCAAAGATCATCCTAATTGTTTTGATCTTAGCTATGGGAGCAAATGTCTCCTCATAGTCAATGCCTTCTTTTTGTGCATACCCATTTGCTACAAGTCTTACTTTATACTTTTCCATTGTCCCATCTGCTTTGTACTTTGTTTTAAATATCCATTTGCATCCAATGGGTTTCTTCCATGGTGGAAGATTGAAAAGTTGCCAAGTTTTATTCTTCATCATTGATTGATATTCGTAAATCCATGACATCTTTCCAAGATTTTGACTATAGGGCTTCTGAACTATAGAGGGCTCATCAGATTCAATAACTCTACTCATCTAAGGAAAGTTAACATCTTCTCTTACTTTACTACGAGTCTATGGTCTAGGGGTGGATGTATCTAGTGGAGCATCCATTCTTACATCTCATAATGTACTTGTACACCATTTAGGCATACACTAAACTGTTCCCATGGGTCATGGTTCTATCTGATCAACATCATCATCCCCATCATCACTTTCATCTTCTGAGGTAACATCAGCTTCAATTTTTACAACAGGTGAAAAATCTACATCTTGTGAGTCTGGAGGAGGAGTCTCTTGCTTCCTTCTTCTCGAAAAACTCAACATATCTACTAGGTGTAGAATTTTTGGTCTTAGGATCCATCAATCTATACCCAAGAGTCTCTTCACTATACCCAATGAAGATGAGTTTCTATGACTTCATGTCCAATTTATTTCTATTTTGTTTGGGTATGTGTATGCTTGATTTACACCTGAATACTCTGAGGTGTGCAATAGATGGTTTCTATTTTGACCATGCTTCTTGTGGTGTTACTCCATCAAGAGCAATTATGGGCACTCTGTTTAACAAATACACTATTGTCTTTGTTGTTTCTACCCAAAATGTCTTTGCAAGTTCGGAATCATTGATCATGCATCGCACCATTTCCATGATAGTACGATTTCTTCTCTCAACAACACCATTTTGCTACGGTGTGTGTGGAGGAGGCATTTGTCGATGAATCCCATGATTTTGTAGGTAATCTATATGAAATCATCACTGGTGAATTCCCCCCCTCGATCTGAGCAGAGAGTTCTGATGTGATGACCGCTTTCTTTCTCAACTACTACTTTTAACTTTTGAAGGTTTCAAATGCTTCAATTTTCTTGTGAAGATAGAAAATACACACTTTTCTCGAATAGTCGTCAACAAAGCATGAAGTACTGAATCCGAATGACTTGGCTACATCGGACCACAAAGATCGGTATGAGCCAGTCAATTTTATCATAAGCTCGAAATGTAATCCTCTGGAATGAAGCTCTATGTTGTTTTCCTGCTAGGTATTGAGGACACTTGTCTATATCCTTCTGAAGAGATGGTAGCCCATCTACCATATTATGCCGATGAAGTGTTTCGAGATATTTGAAACTTACATGACCAAATCTCTGATTCCAAAATTGTGCTGAGGTGGAGTTCTTAGCCACAAGTGCTTGATCGTCTCTATGAACAAAATTGAGTTGGAACATGCATCCCACATTGGAGGCTTTTGCAATTATTTTTGAACCTCTTGATTTGTCTCGAATCAAACACATTTTCTTATTAGATTGACTATCAAATTCAATGTTTAGGTTGTGATCTAGGAGTTGATCACTAAAAGAAGATTCTTAATCAACCCGAGGATATATAGGAAATACGATAGTTTGCATTTACGTGAACCAAGGGGTAGAGAAATGTTCCCAATCCCTTGAACTGTATATGAAGAATCATCTCCCAATGAAACATGATTTTTGATGGCATGTCCCTCATTGAAATAAACCAATCTCTGTGGCCGGTCATGTGTCGAGTGGCCCCTGAATCAACATACCAAACATCACTAGATGATGTGGATGGTTCAATTGATCAAGCATTAAACAAGAAGTCTTCATTGTCTGACTGTTCTTGTTGCTCAGCAATATTACCTTGCTAGTGGGGTCTTCTTTTCTAGTTCCACTTTTTCTGCCCTTGATTGTAGTTAGAATTTCCCTTGTTAGATTTTTGTGGAGGTCCAGAGTTGCTTGATGATCCTTTCTTGTAATTATTATACCAACAATCTCGTAGGTTGTGTCCTCTTTATAGATTGGACATTGCTTCTTCTGATTTCTATCCCCTTGATACTGATTTTGATTTTGGGATTTTTATAGGAATTAGGTTTTCCTTTACCTTTTCCTTTCCATTTTTGATGTGAAGACAAAGTGCCTACTCTTCATCACCCTTATTGTGCATTTCTTCATCTTCTTCTAGTAGGTTTACCAGCTTGTCAAAGCCAAATGTCAGATCTAACATGTTTAGTGTTGTGACAAAAATGTGGTAAGAAGATGGGAGTGCTCTCGAACAATGGGAACAAGAGCATCAACTATGACCAGCTTCTCCTAGGGCTAGAATTGAAGCCCTAAATTATGCAACTATTCTTAGGAAAGCTTCTATTTTTTCATTCTCGCTTGAACTTTAATGCGTGTAACTGACTCTGTAAATTTAGTATAAAATTCTTTTTCTTGGCCTCGTATACTATGCTCAGTTTATCCCACACTTCTTTGGCTATTTTGGCATCTTGAATGTGGGGTTGTACATCATCAGACACTCCAAACAAGATGATGAGTTTGGCCTTCTAATCTGCTTTATCAAACTGTCACTATTGTGTTGTATCAGTAGTTGATCTGGTCAGAGTACCATTCACAGCAAGCCAAATTTCTTCAAACTCAAGTTGTGTCTTGATTTTTGTCTTCCATGCAGCATAGTTGTTTCCTCTGAGTAGTTTTGAATCTGGAAGAAAAAATTTGGGGGCATTGGTGCCCATTTTGCAGAGATCACTAACAGGGTTTGGCTCTTATCACTCCAAGTATAAGGTCTCCCAATCTATATACTATCAGTCTGATATACCGAACCTTTCTATATACGCGCCCTTCCGATATACCCGGCGGTACATGGAAGAAGCTCACCCTTTATATATACCTAATGGTACATGAAAGAATTCAATACTTTGTACCAAGATAGTACTAATGGGGTCTGTGTGATTATTGACACTAGATCAAAGAAATATCCTCATACACATGCGTAACTTCGTTATATACTTGGATAATTTCTCAGTCCGGATTTATGTAATGTAATCATTCACAGATGGATGGGATGGCTCATAGTGTGTGCAGTGTGACCTTATTACTCCCCATCGATTCAAAGGATCGATGCCCAAATGACATTGTTACAGCTATATTAGGTGTTAAGTGTAGTATTAGTTGCGATGACTTTACCCCTGAGTGCTTCCTAGAGGCACCGTATATACCAAACACTGCGAATGAGATATAGGATCTCGTGAGTGTTACAAAACCAATTTTACTATTTTTTATTACAATACGCCGCTTTTGAGAAGTTATAATGTTTGTAATTGACTATGGCAACCTGTAAATTAGTACAATATAAAGCAGTATACAAATTACATTAAAAAATCTAGAAAAATTGAATGGCAGGAAAAAAATTGTTTTTGGGCCCTGGTGGCGTCTAAGCCCAAAATGCCAAAAACTATTAAAAAGAGGCCCAAGATGAAGTTTTTGGGTGGTCCTCCTTCTGCAAAAAATGTCCAAAATGAAAAAACATGCCTAATGGGGAAAAAAATTTACCCTAAATTAGGGATTTCTTTAATAAATTTAGTTAGTTATAACTAAATTTGAATTTTCCGCTAAAGTTAATGGTTCTGCCAAAATTTCCACCAAAATTAATAAAGGAAGTTGGGGTTGGATTTGAACCTTGCACCTCCCACTTCCAAGTCATTTGGTCTATCCACCTTGGCCGCTTCTCTACTTGTGAGATGAAACAGAGCAAATTATATTTAATAAAGAGACAAAATGACTCACCTTTTGAAAAGAGTGAGTGGCTAGAATCCCATGTGGTCTACAGTATGCGTAGCAAGGTGGATTTGGATTAGGCTTTCTACATGAAGTAGATATGAGATGATTTTAACTCCTTTTGCCTTCCTTAGCTGCCACCTTTTCAAATTTCATGGATTTCATTCACGCCATTTTGATTATTTGATTTCTTTCCACCATTTTTTATTATTTGCAGGTGCTGTGAGTTGAGGAGTTTGCTTGGTGTTGTAGGTTCAGTGACGCTGGTTCACTAAGATTATTCTCATGGCTTGGATTTGATAGAAGAATGTTTAGGGGAGTAGGGGATTAACATGCCCACTATATGCAAGAGTCTAACCCGCCAATGCAGGTTCGATGCTTGCTCAAATTTCAAACAAAGTAACCATCATATTTTGTTTTATTATGTTTTTTTTGTGCAGGCTCTATTATATTTTTTTATTCATCCATTGTTGCTCCAAGTATGTGGCTTTGATTTGATGGTTGCTAACCACTGTTTCTCCTCATGCATGTCATGGAAGTCTCATATGGTGAGCCATATTATACGCTTATACGCCTTTTGTGTTGGAGAGGGCTCGGTTTGCAGAACTTTGAAACAGCTGAATGCTCAATGCAACAACAATACAGGGATATATGATAGTACAAATAAATTATCTGTAACTAGACAATTTTAAATACAAAACCCTTGATGGGAATTTTAAAAAAATAAATTTGTAAGCCCCAAGAAACAAATTTCCCAGTGCAGGGCACCAAGGCAAAAAAAAAAAAATTCTTTACTGATTACCTAGAATTCACACATGAGGTTCCGGGATTGCGGGAGATGTGGGAAGTTGTTGGAGGTAGCACTGCTCTCCGTTGTTGCAAATTTCTTCTCCATGAATTCTCCTTCCTCTGCAACCTTCTCCAACCTTGTCAGGAGCTTCAATTCGCTCTGGTACCAAATGTAAATTGAGAAACAGGGGGCAAAAGCCTAATTAAATTTTTAATCTCAATCAACCAATTTACAATAAAGCATGACTGCAATACTTATAGGTATTATACAGAACATGTGTAGACAAAAAGAAAAGGTTGCATAGTACACAACCAGAATTACAACAACTTCTATAATACATCCAGAAGCATAAAAAAATACAACCAACTAATTATGTTGTTAAAACAATATAACAACATCCGTGATGTTGGAAATAAAACAAATAATATGGTTAATAAAACCAAATAACAATATTATTTAATTAATGTTATTAATTAAATAATAAATTATATAATGCATAATTAATTAGGATAATAATACTTATATTTTATCCTAACAAAAAGAAATAAAATGACACAGAGACCGATATTGGTTAGGTGACCAATGTTGGTATAGAGGTTAAAACAATGATGGTTAGGTAACCAACATCGGTATGGGCAATTGAAAATAATTTGATAAAAGTGGTTTTGGGTTTCTTTGTGATTACACAGAGAGTGAGAAGGGTGTGGTTAGGTTTGTAATATTATTGAGAAGACTAAGGGATATAGAAGGGGAATTCATGTAAGGAAAAAGGCTATAGGTGGTTAGGTTGGTAGATTGGTGAGGAGGTGGAGATAAAGGAATACAAGTAGAAATAAAGTATAATGAAAGAGGTAAGGAATCTATACTTTAAGAAAGCACAATATGATCGAATTCACAAATATTTACTTACCCGTACGGATATGGTAGGTGAAGGTAGAGGGTAATTGATCTGTGGAGAACTTCTGGAGTCAGTGTCATGGCAGTACTCTTGTAATGTTCGAGTGAAAATTCCAATGCTCTGGAAGGAGAACCAGATGCTTACTTGGGCCAATGGTTGAGTATTTTTGTGTCTTTTGGATGCTGTGAGGATTTGGATTCATGTTTGAATACAATAGTTCTCTCAAAACTGAAAAATGACCAACCTTGGGAAAATCTTGTAAAATTGTATATAAAGTAACCGATGGTGGTTAGGTGATCGGCGCTAGTTGAGGAATAACTAGCATCGGTTAAGATGAATAAGTCTAGTTTTTCCAAAAATGGCCTAATATTTTCTATTTATAGTGTGATTGATATCCTTAATCCGAGTCTCAAGTGATAGAGTCCGCCCAGATAAGTATGAGTTCTTCTAGGAGAGGTAGTGAGAGTTAATGCTAGGTTTAGACTAAGTCTTAGTTGGTTAGGATTGGTATAGAATTAGTCTTAGTTAATTAATAGGCTATGAATGGGTCTTTGAGTGAGGTGGATAGGTGAGTTGGTTATAGGTGAGGTGGATGGGTGAGGTAATTAATTAATTTGATTATTGTAATGAAATTAATTAACATGTGTGCACTAGGGACATGAGTGGGTATAGTATGAATTTATTTAATTGACGAGGGTTAAGGGAAGTTTTCTCAATTTTTAGTGTCTACATTTGCCCCTTTTTTCATGTAGCTTGTATTTGATAAGCGATGCTTGAAAAAAATAGAAGTGGTTACCCCAAATATAGGTGAGAGTGGGGTTGGCCCAAGTAGGAGTGAAGGTGATCCCCCCTCAAACTAGGAACTGTTGAAGTTGTAGGAAGAAGCAGTGAGTGGTTTGATAAATAGGTTGTTAATAAAAACAAGGGTGGATGGGTTATAGGTAAGGGTAATGGTCAGGTCGGGTAATAGGTAATGACAATTAAACACACACACACACATGTATATTGCGACAAGGCACTAGGTTGAAGAGCTTATGAACTCTACTTCATCAAAGGTTGATAGGTTTATCCAAATGAGGTTGAAGTAGTTCATGTATCCAAGGTATAGGATATGGTATTGAATCACAACTAGGCTAGGTGTAGGAATGGGTACTAGGTTATGTTCCAGGTAATCTGAATGTTTTTTTAGGATAAACATCATGACATTAGACAAGGTAAGGTCATTAGGCTAAACAACATGTGTAGAACCTTATAAGGTATAACGAGTACACAAATTTGAATGTCTAATTGAGGGTTGGCTACGGGTGTGTAGGTGGGGTGGGGTAGATGAAGACCAATATAGGTGGAAGAGGGAAAAGTGAGTGTAGGTAGGGCATGATTGTGTAGGTGTGTGATAGGTAAGTAGGTGAAATGATTGATGATAATGGGTAAGTATCACAATGGAGACAATAGGTAAAGAGTAGGTATGGAAACCAAGTGAAGGGTAAGTATGATTGATTGTGCAGTGTGATTTGGTAAAAAATGGATAAGTATGAGGTTATTTGAGGTTTGAGGAATAGGTAATGTGCAAAGATATTGACTTGACAGTGTTGGTTTGGTTGATGCAAGCGAGAGATAAACTAACTATGAAAGATAGAGTACCACCTATATTGGTACAGATGTGGCTGAGCATGAGAGCTGATGAGTGGGAGCAAATAGTAGATGTGGGACTTAGTTTGATTAGGTGCTATAGGTGTATAGGATGATATCCTAGCTAGATGGTCACTCTCATCGACAGATGGGACTCCGCAACCAATAAATTTTATCTACCGATTGACAAGATGACCATCACATTTGAGGATCTATATAGGATCCTACAGCTTCCTATTGTTGTGGAGATAGTGTATTCTATTTTGAGTGAGGCGTCGGTGGAGCCAATAGTGGCAAATATTTGGTGATGCAATGGGTATGTTGAGTTATCACAATGTGAGTCGAGTTAGGGGATATGTGTATGAGACATATCCACAGTGAGACCGTGCAGAACTACCTATTTTTATGATGGTGGTAGTAGGTTATTTTTCTCTCACATATTCCGAGTGTGGGATATTTCCATGAGCTCTGATGGGGGTGCTACAGGACATGATCGAGGAGTGGGTATGATTTTCTTGGGCATCAACCTTTCTAGTCCAGCTGTATAGGGAGTTGTGGGCCTATGGTAGGTACTTGAGATTTAGTGTGTGTTGTACATTCTTATTACATTTCTAGTAGTATGAGCACATTGTGTGTGTGCATCAAGTTGGGTTACCATGACAGGACTATTTTGGGGGTGGTTTGTACAGAGCCTATTTTAGGAGATGGGTACCAATCGGGGCACAACCAAGAGTGGTCAAGGGCCACATATGATGTTACATACTACAAACGATTGTTGGAGGGCCTATCAATGGTTGATATCATGTGGCATCCATATGTTGATTTTCCATCATATAGAGGCATGGATGAGGATTTAGAGGAGCTTCATTTATTGAGATAGATACAAGGGTGATGTGTTGTTGAGCACGAGATAATACCCGTGGACAAGGTCGATGGCAAGTTTTACTATGGTAGAATGTGCACCCACCTTTCCCACAATACCATAGAGATGACATGGAGAGACCCATGTCTCCACCATGTCCGAGTGTGCCCCACGGAGGCGAAGGAGCAGTGATAGATTGATGGATTAATGTTGCAAGTTTCATCGATAGATATAGGTAGTGGTGGGTGGCTTAGCTACAAGAGACACCACCAAGGCCAAGGAATCTTGATTTAGCAACATCATAGCATAGAGGATACATTGCAAGGGAAGGTGGCTTCCTATAGGCACAAATTACATGTTTGCAGGGATAAGTGACAGGGGACACGATTACACGGGTGACCACCTTGTAGGCATAGGTGATGGCCCTACAAGCCCAAGTAGCACAAGTGCAAGCTCCCACATAAGGTAGAGATGGGGATGGAGGCTAGGTAGCCACCTTACAAGCACAAGTATGTGGATTACATGGCCATTGGGCACAACAAAGGAAAAAGTTACAACCCTACGGTGCCTAGGTAGATGCACGTACCACCACAGGGATAGGGACATGGTCACATTGTATATGCACCTACACCAGGATATGGTACACTTTTGGTTGGGAAGAGTTTATAGGGGGTAATTAGGATAATGGCACCACCACAAAATGTATCCATGACAAGGTTCAAGGATGTCTTGAATGAGGATCGCTATTATCAGGACCATCTAACCACCATTGGGATTTATGTTCCTTCATATTACAAATATCAAGCTCAACAGAAGCCAATGAGTGGACCCAATCTAGGAATCATAGTTTGGGTAGCACAAGGGGTCGTAGACCCCTGAGAAAGGGCCATGGTGAGGTTACTAGCTCTTGAATACTTGGCCTAGCAAGGGGCTAGAAGGAGAAATTGGAGCTTAGGAAGGGACCAATAGAGGGTGGGGAGATGTTGGCAGGGTACTTGAATGGTAGCGAGGGAGGAGACAGGGTGAGATGGGAGAGGAGGGCATTAGATGGGGGTGATTGGTCACTGTATGTGATATTGTACCATTATTGTGATTTTTGATATATATACTAGCCTACGTGCCAAAGACGTGAGATTATACATGAGATTTTGAGATACTGATATTTATTTATATTTGTGTATATATGTATTGATACATAGACACTCCCATTATATAGTTGATGATGTTTACTTGGATGGATGATGTACTTGTTTTAATTTCCATTACTATTATGTATTATGGAAACTAGTTGAGTTAGGAATGATTGAGTCGAGGTCATGTAGGTATGATGGAGTCAGGTATAGGCATGGTGGAGTTTAGGTTATTTAGGCATGATGGAGTCAAGGTCATATAGCATGGTGGAGTCTAGGTATAGGCATGGTTTGGTCATTTTTTTACATTTGATTTAATTTCCAAGTTATTATTATTATGGAAAATAATGGATTGTATGTATGTTGTGGTTAAATTTCCAAGTACTTGATATCATGGAAATTCTAAATGATTGATGTGTGATATGGTTGATGTTATAAAATGGTAGGTATGTATGTTTTTATGATTGTTTAATTTCCAAGTTTTGTGTAAAATGGAAACTAAGGTAAAATGTGAATATAAAAGGGGAAAATTAGTTAGGGAAAAAGTGGCCAAGCTAACCTCCAAGGGCCCCATTCCCTTGGAGTGTTGCCTACATAGCCCCGATGAAAAGAGGCCTCAGGATGATGTAGTTCTCTCATAAGCTAGGGAATAATATGATAAGGGAGATGAATGGGTCAATAGGTTTTAGGCATGATTGAGTCTAGGTCATTTAGGCATGGTTGATTTTAGGTCATTTAGGCATGGTTGAGTTTAGTTCATAGGCATGGTTGAGTTTAGGTCATTTAGGCATGGTTAAGTATAGGTCGAATAGGCATGGTTGAGTTTAGGTCATAGGCATGGTTGAGTCTAGGTTGAATAGATATGGGTGATGTTGGTGGAAGAGGTATTCCTAGAATGTAGGTGTCAAAGGTCTAGTCTTGTGAAGGAGGAGCAATAAGTAATAAAAGAGGTGAATGGTAAGAGGATACAAAAATCCACCTAAGTGGTAAGAACCATTATGAGTCTATCATACCAAATATTGGCTTATGAATATAAAACCCTAAAAGGCATTGCATGATTAACTATTCTAAGGGTGAAGAAAATTCACATGATAATGAAATTTTGTATTTGTGGCACATCCCTTGAGTAGGAAAAATAATATAAAGGAAAGGTGGTGAGGTGAAAGATGTTATTTTAGTGTAACTTGGTGTGAGACAACATGCCTCTTTGGCAAGATACCCAAGATCAAAATAGGCGGGTCAATGACAAAAAAGTTATCTTTTTCTTATTGTTTTTGTTTTATAGACTGATCAATGTGAGAAGTCTATTTCACATGAGTAGAATATCTCCTTAAGGTCTTCATGAAGCTGATTGATGCGGGAAGATTCAGAATATTTTTATTTTATTTTTGCAGGAATAGTCTTCTTTTTTTGATAGACTATGTACAGTATGGCTAGCTTTGTATAGTTTTCCTTCGAGGGAGAAGTCTATTTATACCACCACGATAGAAAGATAGATGTCCTTTTTGAGAGAGTCATATTTTTGCTAGAATTTGGACTCAAGGAATTTGAATTTGAAAATCCTGTATATTACTTTTGAATTGTTTGTCGAATTTTAGGTCATGGACAAGACTATAGAGAAGTATAGGCTTCTTTTATGAAGACAAAACCATAACACATAGGGGTATATATGAAAGAGAGGTTTTAAGTGGAACAAAACCATGGGATTACATCTTGAAAAGGAAGAAAATTATCCATGAGAATCATGCCATGAGTATATTTGTGGTACTCATATTAAAGAAGATAACGATTAAAAGTGACGGGTAATCAAATGATTCTTGTTTAGTTGTTGATCCTTAAAATAGGTAAGTGGAAGGTGAATTTTTCTCAAAGACAAAAATTTAATAGACAAAATATGATCTAGGAATTGATTCAACAATAGAATGGTTGAAAATGCAAGGAAATGAGGAGCTCAAGTTCGGGTTTACCTTTGCGTGAAAAAAATGATAAGCACTTTGAATCCGTAGGCATGAGCAACGATATAGTGTCCAAGCCAATTAGGAGCAAACTTATCATGTTTAATTTTCTCCATTTTTGTTACATGTTGATTTTCCTTTAGGACGAGGTCACTAACTTGGAAGGTTTGTTCTTGGACATGTTTATCATAGGCATGTTTGATAAATTTTTGGTATATTTAGAGGTGATCGAGAACAATTTGACGGTGTTTGTCTAATAACTCAAGATGTGTCAAATGATCTTGTTGAAAATCATCATCATCGAGCATATATTTTAGTGAGATATGAAGATATGGAATTTGGACTTTTAGAGGCAAGACAATTTTTGTATCGTAGACCAAAGAGAAAGGTGTGGCAACAGTTGAGGTGTGAATACTAGTGTGGTAATCCCATAAGGAAAAAGGAATGTGCATATGCCAATCCTTACTAGTAGCATCAACCAATTTTATAAGAATTTTGTTTAAGGTATTTTTGGTTGATTCAGCTTGACCATTTCTTTGACGATAATAAGGTGAAGAAAAACTGAGTTGAATACCAAAGGCATCACAGAGTTTTCGGAGGGTTTTGTTTTTGAATTATTTTCCATTATCGGTGATGAGGCTGAAAGGAACACCAATTGATAAATGATGTGATGATTGATGAATTCACAAATTTTCTCATCTTTTGAAGAAATAAGAGGTACGACTTCCACCCATTTAGTGTAATATTCAAGTAGTAGTAATAATCCATTGATGGTGTTGGGAAGAATGAGGGTTGATCTCTCCGACAAGATCCAAACCCCATTGAGAGAAAGGCCAAAGGTCTCATGCGACCTATAAGGCATGACTAGGGGTGTGATGAATATTAGCATGTTGCTTGACACTTCACACAACACTTGACATAGTCACAACAATCATGGTTTAGGGTTGGCCAGTAATATCCTAGGTGAAGGATGCGCTTAGCAATAACTAAGCCACTGAAGTGACCCCCACAAATCTTGTTGTGAACTTCCTTGATGGTGTATGGAATTTCAAATCTAGTAAGACATCCTAAGAGGATAACGTCAAAGTCATTTTTATAGAGAAGACCACCTATGATGACATAGTGAGAGACACTTTTGAGAAAGTCTCGTTGTTCATTACGAGTAAGATCTAGAGGTAGAATTGAAAGGGAAATATAGTCAACAAAATACTTAAACCAAAAGTCACATGGGTCAGGTTCAATTTTTCTTATAATATTGACATCTCGAATTAGATAAGAATGTGATTGCAACCTTTATATTATGAGAAAGATTTTATAGTCGAAGGGCGAGGTGGGGATTCGAGAAGTAAGACAGGCCATGGTGTCCGCAAGCTTATTAGTGGAACATGGGGTAGTTTGAAGTTCATAATGGTAAAAGGTAGTCAAAATTATGTCAACATGATGCTTATACTTTTGAAGTGTCTTGTTGCGACACCAATACATATCATTGATTTGGTTCACAACTTGAGGTTGAGAGTCACAAAATATAGTAATTGATTTAATGGCTAAAGATATGGCGGTTTCAAGACCTAACATGAGTGTTTCATATTTGGCAATATTTCTAGTGCAATCAAAATCTAGTTTGAAAAATAATGGCATAGGCTCACCATCAAGAGATATGATGATAACTCGACACCACCCTACACGCTGAAATTTGGAACCATCGAAGAATAATAAGGTCATCTCGGTAAGTGGTATCATCCAGGAGAGAGTAACAATGGATTCATCATAGAAATATAAGTAAGAGGATTGATTTCCAAAGAGAGGTGCATTTATGAGTTAGTCAGTAATGTTTTGTCCTTTGACATATTTTTGATGGATGAATTTGAGATCTAGGTCTACAAGAAGCATGAGCCAATGTGCAACACGTTGATGTTGGTAGGGCTTAGCGTACATGTAATGTAAGGGGTCAATATTGGTGACAACAAAGGTTTTATGGTTGAGTAGGTAATGGTGAAGTTTAGTGTGACAAAAACTAAGGCTAAGCATAGTTTTTTGGTGTGAGTATATCTAATTTCGTACTCTGAAAGTGTATGGATTATATAATAAACCACTTCCTCCTTGTGTTTCTTGTCATGATAAACAAGCATGACACCTAGAGAATGATCAATAACATAAATATAAAGGTAAAAAGGTTTGTCATCCTTAGGGGGAATGAGAACAGGTGATTGGAGGAGATATTTTTCAAGGCATCAAGGATTTCGGCATTCATCATCCCATTTGAAGGAGACATACTTTTGAGAAGATGATGGAATGGATGGAATCCATCGAAAAGATGAGAAATAAAGAAACAAATAGATTGCAACTTGCATTACAAACTAAAAATTTGACGAAGGTTAGTAGGTGGAGGGATTCCAAGGATAGCCTTTATTTTAGTGGGATCAACTTGGAGAAATCAAAGAAGCTCAAATCCCCGACATGCCCAAGGCACACAAATGGCGCACGACACACGAGTGTCGACAGAGGAAATGGTGCACCCAAGGCGCACAGATAGAATGGCGCATGACATGGAGTGTCGACAGGGAAATGGTGCACCCAAGGCACATAATGGCGCATGACACAAGGAGTGTCGACAGAGAAATGAAATGGTGCGCCCAAAGGCGCATGCATATGAATGGGCCATGACATGAGTGTCGACAGAGGAAATGGTGCAGCCCAAGGCACATGAAATGGCGCACACACATGGAGTGTCGACAGAGGAAATGGTGCGCCCAAGGCACACAGAATGGGCACATGACACGAGTGTCGACAGAGGAAATGGTGCGCCCAAGGCGCACAGAATGGGCGCACACGACACAGAGTGTCGACAGAGGAAATGGTGCACCCAAGGCGCATAGAATGGGCGCATGCAATGGCGCACACACGGGTGCGCACAGACACGTCGACAAGAATGTCGACACCCAAGGCACACGTAAATGGGCACACACACGAAATGAGTGTCGACAGGTAAATGGTGCACCCTTGGCACATGTAAGAGGATGTCGACACACACATGGATGCGCCTCGTGCACCTTCAAGAGGCGCAACATTTTGAGCGCTGACAGGAAGCAGACCCTGGCGCAGATATTCAGATGGCCATAACTTTTGACTGGGAGCTCGATTCATGCAAGGTTGGACTTTTCGGAAAGCTTACGAGGTCCTCTATCCAACTACAACTAGATATCTTTAATTGGGTGAGAAAAAATTCTTAAAAATGCAAAATACAGTTCGCCACTTTTGGGTTCGCTGGGTTCTCACCTACCATCATTATGAGATGAGTTAAGTGCATTCTGGAGGTGGTTGGGGCAGATTTCAATTCCTCTCTCTTTTCTCTCTCTTTCTTCCTATAAATTGTAAGGAGGGGCTTCTTTCTAAAAAGGTTGGACATTTCTTTTTTTTGCCCCTCCCTTCTTCTCTCTTCGCAGTGAACTTGTGGAGTTAAAACCTCCCATTTGAAACCGTAATGCAACCTTGCCTCTCGCATTTTGCAGTTGTGTGTCAGATCAATCTTTGGAGAAAATTAATGCATGTCTCGTGGATGATTCTCAACCCTCTCTCGTATTCATTTGCATCCCCCGATCTTTCACCGTGAATCTGCTATCTCGTATGATCTTGCATTGCATTTTAATGGTCTCGTGTTTATTGGCAAGACAGTGTTCTTCATTCCTGCATCACCTTTGTAGTTAGGTTTTATTTTATGCATTTTCTTACCCCGTCTCCTCGGCAAGTTAGATTAGGTTTTTAGTAAACCCTCTGCATTTTCTACGTGTGCATCTGAACAGAGGAATAGGAACCGGCCTTCATCCGGAGAGCTTTTCCGATTTCGCAAGGTCCCACACTTGGGAAAAGCTCCATGTTATGCAATCGCACTGAGAGTCTCAACCCATCGTGTTGCAGATATTCAGGGGTGCTGCGATTCAACATCAATAGTTTTGGCACACCTGGTGGGACCAAGAGGTCATTCCACAAGATTTGAAGGAACTTTCAAGAAATTCGACTTAAAAATTGTAGGTTTTACAGTTTCAGTTTTTTTTCACCTTCCAGGCTGAACTTTGAAATCAATTTTCAAGGACTTAACTTGCTCGAAACAAGTCAAAATTTCACCAGTTGATAGATCGGGGGATAATCTTCAAAAGGGTATTCTTAGATTTTTGAGATTTTGACTTTCAAAATTTCATGGTTTTTTTATTTTCGATTTCGTTTTCTAAGTCCTGCATTTTTGGATTTTCGGGACTCATTCCAAATCAAATTCCAAACTCTAAAATATCAAAAAATACAGGTCTTTCAAAATTCTATTTTTAAATATTGTCAGGTTTGGTGTGTAACTTGGCAGAAGTCTGCCTTTTGAGGCTCATTTTTTCTAACACATCTGGCGACTCCGAAGGGGATAGAATTCAGCGGTGTAGCAGCAAAGGTTGCCCAGGCATATGAGAAGAATTCAAACCAGGTCCAATACTCGAGAAGAGGGGCTATTTTTCCACTTGCAACTTTCACCAGGTAGAGGAAGGAGAGGAAGAAGACCACAAAGATCACCATCTCCACCTAACAGGACTTTGTCTACACCTCCACCTGGTAGGCCTTTTCTCGCATCGACCAGGGTTCTTAGGCCAATCATAATGGCACATCTACCACCGAATCCCTTTGTCAATTTCACGGGTAGTAGTCCACTTGCCCTAAATGCTCATAATCAAATTCCAGTTGCAAAAGACTAAAGAATATACCCTATTTCACAGAGAAAATCATACTACTCCTATTGATCACATCCAGATATTGCTAATGCATGTGCAATCACGAAATAAATGAAATGGATGTCATAAAATGTCGTTGGCTTCATCTTTCAAAGGTAAGGCCTTACAATGGTTTAGAGCCTAACAAAGGGTCTATTACTTAATCGGGAACCAACTTTGTTCACTTTTTTCAACCAATTCGGGAGAGGGCGGACAATTTATCTTTATCGAACAAATGACAACAATCAAAAGGGCTCCTAACGAACAAATGACAGATTTCAACTTCAGATTCCAACGGACATGGGACAGGATTCCAATAGCCATTAGACCAACCGCCGAAGGAGCATTCCTTTATTTCTTAAAGGCTATAAATTCAGACATAGCCATGATGATCCAATCAATGGGAGGAACAACGCCAGGGGCCTACGACACAACTATCAGAGCAGAGAACTGTTTGATCCAAGCTGGCAAGCTTGCACCAAGGCCACCAATGCCTCTCTATCCGATATGGGAAATCCTACAACCAGCCAAGCACCAGAGTTGAATCCCATTCCAACTCCTAGAAATCAAAGCAATAATGAGGCGTCGACTTCTTCAAATACTTCAAAGGAATTGCAGGAGGTCATGAAACAATTACAGAAACCTTGAAATGAGCTAGTGACTATCAAAAGACAACAAGCTCAAAGTGCTAGACCGTATCGCCTCAAGCACAAGCACTCAAGCTAGGCCCCCATACCAACAAAATAGACCACCACCTCAGCCGCAAATCAAAACCAAAACCAAGGACAACCTCAAGCTCGCTGTGCCATTTCGACCGTATGATCCAAATGCAACGACGCCTCAAGAGCTTTGGTCCCGACACAAAATAACATGGCACAGAGAGTACGACCGGTGTTACCCTTGCAATCTACCTCACAATCACCAAGATGTTTCAATGGTGCACTAAATCAGCCTCGTGCAAACCATTGGTGTTCCTCAAGAACCAAGCCAGAGGAGAATCAACAAAGAACAAACGCAACAAGAAGGACCTCCAACAAAACCACATTGGCAAATTGGCAAACGGAAGACTTCGTGGAGTTAACCAACAACCTTTTCAAGGCGTGGCTGCCAACACACACATGGTCAAAGAAGAGAAATATAGAGAGGGACAACCGTGTAATCCAGCTTGTTTCTCAACCCACTCTTACACAACAAGGGGTCAGTGAGACCAAACGCAGCTCCAAATGTGCAAAATCAACCTAAGGTACCTGTTGTAGAAAACACACACACATGCTCAAGCTCCGTAAAAGTTTGCACCAAGTAAGGGACAAAGAAAAGGACAATTCATCCCCTTTCAACATCATCGATCAAATGAAGAAGACAACGTGAATATATCAATGTGGGAATCTTTATCCATCCTGTGACAAAGAGATCTTCTACAAGCTGCCATGAAGAATTGGTCAACTTCAACCAATGTAGCAAACCACAAGAGAAGGTCCTCACTAATGCAAACAAGGGAATCATGGAGGACAACAAGGTAAAGTTTTGAAACCCCCTCCATTCTATGTTTCATTAATCATCGGGGATAAATTAGTACACAATTGCATGATTGATTCTGGGGCAAGTAGTTCAGTGATGCCAAAGCAAATAGCGGATCAACTGGGTTTGAAATATGAGCCAGTGCTGAAAGGAGTAGTACAGCTAGATGGAACGGCAGTAGGAACTGTTGGAGTCATCAAGGGGTTAAGCCTAACACTACATTCCTGTCCTAATGTTACAGTTCTGCAAGATGTGTCTGTGATTGACCTTCCGCCACTCTTTGCGTTGTGTCTATCAAGAGACTTCACTGCAAAAATCGGTGGATATTTATCTGCAGATTGGTCACACATGATTTTTAGGACAAGGTATGGAGCCAAAGCAACAATCAGGTCAGAACCAATTGCCAATTTCCATATTGAGCCTCATGTACCAAATCCTATCAATGCAAATTGCTCGGCTTTTGATCAGAGGAGTGTTCAAGTGATCTAGAAATAGGTACTAAGGTCGAGGGAATTCCTGATTTAACTTTGATGAATGGGCAAACAAGAGTCATGAATTTGACCCATACAAGGAAATTGAAGAATCAATTGGGCGTGTATTGTATACACGAAGAAAATTCACCCATTCCCGACATCATTCAAATTTCGAACAAAAGGATGAAAACAAAGTTTGGAAATTATTTTTCGATGGTTCGAGAAGCAGATAAGGTGCTGGAGGTGGTGCAATGTTGATTTCACCACAAGACATCAAATATTTTTCAGCTTTTCGTTTCCAGTTTTCCTGTTCAAACAACACGGCCGGTCAATACGAAGCATTGATTCATGGAATTCATCGGGCCAGAAAAGGGGCATAAAGAACTTGCAGGTGTTTGGAGATAGTGAGCTAATCATCAACCAAGTTAGGGGACAACATGCTACAAAGAACGACTTGCTGAAGAGCTACAAGAATAGGGTATGGGACCTCATTGAGGATTTCAAGCTTTCAACATTGTGTCCATACCCAGGAAGAAAAATGAAGTCGCAGATAGGCTCGCAGCAGTTGGAGCAACGTTTGATGTGGTTGACAACATCAGAAGGGGAAAAACACAGCCACATATCCATGTGATTGTGAGGCCAAAGCAGCCCAGATAATAACACAAGTCCGGGCAGTGTGTTTTGAGAACGATCAATGATCGTCAATTTCTTACAAGAAGAGGCTGAATTCTCAGCTAGGAATCAGATGATTAGAGCAGCAGAAGATGGGGATCAAGTAGTACAAATGTATGGACAAACAAGCTTCCTAAGGGTTTAGTAACATTGAGTCTATCTTCAACCCTAACGACTAGCCTGTAAGTAAGGAAAAGGCTAACATACAAGTCAAGAGAGAAGATTCAGAGCCAATTCCGGTTGGGGAAGGCAAAACACTTCAAATTGGTAAAGTGGCCACTGAAAGCAGAGAAATCAGATTTCATACAACTTTGCCAAGAATTTCCAGATGTCTTCGCTTGGAGCTATGAAGACTTAAGAGGATTCGATCCAAATTTGGCACAACATACCATAGAATTGGATCCAGATGCTAAGCCCATCAGTGCGTAAGAGACCACCAACCCTCACATCAGCCTCTAATGAAGAAAGAGCTAAATAAGCTAATAGAGGCAAGCATTATATTCCCGATCAAGCACTCAAGCTGGGTTGCAAACTTGGTTCCTGGCCAGAAGAAGAGTGGAGAAATCAGGTTGTGTGTGGATTTCCGAGACCTAAACAGGGCATCTCTCAAAGATCATTACCCACTTCCTTCAATGGAACAAATATTGCAAGTAGTATCCGGTTCAGAGAGATTCTCTCTCCTAGATGGCTACTCAGGGTACAATCAGGTGATGGTGAAAGAAGATGACCAATTCAAGACGGCTTTCACCACCAAATGGGGGACCTATGCCTACAAGAAAATGCCATTTGGGCTATCAAATGCTGGAGCCACTTTCCAAAGGGCAATGGATATGGCATTTAAGGGGTTGATCAATAAAATAGTTTTGATATATCTTGACGACATCACTGTATTCTCAAAAAATGCAGCGGATCACCTCTGTCATTTGAGGCAAGTATTTCAGAGGTGTAGAAGATTTGGGGTATCATTGAATCCCAAAAAATGCATATTCTTGGCTCACGAGGGAAAACTTCTAGGCCATATTGTTTCAAAGGAGGGGTTGATGATTGACCTAGAAAGAGTTGAAGCAATTCGAGCATTGCCATTGCCAAGTCACAAGAAGGCTCTTCAAAGCTTCTTGGGAAGGATCAATTTTGTCCGCAGATTTGTTCCAAATTTTGCTGCTCTTGTGAAGCCAATAACGCTGATGTTAAAGAAGAGTATGGCATTTAAGTGGACATCTGAAGGCAAGGCAAGTTTTGAGGCAATAAAAGAGGCTATATCTCAAGCTCCGACTCTCGTCAATCCAGACTTCTCCAAGGACTTCGTGGCTATATGCCTTTGGTGGTGGGGACACGATTTCGCAATCCCGTACAACAAAACAAAGGAGGATTAGAACAACCAGCTTGCTTTCTTCACCAAGGCTTGAGGAATACGAAACTAGGTACTCTTTCATCAAAAGCATGTCCTCAGCAAAGAATCGTGAGCTTAAAGAAATTCAAGCACCTAGTCTC
This sequence comes from Taxus wallichiana var. yunnanensis, assembly GCA_018340775.1. Taxonomy (NCBI): domain Eukaryota; kingdom Viridiplantae; phylum Streptophyta; class Pinopsida; order Cupressales; family Taxaceae; genus Taxus; species Taxus wallichiana. The sequence continues at coordinate 442,905,121 of CM031243.1, read as the reverse complement.
AAACAACAAGATCCAATTATTGGTCTCTCATGCGGAGTCGTGACTTCCTTCTAAACAAGGATCTCGAATGAGAAACGTGCAGATGGATAACTCGTGTCATGGAATATGACATCGAGATCAAGGTCACCAAACTAGTACGTGGGAAGGGACTATGTGAGCAGCTAGCCTCGAGTCAACAAGTTGAAGCAGTGATGAAAAAGAGGTCGTCTCGGTACTACAGATAACAAGAACAAGAAAATGATGATGTGCCCACTCCTTGTTGACTCGTAATGTGATACACTTCCTACAGCATGTGCCTATGCCCTCCGTAAATGAGAAAAGCAAAGAGGAGATACTTTCAGATTACAAGCCATTCCATATGTGCTTGTTGGTGGTGTTTTGTTTAAGAAAGACATCAATGGAGTTCTATTGAGGTGCATTGGGACAAATCAAATTGAGAGGGTGTTACGAGATTTTCACGATGGAGATTCTGAGGACATTTTTCCCCACGAGTAATAAATTCAAGATAATGAAGGCAGGGTATTATTGGCCGACACCTCTTCAAAGGATCGCTATACATGGATAAGAAAGTGCAAGAAATGTGCACTCTTCACAGCAAAGAAAGACTAGCAAAGACTTCCATCGCACCCAATTCTTGTTGACCAACCATTTATGCAATGGGGATTGACTTCATCGTCGGGTCATCAATCCAAACTCAAGCCAAGGCCACAAGTGGATTCTCACGGCAACGGACTATTTCACCAAGTGGACCAAGCAAAGAGCGCTCAAAGAAGCAAATGAGTCTAACATACTAGACTTTTATGAAGGAATAGGACTGTGTTCGTGTGCCGCCACTATCATATCAGATAATGCATTGGCATTTATAGGTTCCAAGATTACAGAATGGGCTGTCAAGAATGGAATCTATTTGAGCACCTCTTCAAATTATTACCCACAGGGTAATGGACAGGCAGAGTCCACGAACAAAAATTTGCTAAGAATCATCAGAGGACTCTGGATGAAAATCAAAGAACATGGCATACCAAGCTAAAATCAGCATTATGGGCTGACAAATAACACCAAAGAGGTCTACAGGTAATTCCCCTTACAAGTTGGTCTATGGAAAAGAGGCAGTATTGCCTATATCATTAGAACTGCCTACATTGGAGTTCATGAAGCAAATGAGTTGGCCGAGTTCGAACCAATGGAGGCTAGGTATGCAGAGTTGATGGAATTGGAAGAAATTAGAGAACATGCAGTTCAAACAATTGAGAAAGATCAGGCCTTAGTAAAAAGATGGTTTGATAAGAAAGCAAGAGCAAGGACCTTCCAGGAAGGGGACCTAGTTCTGAAATGGGATGCAGATCGGGCAAAACCAGGAAGGCATTCCAAGTTTGATGCCATTTGGAGTGGCCCCTACATGGTCACGGGATGTAAAAGTAGTAATGCCTTCCAATTGTCTACTTTGATGGAGGAGAATTCCCGATTCCGGTTAACTAATCCATCTTAAACATCACTACTAAAAGGAAAAGGTTTACCCTTGTAAATATTAGCCTAGATTTCAATTCCTCTAAGTGCGTATGCACATTGTCTTGTTGTAGTTAGGTTTCTGTTTCCCTAAGTGCTCCGGCACAGGTTTTGTTGCTCTCTAGGTTGGTTTCTACAGTTCAGCGTGCTCAAGAAGAAGTTGCATATCGTGTCTGGATCGATATCAAAGTTGGTTTCAGGTTATTGCTTATGACTCCATGCCCAATGGATTGCTAAAAGGCCACTGATCTTCTACCTAGCAGGCAGGTGATCCCATTGAGTCGCCAAATTGTTGTATATATCTTTTCCCCGGGTAGATATAGACAAGCAGGAGAATGGAGAAATCAAAGAAGCTCAAATCCCTGACATGCCCAAGGCGCACAGAATGGGCGCACGACACAGAGTGTCGACAGGAAATGGTGCACCCAAGGCACACAAAAATGGTGTCACACAAGAAATGGTCGACAGGGAAATGGTGCACGACATGAAGGAAACGAATGGCGACACAAATGGTGCGCCCAAGGTCACAGAATGGGCGCAAAGAAATGGTGTCACATGAAAATGGTGCGCCAAGGCGCAAGGGCACATGGGGCGCATGACACATGAGTGTCGACAGAGAATGTCGAAAGAGAAAATGCAATGGCAAGGCACACAGAATGGCACACATGACACGGAGTGTCGACAGAGGAAATGGTGCACCCAAGGCACACAGAATGGCGCATGACACACGGAGAGTGTCGACAGAGGAAATGGTGCACCCAAGGCAAGTGCACAGTAAAAGGGCGCATGACAACATGAGTGTCGACAGAGGAAATGGTGCGCCCAAGGCACACAAAAATGGCACATGCACAACACGAGTGTCGATGTCATAGAGGGTGGTGGTGTGCCCTTGGCACATGGAAGAGGATGATCGACACACACACATGATGCGCCTTGGCGCACCTTCAGGAGGCGCAACATTTTGAGCGCTGACAGGAAGCAGACCCTGGCGCAGATATTCAGATGGCCATAACTTTTGACTGGGAGCTCGATTCATGCAAGGTTGGACTTTTCGAAAGCTTACGAGGTCCTCTATCCAACTACGACTAGATATCTTTAATTGGGTGAGAAAAAATTCTTAAAAATGCAAAATACAGTTCGCCACTTTTGGGTTCACTGGGTTCTCACCTACCATCATTATGAGATGAGTTAAGTGCATTCTGGAGGTGGTTGGGGCAGATTTTGAATTTCTCTCTCTTTTCTCTCTCATTCTTCCTATAAATTGTAAGGAGGGGCTTCTTTCTAAAGGTTGGACATTTTGTTTTGCCCCTCCCTTCTTCTCTTTGGCAGGTGAACTTGTGGAGTTAAAACCTCCCATTTGAAACTGTAATGCAACCTTGCCTCTTGGCATTTTGCAGTTGTGTCAGATCAATCTTTGGAGAAAATTAATGCATGTCTCGGGATGATTCTCAACCCTCTCTCGTATTCATTTGCATCCCCTTGATCTTTCACCGTGAATCTGCTATCTCGTGTATGATCTTGCATTGCATTTTAATGGTCTCGTGTTTATTGGCAAGACAGTGTTCTTCATTCCTGCATCACCTTTGTAGTTTAGGTTTTATTTTATGCATTTTCTTACCCCTGTCTCCTCGGCAAGTTAGATTAGGTTTTTAGTAAACCCTCTCGCATTTTCTACGTGTGTTAAGGTCATGAAAATCTATGCAAATGCAGAGTACCCCTGTCACTTTTATGACAGGAACAATGTTAGATATCCATTGAGGATAATCAATGGGTAGGATGAAGGAAACCGAAAGAAGGAGCTGGAATTCTTCTTTTACTCGAAGGAAATGCAAGGATGCATTTTTTGCAGCTTCTGCTTCATGGTTTGGCAGCAATAATGGTTATGATATTGTGGACCACAATGTTTAGGTCAATCTTGGGCATATCAAGATAGGACCAAGAAAAATCGTTCTTTATGATCCCACAGAAAGAAGTGAAATCTTCTTATTTAGCAACATCTAAAGATTGGCCTCTTTTTAGAATGTGTGGTCATCCCAAGTGTGAATGTTAATTTTGATGGTCAATTCATTTAACATGGTTTTGCGTATAAGAATGTAATGATTGGTGAATATAAGAATTTTCCGCACCAAGGAAGGTGAGAATATTCTCATCGTCTTGACATTGAATGACGTTAATAGAAGGTGTATCATCATCGATCATGTTGGGATATAGGAAGGGAAGAGAAGAGGGAACCTTGCCGGTATGTTGATAAGTTAGAGGTCCTAGGAAAAGGTGTTCACAAATTTTTTTAGAAGGAATGGATTCTGGATCTATAGAAATTGTAGGTGAAGGTGGTGAAGTTGGTGAATGGGGTTGGGAATATTTATCATCCTCAATGAGTTCGAGTCCGCCTTTCTAGAAGGTGGTTTGGAAAATCCAATACCACTACTATCTTTATGCTTATGATTGGTGTAAGGAATGACAAGATGACAGGATTTTCATAGAAACAAAGCCAAATCCCTTCCAAGCACAATTATGGAGGAAGGTGTGGGCGAAGTGGCGGTTGGTGAGAGATTGAAGGTCGGAGGAAAATGGTCGAATTTAGGAAGGTGGATTGGGTGAGTAGGTAGAGGTATCAAGTCCCCCATACGTTAAGTTAGTGCGAAGATGGGGAGGACCATAGAGGAAAACCTTACCTATGTGGTGATCATAGTGGGGATGTTGGTGAAGTTTACCATACTCTTGAGGAGTAAGGAATGTGTTAATGTTATAAAGGTGGTACTCTCCTAGAGTGAGGCATTGAAAAACACCTTCTAACAGATCTGTAGTTGATATGTGGGTAGCCAGAATGGATGAATCACTAGATAGTTGGGAAGAAGAAGCATTATTTGTTTGAGAAGTACATGGTTTAGCTAATGGATTAGCTACAAAAGTTACGGTAGTAGTGGGAATAGAAGAGTTAGTTCTGGAAGATGTAGTGGCAGAAGTGGTGGTAGATTACTTATTTAGTATAAGGATATCATTGGGTTGATACAACATATTACAGGTCTTGAATGCCGAAGGTTCAAATTTGGAATGGTATAGTTATGCTCTTCATGTTTGAATTTTAAACAACGGCACAAGGTTGATGGAACACATCCTATGGTGAAAATCCGTGTGTGGCCAAGCAACATGTTGTACTAGAATTCCCCCTCTAAGACAAAATAATTCAGGAATGGTATGGGGGCCCACATGAATGTGGAGAATGATGGTGCCAAGGGTGGAAGTCATGGTATCATTGAATGAATGTAACATAACTGGGTTATTATGCATGCAATTGGTAGGGATGTGCATTTGGTTGTATGCATGGGAGGAAATGATGTTAATACTGACACCATCATCGATCATAATGCATCAAACACGTATATTATCAATGTAAATAGAAATGAATAGGGTGGGGTTAGGATCATCTGATTAGAGAGGTACAATCTCATCGTCAGAGAAACTGAGAGCAGCTACTTGATGAGTGGTAGTGGGTGCAAAGGAAGGGGAAAAGTGGTGAGAGAGGACACATGATGAGGAGTGATAATGGATGCAACAGGAGTAGGTTCAGCAGGTATAACCTCAATATGTTGTAGGAATTTAATGAGGACTTGCCGATGAGACTCAAAGGTTTGGACGAGGTCATAAAAAGACATTTTAAGAGGATACTGGTGTAACTATTTAAGCATTGTATGATGGAAAACCCCATTAGAAATAGGGTATGTGGGTCCATGGATGGTGATTTTTGTGCGAGTGCGAGATGGAATATTGGGGAAGAGAGTAGTGGATGAGCTAGATGTTGTCTCCTTTCCTTTCTCCTTCTAGGTTCGAGTGGAAATTTGAACCATATTGATCTACGGTAAAGGAGAAAGTGTGGCATGATAGGTGTAGCACAGACGGGAAAAAATATGGTGAGGACATATATTGGTTTTGTAAAAACAATGCAACACATTGGCATTTTGGTGGAGGTTTGGTTAGCTCTCTTATGTGGAAAATATTTATCTCAAATGTTGGAGGACAATAAAAGGGTTATGAAGGGAGAGATGAAGGATGTTGAATAGGTATGGGATGAGGATGTGGGGTGATAGGTGTAGGTGGAAGTGGGTCCTCATCTAAAATATCATCACCGTCAAAGTTTTCTTTGAGAGGACATAGTTGGAGAAGAATAGTCTTAAGATCCTTAAAAATTTCCACATCATGCCCTAGCACATGATGGTAAGAGAAAATTTTGGTATCATCAAATCCTTCTAGTTTAGTTTTGAGTGGGTCGTAAGGTATAAGTGGTGGTAATGTGATGACAGAGGTTTCCAAAAGGTTAGCTAGGATGTTGGCGTAAGACCCTGCTAATGGATCACAATGTGAAGTAAGTGTGGGTCTGGATGGAAGTGTGGGTGACTTTGGTGGGAGAGGTGCCATCGGAGGTGGAATCGGAGGTTGAGTAAGTTTGACCACCTATTTGGTAGATAGTATGGTTTTAGGTTTGGATTACACCTTCTTGGGTAAAGATGTAGCAGGTGAACTAGTTATTGAAGGTGGTGTAGGTTTAACTACCTCTTTGGAGGGTAGTGGGTTCTTGGGATTTGGTTGCACCTTCTTGGGTAAAGGTGAAGAATAAGTGTGTGATGTAGAAGGGAAGGTAGATGGTGGAAGGGAATGTATTAGCCAAGGCGATAATGGAGGTTGATGCAACCTAGAATTTAGGGACATAAACCCAATGGGACCCTATGCACGCCGACACATCACTCAACCTAGACTAAGTTCTCACCCGAAGTGCATAATGGTATTAAGTCCCTCTTTAGGGTTTCTGTAGAAAGATGTTAGCATAAATAAGACTTAACATATATAGTTCTAGTACTAGCACATCACTCTACAGAGCATACCCGATCTATATCCAAGGAATAGTAGAACTAAGTACTAATCATGATGAGATCAAAAGCATACTAGATTCGTAGATAATCATAGAACTAATACTTATATTTAGTCAATATCCTCCTTATATTTAATGCATTAAGTTAAGAAGCTTCATTACAATATCAAAAGTATGCATGAAGTAAGATAACACTATATGTCTTGATCTCATCACTTATCTGTCACGATCTCCTCTATATTTTTTCTATCTATATTAAACATTCTACTACATATATATAAGGGTGGGGACTTGCCCTTCACCACTTATCCTTTCCAATAATAGGTCGCATGTTATTCTTAACCACGCGCCTTTACAAAACTAGCCACACATGTAAGTGCACTAACAATAGATTACTACTAGCTAACTGACAGTAGCAGATCTATTTCCAGCCTGTGTCCATGCAAAGTGCTTCGTATCCAATCCTCCAAAAATAGCAAATGTGTGGTGCACACGTCTCTACCTCATTTTTGTGCTCTGCATGTCATCTCTAAAAATAGACCTTTATGAGTGAAAATGGCTAAGCCCCGAAAACTGAACTTTTGTTCCATGCGCGTGTCGTCCCTATCCATTCATTCCTTTGTGTATGACTTGATTTCCCACATGGAATTCTTGTGTTATTTCTTTGTCAAGTGTTCTTTGATCAATATTACCCCACACTAATTTCATTATCACCCCGAAAAATGGTCATCTCCAACCACCGAAGTAAAGAATAGAAGAATGGAAAAAATGGAAAGAATGAAAGAATGTATGAAAGAACATTTTACCCTGCAGTCTCCTCTTCATCTTGAACAACTAATTCAGGATATACCTATTTTATTTTAGGGTCCAAGGTCTTCCATTCAGAGTAAGTGATTCCTCTACTTTTTTGGAATTTCCACAAGAATGGACTCCAATTCATCCCTCGCAATCTTCTCTTTTTCATTTTGCAAGACTAACACAATGCTGGACATTGAGGTCATTCTTCCCTCGAGTAAGTCCATCTTCTACGCAATAGAGCTTCCCAAGCTCTTCTAGTCAAGTATTGTGTGGTTCTTATGCTGCTTCGTTAGGGCCTCATGCTTCTACTTAACCATTGATAATCTTTCTGCGTGGCCCAATGTTTCATCCTTCATTACTCTTTAGAACTCATTGTTCTCTTCCAGGGTCTTTACATTGATAAACACCTCTAAAGCTTTGCAGATGTTCAAGGCTTGGTCTGCTTTCTTCAATTCTTCTTGTAGTGCTTGTAGCAGTCCTTCATAGGATGTAATCATCTACATCACTGAAGCCTTCTCTCATTCTACCTCTTTTTCTGGATTCTTTGGTGCTGGCATACGCAAAGGCTCATCTTCAAGTACTAGGTCCACCAAATTTCCTACGTAATTTATTGCTAAGGGAAACATCTGTGGTCCTTTTGGCTCCAATTTCCTCTATGATGTTGATAAATACAAGTGTTATTCTTCTATGATAAGTTCCTCTCTTGCATTAGTCACTCTATTTCTCCATCCTTAGTTTTAATTTCCTCCCTGATCACCCTAATTGTGGCAGCCTTTTCCATATTCCACCTTGCCACCTCTATTGAGACTTTGACCAATGCATTACTCACATGTTCATCTCGGCATGACAAAGAGTAGGATTTACCATCATGTGTCTCGGCCCAAGGAATCTTATTTAACCTCCTTGATACGCATGAATCCTCACATACATAAAAATATGGCTCATCCATGTGTGTGTGCATGGACCATGACAACTGCTTCCTTGTGTGCATTTTGGCCATATCTTCATCCATGAGCTCCCATCCATATAAGTATTTCTATGTCAACGTGCTCTGGAAATGATTGTGAACAATTTTACCTACATCCTCTGCATAACCCATAGCTAGTGGAATGTGCTCTCCACTCGTTCTTCTGACCAAGTTCTTGCTTAGGAAATTTAGCTTCCAAATTTGGGACTTATGTCTTCATGTCACCGAGGAGTCTCTACATTGTCTCCTACGGTCCTTTTTCCTCCTCTCCTCTTTCCTTCGATTCCTCATCTTTTTTTCTTTTATGTTCTCTCGTAAGTGTAGGAGAATTAGGATCGATTTCCTCCGACTCTTTCGCCTCCTCATTCAACTTCAATTTCCTCCTTATTTGTGTGATTATCTCCTTATATGGAGAGAGTATGGGTGATCTCAGTGCATTTTTTTGGAGTAGCACCTTGGGTCCTTGTTCTCTTAAACACCCTCTTAAACATGTTCTCTCCTTGGAATGCATTCAAGTCCTCATCATCCCCCTCTTGTGGTTGAGTTGGTGTAGTGGCGTACTCAACTCGCATCCTTATTTGTAGGATGTCTTCTACCTCTATGCTCCAAACCATTAGTATCTTTTCACTCATCCTCCTCATCCTCCACTTTAATTGGCTCTGTGGGATTTGAGTGCTTGGGATGTTCTCCATCATGTGCTTACCATTTTGTGGTTCTATAACTGGTAACTCATCTTCCACATACTTGTTATTCTCTATTTTGGGTTTTAGTTGAGGATACACCAATGCTGATCCAATGTCTCCCACAAAAAAACTTATTGGTTTAATGTGAAATACATCTGAAATGAGTCTTTCAACATTTTTACCCCACTTTAGATACACATATTTCTTCTTTAGTGTGTGGTAGTCGTAATCTACCTTATCCATGTTGAATGTCACTCACCTTGCATCTATGAACCTGTGTACTCATGACTGGAAGTATCTTCTCTAGAAGGCATATCAAAATTTAAACCAAGGACTCCATGCTCCATCCTTCATGGTGAACCGCACTATACATAAATTCTGGTATACAGCGAACTGGACCGCCTTTCCAACCACCGAAGGAAAGTCTTTGAGGATGTGCCATTCTTCCTCAAAAGTCACGCAGAGCCTATAATACCACTTCTCAACCCTTTTCTTAACCTTCTCTGTCATGGATCCCTCACACAAGTACTTCTTAAAGTGTTCTACAGGTAATTTGTGTTCCATTGGATACTCCCATACCTTCTCCTTTGGTTCATCAAGTACTCCGATCTCCATGAACACCAGTGATAACATAACAACTCCAAAGTTGATCTTTCCTCATATGTGCACTTCCTCAATGATTTTTTATGCAGTATAACATGAAATGTTATAGAATAATCCTTCAAACATCTTTTTAGCAATATGCAGGTCACATGGTGTTCACTTGTGACCACATTTCCGGTCATTTAGCTTTGTAACAAGATGTGCGACTGCTTGCACAACTGGATACTTCTTCAGTTTGTTGATGTCGATACCATGTAGACACTTTGTGTACCCCAACTCCTTTCTATTTTCCAATATTGCGGCCTTGTCTATTAGATCATCTCACAAATCGTCTCCGTGCCCTTCAACCCCATTATTGTGGAGATGAGCACAACTAAAATTCTAATTCTGCGACCTACAAAGTAGAAAAAATCCTCATGCACTATGCTCATGAGCCATTCATACAAGGGCTCATATTTCCAAAAGTAAGGGAGCTAATATAGATGGTAAAATCCTATCTTCTGCAAGAGCTTCTCACCAGCATTGTCATACACTGACATGTCTTCTATCGTGCGTTTATTTGTTTTTGTGTTCAGCAACGCGTCAAGATCCTTCCTATTTTCTTTGGTATGGTGATTGTACTCACTCAACTTACTTTTCCTTATGTGATAATCCCACTCCTGGCTGACGATAACCCCTTCTAGATATTGCATCTCAGAAAAGTTACTTTCAGGAGCCATATCCTCTTCTTCTTCTACCACCTTCTTCTTTCCCTTCACTCCTACTACAACTAATTTCTTGGGTACCATTTCTACCTTGCAATCCTTTGTAGATCCTTGCCTCTTTAATTATGAAATGTGAAAAGAAAACCCTAGCTCAATTCAGCATGCCCTAGGGGAAATCACATGCCCTAGCTCCTTTATGTTGCCTTACTTTGCTCAAACCCTTCATCACTAGGGACACAAGCTCTTTCTACGCACAGATCTCTTTGTCACGATTGGTTACACACCTCTTCAACCTTAATATGATCTCTTAGATCTTCGCACTTGGATCCTTTTAAAATACTCTTAATTGCAATGGTAAAAATGAACTCACATCCCATCCTTATATAGATTTTCAAATTTTTGATGCATTCATTACTCCTTCACCTACCAAATCCTCTCATTAATTTACCAATTCCATCCTTTCCGCATGTTACATCCTCGCACCTCAGCTATAACCTTCTAGCATGCCTTCCTACCCTCTCGGTGACAGACTTCTCTTTAGCGCTTCCTTGTACCCGAGTACCTTGTCACTACACCTTCTACCTATAGTTTTTATGGCCTCTTCTTACCTCGTCTTATACGATTTCTTAATTTATCTTCATCTTTGGTCACTTTTTAGAAGCAATCCTTTGACTTGAAGAACACCCATAGCAGCTTATTATTTTCACCTTTTAATTCCCACAATCTTATACTTGGATATCAACAACCACCCCACACTAAAAGGATGTGTAGTCCTCTGCACATAAACATACTTCATGTAGTAATTAGCTTCATGCGCACAAGCACACTTATTTCACAACACATCAACTAAATTGAAAAAGCATAACAACAAAGAAGGAAATACAAAATTGAAAACCTAATCTAAATGGCAATACTGCTTTATTACAAACACCAAGAAGACTTATTTAGAGTAGAGCTTCAACATAATCCCGTTGAAGTAACCGGGTAGCCATGTTCCATTAAGTGCTTCTAACTGGAAAGCGCATGTTTCAAGGATGTAAGTGATAACATATGGCCCCAACCAATGTACCTTAAGTTTTCCTAGATGGGGTAAGAACTTAGAGTCATAAAGAAGTACCATTTTTCCAATCTCAAATTTCTTATCCCTTATGTTTTGATCATGCCATGCTTTCTTCCTGGCATTTTCTTGCTTCTGACTCCAACGTGTTATGGCTCGTCACTCATCCAACTGAATTATCTTCTGAATCTACTCTTCTAGAGCTTGTTCATCAGCTAGACATCCAGCGTATGTAATATGCAAAGAAGGTAACATAAACTCCATAGGAAGAATGGATTCTATGCGAAACACTAACTGAAATGGTGTGGCTTTCTTCAAGCTTTTATATGTTGATTAATATGCCCAAAGTACTTGTAGATACTTTATCATCCCAATCCTTTCTTCCAATATCAAATTTTTTTGTTAATGTCTAGCCCAAAATTTAGTTAAAAGCCTCAACAGTCCCATTTTCTTTAGGATGATAAGGTGTAGTCTTATGGTGCGCAATCATGAACTCATCTAATAAAATTCTGATTGTCTCATTAAGAAAATGTGTGACCCTATCATTGGTCAAACTCAAAGGACATCCATACCTTGTAATAAAATGTTCCCATAGCAACAAAGTTATTATAGCCACTGCACAGTCCTTGGTAGGTGCCTTTATTCGCCCACCTTGTCAAATAGTCTATGCAAGTTATAATATAGTGTGATCCAGTTTTACGCACAACTAGGGAAATAGGACCCACAAAATCTATAGCCCATTTCTCAAATGGTTCTACACTGCTAGTAATAGGTCTAAGAGGCATTTCATCTTGCTTGACTTGGTCTTCTAAGATGTTGACAATGATCACATGCCTTACAAAATTCCTTACAATATTTATAGAGGGTCTCCCACCATAATCCAATGAGAAGAATTTTACACGTTGTGGCATCACCTGCATAGTGGCCTCCTGTAATTCCACCATGAGCTTCTTCCATAATGCCCATGTGCTCATGTTCCAATACACAATGACGTAATATTTCATCCCGCCCATTTTATACAAGTCACCACTAATTAACATATAAGGTGCAACGTGTATAGTAAGTTGTTTCTTCTCCAAGGATTTCATTCCTTTTGGTGTCATCCATGTGCGTAAAAAGATAACAATGTCCTCTAGTTCGATGGCACGTGTTGTAACTCGTATAATTGTGCATCCACATGGTATCCTAAATTGCTTGTGCTTCTTCTCCTGACTATATTCTTGATAGATGGTCTAGTCTAGAATTACTTTTTCCTGGTTTTACCACAACTATGAAATCAAACTCTTGAAATAGGAGCACCCATCGACATATACTCCCTTTTAAAATAGGCTTATTTACCAAATACTTCCATGTCATGTGATATGTATAAAATATGAATGGTGTAGCTAGTAGGTACTGATGAAATTTATGTAATGCATAGATCATGGACAAAGCTTCGCACTCTGTAGTTATGTAATTATGTTCAGTAGGAGTTAGCTTTCTACTAGTAAAATAGATAGGATGATCTACAATACCTTCTCCCGGTTAAGCCAACACCGTGCCAATGGTCATTCCAGAAGCATCAACATGTACATGGAATGGTTTTTACCACAAAGGAAAAAACAGAATGGGTGCAGTAGTAAGTTTCTCCTTCAATGTCTTGAATGTGCGCTGTTGTTGTTCACCCAAGTAGAACATACCTTTCCATTTTAGTAACTCTTCTAAAGGTGCAACAACTTTAGCATAGCCTTCAATAAATTTTCTCAGTAATATCCTCATATGTGCCAAAAATCATGCACCTCACTTTGATTGGTAAGCTCCCTAGGCCTATAATGACTGCAACCTTCATTGGGTCAACTAACAAACCCACCTTACAGATTATGTGTCCTAAAAGTATCTCGAATGGTGTAAAAAAATGCACTTCTTGATGTTCAAAGATATACTCAACTGTCTACACCATTCAAACATTAAGTGCAGATTGTCATAGTGGTCCTTAACTAATCCATACACTATCCAATCGTCTAAATATACCTATAAGAAGTTGTGAATAAATTATTTGAATGCTTGGATGACTATGCACGAAAATATAGCAGGTACATTTTTCAAACAAAAAGGCATGACAATGATAGGCAAAGCTACCCCATTCAATAGTAAATGTAGTATTTTCTTGATCTTCCTGGGAAATCCTAACTTGATGATACCTAGAGAATCCATCTATAAAAAAATAAATTTCGTGCCTATGCAACTCCTAGTATTTCCTCAAAGAAATAGCATAGGGAATGGATCATACACATGTAGCATTCAGCTCCCGTAGTCCACACATATTCTAATCCGTTCAACCTTCTTGATACATCGATCACCATTGGACTAACCCATTCTAACTCATTAAGGGGCTTGATAATTCCATATTTCAACATGTTATCAATCTCGTCTTTGACCTTTTGACGAAAATTTGGGTTCATTATGTAAGACCTATTTCGAACTAGGCATGCCCCTATTTAAGCTTTATCTTCATCTCCCTAAAGACTCATGCACGCCTTTAAGTTCATGGTACCCCCTAGGAAATAGGTCCTGTAGTCTCTTGATTGTTAGGTTTTGGAGCCTATTTTCATATAAGAAAGTGTTGAAGACTGTACACTAAGATTACTGTACACTTTCCATAGTTGTCTCATTAGGGTTTGGGGCTAGGTCGGGCCCGAGAAGGGGTCCTGGGAGTGGAAGCCCCGGTAAAGGAGTTCGGGGTGCAGTCCCGAAATTTTTGGCCTTAAAATGTGCTCAATATATTGGGAAATGTGCTTTTCTCATATGGGCGGGATTTTTGACACATAGGTTTATGGGACAGTTTTAGCCCATGGTTTTAATACCCACGGTTTTGTAAAACTGCTTAAGCAATTGTCTACTTATATGGTTTTATGCATATGGTAGGCATAATGTAACATTGCAAATGTGTTTTGAATTCGGGTGTGAATTCTATAGAGTTTTTTGAGCATAGCTCCAAACATATCTAGGTATTATATTGAGAGAGCAGTGGCTTGTAATAAAATATGAGCAAGTGATTCTTGGTGGATGTAGCCCAAATTGGGTGAACCACATTAAATACTATCTCTTTGTGTTGTGTTATTTTATTCTACACTTTTATTTGAGATCTATAATATTTTCTGCATATTAGTTTCTATTGTTGCGATTCTGTGAGGGATTATTCCACATATTTTATCCCTTATTTCCTAACAATTGGTATCAGATCCTAGTTTGGTTTGCTAAAGTGTTGAATCATAGGGAAAGTTTTATCTTTATTGGGAGCTATGTTAGATGATGGAAGATCGAGGGTTGATAAATTCAATGGGCAGAATTTTAGTCTTTGGAAGATGTAGATGGAAGATTACCTTTATCAGAAGGATCTTTATATTCTCGTTGTTCGAGAATTTGAAAAAACCCTCGAGCATGATGGATGTAGAATGGGATTTTATGGATAGTAAGGCACTTAGGACAATTTGATTATGTCTTGCATCTTTGGTATTTTTTAATTTCAAAGGAAAAGACTACAAAAGACTTGATGGATGCATTAGAGAAGTTGTATGAAAAACCTTTGCCTCAAATAAGATATTTTTAATGAAATTTTTCTTAATATGAAGATGTTTAAGAATGGTTCAAAGAAGATAATTTAAATGATTTTAATACAGTTGTAAATATGCTAGCTTTGGTTACAATAGAATTTGATGAAGAAGTTAGGGCTTTATTAGTTCTGTACTCTTTACTTGAGAGTTGGAATAGCTTGGTAATGGCGGTAAGCAACTCGGTTCCAGCTAATTCAAAGTTGAAGTTTGAGGATGTTGTAGGGGTGATTCTAAGCGAGAAAATGTAATGAAAAAGCTTTAGGAATCTTATACTTAGGGAATTCTTCGACAGTTGGAAATTAGAGGGAGATAGAAGAATAGAGGAAGCTATAGAAAATGAAAGGATCAAGTAAGGTTAAAATCCAAAAGTAAGATAGTATGATTGCACTATGGAAAGTCTGGGCATGCAAAGAAGGATTGTTGGGAGCTTCGGGACAAGAAGAAACAACATGAAGAAAACAAGGAGGTAAATGTGGCAACGGGTAATGTATGTCAGGATGATTTGATTCTTTCTTTTCATAATATTACTGAATCTTAGGTTTAAGATTCGGGGCTTCTTTCCATGCTATACTACATAGGCATTATTTTGTTGATTATGTTCAAGGATATTTTGGGCATATTTTTCTTGGTGATGATGAGCCTTGCAACATAGTTGGAAAAGGTTACATTCGAATTTATGATGCGAGAATGGGAATACTTGGCTATTGAAGGATGTCATACATGTGCCTACATTAAGTCACAATTTGATATCGATAGGGTAGTTCGTAAGTGATGGTTGTATTGTGATATTTCAAGTGAACTCTTGGAAGGTTACCAAGGGTGCTCTTTGGTGGTAAGAGGTAAGAAGTTTGGAACCTTGTATTTAACCAGCTTATAGGACTAATGTTTGTAATCTTGTGGCTTCAGAAGTAAATACAACATTGTGGCACTATAGGCTCGGTCATATGAGCCATAAGGGCATGGAGATCATAAAGAAGAATTTTCCTGGATATACAAAAATAGGTTTGGAGTTCCGTGAGGACTACATATATGGGAAACATAAGTGAGTAAGGTTTCGAAGGTTGTACTTGCAAAGAAAAAGAGTAAGTTATAGTTAGTGCATTCTGATGTGTGGGGGCTGGCTCGGGTATCATCTCTTAGGGGCTCAAGTTATTATGTTACTTTTATTGATGATGCAAAAAGGAAAGTTTGGGTTTATTGTATTAGAAACAAATTTGATGTATTTTACACTTTTGTTAAATGGAAAGCCTTAGTAGAGAATGAAACAGTCTTAAGCTAAAATGTCTTAGGTTAGATAATGGAGGGGAGTATTGCAACAATGAATTTAATGATTATTATTCTAAGAATGGAATCCACAGGAAAAATATGGTTCCAGGAACTCCATAGTAGAATGGGGTGTTAGAAAGGATGAACAGAACAATAATGGAACATGCTAGGAGCATGAGGTTACATGCAGGACTGCCTCTTTCTTTTTAGGTAGAAGCGGTGAGCACAACTGTGTACTTGATAAACAAAGGACCTTCAAGTGCCTTGGATGGAGGGATACCTGAGGAGGCTTAATATGGTAAGAAGGTTGATTATTCATTTCTTAGAGTCTTTGGATGTGAGGTGTTTTTCCATATAGATAAGGATGATATAACCAAGCTAGAGGCTAAATAAGAAAAATGTACTTTCATTGGTTATGGTGGTGATGACTTTGGATATAAATGTTGGATTATTAAGGACAAGAAAATCATTCGATCTAGGGATGTGGTTTTTAATGAGAAAGTC
The DNA here is from genome assembly GCA_018340775.1 of Taxus wallichiana var. yunnanensis. Taxonomy (NCBI): domain Eukaryota; kingdom Viridiplantae; phylum Streptophyta; class Pinopsida; order Cupressales; family Taxaceae; genus Taxus; species Taxus wallichiana. Next base: position 442,888,573 of record CM031243.1, on the reverse strand, counting down.
AGGTATAAGAAGTAGTTGTAGGAAAATAGGGAAGAATCTAAGAAATAATATGCAGTGGTAGAGGATCTTCCGGATGGTAAAGTGACACATGAATCAGTTCAGAACCTCCTCAATAGGAACCCCAAACTCCTATATTGAGGAGGTCTTCTAGGGTAAGAAGAGAACCTGAACATTTTTCTCCTTCTATTTATTATTTATTACTCACTGATAGTGGAGAGCCAGAGAGATTTGATGAAGCAATGCAAGTAGATGCTAAGAAGAAGTGGGAGCAAGCCATGGATGAGGAGAATCAGGATCTCATGGATAACCAGACATGGGATTTGGTGAAGCTACCCAAAGGAAAAAGAGAATTACAGAGAAATTGGGTGTTCAAAGTCAAAGAGGAAAAAGGAGGCAAGAAAAGATACAAGGCCCGGTTAGTGGTCAAGGGGTTTGCACAGAAAAAAGGTATAGATTTTGATGATATTTTTTCTCTTGTAGTAAAAATGACTTCTATTAGAACTGTTCTTGGAATAGTTGTAGCAAAATACTTACACTTAGAGAAAATTGATGTAAAGACTGCATTTCTCCATGGTGATTTGGAGGAGAATCTATATATGCAAAGAGCTAGAAGGATATGAGGTCAAAGGTAAAGAGGAGATGGTGTGCAAATTGAAGAAGAGCTTATATGGCTTGAAACAAGTTCGACGTCAATGGTATAATAAATTTGATAGCTTTATGATGGAGCAAGGTTATATTAGATGTAATTCTGACCATTGTGTGTATACAAAGAAATTTTAGGATGGTAGCTATATTATCCTATGTCTATATGTGGATGACATGTTGGTTGCAGGTAAAAACATGCAGGAAATAAAAGTACTCAAGAAGTAGCTAAGTGAATCCTTTGCTATGAAGGATTTAGGGACGTAAAAATAAATCCTTCGTATGAGGATATCTTGGGATAGGAAGGAATGGAAGCTAACTTTATCTCAGGAAGAGTACATTAAGAAAGTCTTGGAAAGGTTTAATATACAAGATGCTAAACCGGTTGGGACTCCTTTGGTAGGACATTTCAAGTTATCAAAGGAGCAGCGTCCCAAGACAGAGAGCAGAGAGAAACCAGATGTCCAAAGTACCTTACTCATCGGTGGTGGGTAGTTTTATGTATCCCATGGTGTGTAACAAGCTTGATTTTTCCCATGCAAAGGGGAGCAGTGAGTAGATTTATGAGTGATCCAAGTAGAGATCACTGATAGGCAGTAAAGTGGATCCTTCGATATTTGAGAGGGACCATGGGGATAGTTTTGTGCTACAGTGGATCAGACACCACTTTATGTGGTTATGTAGATTTAGATATGGCTGGAGATGTAGACAACAAGAGGAGCATGACAAGTTATGTTTACACTGTAGGTGGGACAACAGTGAGCTAGATTTCATGACTACAGAAGCTGGTGACTTTGTCAACCACAAAGGATGAGTATGTTTCGCCACAGAGGCAAGAAAAGAAATGATTTGGTTATAGCTATTTCTTGAGGATTTCGGGCATAAGCAGGAGGAAGGAAAACTTCATAGTGATAGTTAGAGTGTTATACACCTAGCTAAGAACTATGCTTTCCACTCTAGGATGAAGCATATACAGTTAAGGTACCATTTCATCAAGACAACTTTGGAGGAAGAGAAGTTGAAGCTAGAGAAGACTCATACCACCAAAATCCTGCAAGTACATGATGACCAAGGTGGTCACAAGAGAAAAATTGAAGCTTTGGTTACTCTTCACGAAAACTAGTGAAGGGTTGAGAAGCTTGCTAAGAGGAAAAATAGTATCCACGTGGGAGATTGTTAGGTTGTGGAGTCTATTTTCATGTGAGAAAGTGTTGAAGACTGTACACTAAGAGTACTATACACTCGTACTTTTTTGGTTTAAAACATGCCCGATATATCGAGAAACATGCTTTTCTCATATGGGCAGGATTTTTGACCCATAGGTTTATGGGACGATTTTGGCCCATGGTTTTAATACCCATGGTTTTGTAAAACTACTTAAGTAGTTTTCTACTTATATGGTTTTATGCATATGGTATGCATAATGTAACATTGCAGATGTGTTTTGAATTCAGGTGTGAATTTTATAAAGTTTGTTGAGCATAGCTCCAAATAGATCTAGGTATTGTATTGAGAGAGCAAAGTGGTTTGTAATAAAATATGAGCAAGTGATTCTTGGTGGACATAGCCCAAATTGGGTGAACCACATTAAATATTGTATGTTTGTGTTGTGTTATTTTATTCTACACTATTATTTGAGATTTGTAATATTTTCTACATATTAGTTTCTATTGTTACGATTACTGTGAGGGATTACTCCACATATTTTATCCCTTATTTCCTAACATTAATAACTCAATGATTTTTGCCACTTCGAGTCTAACCAATGATCTCCAATTATAGCTTCCTTAGGCTCAAGATTCATTCCAATATTCACTCGCTTTATCTTTATAGGTTCATGATAGGCACACGTGGTCTTATCCGCATTGTCCAATACCTCATGCCTTCCTGTTGAATGGTTTATATCTAGATTATCTACTTCTTCATCATCCACTAAGTAGATAATTTTTCCTTTCTCTTTCTCAAGGAAAACCTATTGAATCAATATGGAATTGGCCTCTGGTTCTTTATCAAGATGCGCTCCTGAGTCATCCTTAACTAATAATTCCTAGAGGAGTTTTTCAGCCTTGTCACTATCTCCTATAGTTATGCACTTGATAACTTTCAATGCTTCTTCTACCAGAGGTTTTGTAGAGAAGAAGTCAAATGTTTGTGCCATTCCTGTAACTAAATTATGCCAATTTCTAGTTTCTCTATGGATTTCTACATATACATACTAAGCACGCACGCAACCTTGTAAAGTGGAATAAAACCGGTGCACCCATAGTGAATGTGGTAAAGCTTCTTGCCCTTCTGTCACGAGAGAGTCTCTCACACTTTTGAACATGGTGTTGAACAATTTTATCACAAAGTGATAATTACATATTTATGTAGGTGCATTGCTCCTAAAGAACCTAGTAGCAAGAACAACCCCAATTTCATTCCATTCGACCGGGTTATCCTCGTGGACCACCCACCAAAGATGTTGTTATCCCACATAGTGTATATGCTAGCATATTTATCCTCTCCAATGGGTCTATCCATTTTTCTTCCATGTCATACAGAATACCATGGGATCCCCTTACCCTATGTAACAAGGTACCGAGATATTACCTATTCTTCTTATATAACATGGTTTAGTGCCTCGAGGAAATATGCTCTTTACTTCGTGCCCTACCAACTCAAAAGTGCATGTGAGCCCGATTATCACAGAAATAATTGTAGTATCACTAATAGACTATGAATCCTCCTACTGAATTAACACTTCTTTGGTTGGTTCAATCATCTCTAGATCTTGGATGACACGTACATTAATCCTATTTAGATCTTCTTCACTTAAGGGCTCAACATAGGGCATGAAATTTCCATCTATTAAAGGGATAATGACCCTTTCCTCTTTATTTTAAAAACTGATATAGCCCTTGTTGAACCATAGATCAACATTATTTGCATAGCACCAAGGATGCCCTAATAGAGCTAGGAAGCTATTTGATTCTGCCAGCACTAAAACTTCAAAGTCTCCAATGAACTTTTCTCCTCATATGGTAATGGATGCATCTTTTAAAAATTCTATGGGAGTGGCCTTAGTCCGATTAGCCATGAATAATAAATTAAAGAATGGTTGCAATGGGGGTCTCTCCATTTGTACCCATGCATCCAAAGTGAGAACATTGAATTTTTTGCTCGTATTAATCGGTAAGATATTAATCAATAGCCACCCATCCATAACAACATTCGAATAATTTCCTTGTTATAATTCAAAGCTATGAGGAGGTAGATTTGCATGCGGGATCTGTCATCTAGTTTTAATACTTTCGCGAGGAGTGTTCCCTTTCAACCAACTTCCTAACAATGGAATTATGTTCTCCTGCGTCGCAACATTTTGCACACTTCTCTTAAGTCATCTATATCATTTTGACCTGTCTCTCGATGCTTTCTTCGCTCCTTTAAATATTATATCTCACCCTAAAGATTCCTTAGCACTTCCCTAGTATCCCGATAATCCTCCTTTTGATAGATAGGATCTAGGTACAATGCATGAAGAACGTCATCCTTAGTGATGGTAGGTTTTTACTATAATGCCTCCCTGACACGTGCTACCTCAGCATGAGTCGTGATCTTCACTTGTAGTGCCTCATATTCTACTCCCATCTTGGGCATCCATTGATTGTCCACAAAATTTTATATCCTAACCATCCATGCACCCTTATTTTCTTGTTTATGTTGTTTACTCAGGTGCTCATATAAGTCTTGGCACTCTTCATAGCTATGGTTCTTCCCACAGAAAGAACATGCAATATTCTAAGGACACTCGTGCCTATATTGGTTAGGAGATCCACATGTATAACATGTTCTGCGAGGATACTCACTTCTTCCACCACCATGGTATCCTCGACCTCTGCAACAACTACCTTCAGAACGCCCTCATTCCGATCATAGTGTGCTTGATTATGCTCCCGATCCCGATGCAAATTCTTTCCCTTAGAGTTATCTGAAACTCTTGTCTGTCATACACCAATATGAATAACATCATGTATCTATCCAATCAACTGACAGTCCTTCGTGTCATGTGTTGTGGACCTGCAGATTTTACAGTAGCCTGAAATGTTCTTCCTTATCACACATTACAATAATGGAAAGTGGTTAGCATCATGGTTTAAGCGGCATATCTCACAATCCATCAGCAATGAGCATGTTGTTCTACAAGGACAACTATCATTTGTGTGACTCTCTACTTCACAATCTATACACAAAATTACTGAGCTCATTTCATGGGCTGAATTTGTTGATAATTTCTCTAGTTGTTTTTCCATAGTTTTAATCTGGGCCTATCAGAATGGGCTAACACCAGTGTTAATACTCCCACCTTCCTCAACACGTAACACTACTTCTAATGCCTCACATGGATCAATATATGTCTTATGTTACAAAACCCTCCTAAATGGTGTAATCAATCCCCCAACAAACCTATGTGCATGTTGGCTTGTGTGTATGTCATAAGAAAGCTTTGATAACAATGTTTTAAACTATGCATCATACTCTCTAACACTTTCAATAGTGTCTTTCTTAATATCTTTGAGGGTACTTATACTCTTTTGATCAAACTCAGGGATATGAAACTCTTTTAAAAACACATCCTTAAATGTTGCATAATCCATGCAAGTCTGATCAGGTAAAACTTCATGTACCACTTTATGTGCGCCCTTGTAATGTAGTAGAAAATTTACTTGCCCTATGCTCAGAATCTCTGATTCCTTTTGTGCACCAAAATATTTCACACATATGCACATGTTCAACAACATATTCTATGCCCCTATACTCTAGAAGATGTAAAGACATTACCATATAAATATTTAGGGGTTGGGGTGGACCTTTCCCACCTGATCCAAAACCTCTAGTGTTTACCCTACCTCCATAACCTCTAGATCAACCTGAACCAGAACTTCCCATGCATCTTGATCCCGAACATGTAGCTAGAATAGGTCATGTAGACATACTCCTTGTGCTATGACAGTAGTACTATATTAAACCCATATGGTTTGTGAAGTAGTTCCACTTCCAAAAGTGAATCCAAAATTTAGTGCACTCATATTCTATGCAGACGATGCACTTGAAAACACACCTTTAAATAAAAATGAAGCCATATGTACTGCCATTGATGTACTTTCTCTCTTACTTCCCAAAATTTCTTGTTGATTACTTTTCGTACTAGATATTGGAAAACCAAGCACAAGGGCTAGGTTACCGTGTGGATTCGATGCATGCCTATGGCCCAGTCATCTCTCCCTCCTTGTGAGGCCGAGGAGGGTTCCCTATCATTATTTCTCAGATAAGGGAGTTCCTGATGCTCTGCTCCACATCTTCTATGTGAGCTCCAAATCCTTCACGAGCCATCTCTCTCCTCAACTCCATCCATGTTGCAACATCATGTTGCTTCTCTATCTCCCTCTCGTATGCCTCATTATACTTAAGCCACCTTTATTATCTTTGCCATACCACCGCTAAGTCTACCATCCTTGACCAATCTTGTCCCCGTCCCCACATGTGGTGGGATTTAGTTAGCCATTGGTTTACTCTCCAGGTTCAAAGTTACCATTAAGATCTTGATTTCCAGCAGAATGACTTGTAGATAAGCTCCTATGGATGTTGTAAGAACTGGAATTAAGCTACCTCTAGACATGAATAAGTGGAAATTGATTATTCCAAGATATAACTATTCAAGACACCACAAAACCACGTTTCCACGGATCGAGTCCAAATCAGATCAACATCATAAAGGGCTTGGAATTCTTCTTGCATTTAGAAAAGTGTGTGATACCTCTAATTCTAGTTAGATGTGTAAGAAACCAACCATTCATACAGTTTGACTAAAAAGATAGCGCAAAAAAATCTCATATAAGTTGTCATAAAGATTATGTTCTACCCAAGTACGCACATTGAACTCAGATCCAATGCTAAACCACCATGCGTATTTTTCCTCTATATTGCATATCCATTCTTCAATACTTGCTAAGGTCAACAGATATATATTTATTATGAAGCATCCTGAAAACAATTGAAAAAGAGGTCCCAACAACGAAACCAATGATATAGCCTAGAATTTAGAGACACAAACCCAATGAAACCCTATGCGCTGGCACATCACTCAGCCTAGACTGAGTGCTCACCTGAAGCACGTAATGGTACCAGGTCCCTCTTTAGGGTTGTTGTAGCAAGATGTTAGCATGACGAAGACTTAACATATATAGTTCTATTACTAGCACATCACTCTACAGAGCATACCAGATCTATATCCAAGGAAAAATAGAACTAAGTACTAACCATGATGAGATCAAAAGCATACTAGATTCAGATACTCATAGAACTAATACTTAGATTCAATCAATATCCTCCATTATATTCAATGCATTAAGTTACAGAAGCTTCATTACAATATCAAAAGTATGCGCGTAGTAGCATAACATTGTATGTCTTGATCTCATCACCTCTCTATCACGATCTCCTCTATATTTTCTTATCTCTATATTACATAGCCTATACATATATATAAGGGTGGGGAATTACCCTTCACTACTTATCCTTTCCAATAATACGTCGCATGCTATTCTTAACCACACACCTTTACAACACTAGCCACACATGCAAATGCACTAACAATAGATTACTACTAGCTAACTGAAAGTAGCAGATCTATTTCTTATCTGTGTCGATGAAATTTTCTTTATATCCAATCCTCCAAAATATCTAATGTGTGGTGCACACATCCTTGCCTTTTTTGTGCTCGCACACCATCTCTAAAATTAGACCTTTATGAGTGAAAATAGATAAGCCCCAAAAATGAACTGTTGTTACGCACGTGTGTCCTCCCTATCCATTTGCACCTTTGCGTATGAATTTATTTCCCATACAAAATTCTTGTGTGCTCTCTATGTTAAGTGTTCTTTTATCAACAGAGGTGCGATGAAGGTTGTAGTAAGAGGCAATATGGAAGGTACGGTTGAAGAGAAGGGAATGGCATAGGTTATGATTTGGATCTTTGGAAGTGGTGTAGGTATGGGAGGTGGAAAGGATGTAGGTGACGGGAAGGAATAAGATATGTAGGTAATTTGGGTGCAATAGAGGATCGTGATGAGGTACGTTGTTGTGTTTTTAGTTTACTCTTGGTAGGAGGCTACTTGGCCAAGGTTGATGGGTGGGGAACTAGGATAGATGGAAGTGGTGAAGGTGACAAAGGGGTAGTGGGTGCAAAGTGGTGTATGCAGCCTAAAGGTTGGGTCTTCTTCTTAAGTGGGGGAATATTCTTTGTGATTTCTTGTGAGGACATGGCTAAATCTAGTTTGACAAGAGGATGGACCAAGCTTGATGTCGACATGACTCCCAATGTGGCAATGGGTCTAGATGCAAAGGAAGATATAGGTGCAGGTAAGGTTTTAGGCATAGGAAAAATTTCATTTTATGGTAAAGGTTTAGGTGTGGGTGAGGGTGATGAAGAAGGGGTTGTTACAACTGGCATGGGCATGGTGGGTTTGGTTGTCTGAAACACCTTTGGATAGATCGTGGAAGTATCAATAGACAAAATTTGCATCTGAGTTGAGAAAGGTAGCCAAAGGCATCCCCAAAGCATGAAATTGTCAACATAATTCAAGAATTCGACCAAACGTGAAAATGACACCACTGTAAGGGGAGATATGTTGATTTGGTAGTGATCCCTATAAAGAATGTCTGTGAGACAGGGAAATGGTTGGTTTCAAATCTGTGGGTAAAAGAGATGAGAGAAAATCAATAGGATCCTTGAAAGCCAATGGAGAATTGTCACCAATAGGAAGGGGCGCTGCTAATGGATCCCTTGTAGGTAGGGGAGATTACAAGTTAGATGTGATAAGTTCATATTTTGGAAAAGAATAAGGTAAGCATGACTCTCCTAGGGTAGAAGAGCAAATACTACGGGTTGTTCGTCTCGCCAAAGGTGAGTGTGGGAAACCGCATCGCAAATAAGGCAAACTCTTCGTGGGTGAAGGAGGAAATAAGGGAGACTCCTCTATGGGTAAAGGAGCAGATGAAAGGATTCCCTGCATGGTCAAAAGATCTCATGCAAGAATCTCCTTGATAAATGGAGTAGGAGGAAATTGAGCAGAAGAACTGGTATGATGTCAAAAACAACATGAACCTCATGAATGTTACTATCATTGGTCGAGGTTTCACCAATTTGGTTAGATGATGGGGTGTGATTTGGGAATGGCTTCTTGAAGATGTGAAGGTTCTGATTAGCTAGTGCATTAGGATTATCCAAGATGATATCTCCATTATCTAACATTTCTTGGATAATATTTTTAAAATTTATACAATTACTATCCTCTAACATGATGATAGTTATCGTAATCATTTTCTTTGTACTTTGCAGCACGGGAAAAGAGGGGTCAAAACCAATATGTGGTTTGACAGGTTGGAAGAGTGACTTCTCCAGATTTTATAAGTTTTTCTAAAACTGAGGAGTAGGGTTCTCCTATGGGAGCATATTTTTGTTACTCCCTCTTGAACCGGAAAGCTTTGAACAAGAACAATATTGGAAGAAGGCTTTGATTTGTTAGATGGGTGAGATGGGTTAGATTTCAAAACTACTGTGTTGGTAGATCCTTTTTCTTTAGAGTAATTATTTTACGGTTTGGAAGAAGAAGAGGTATCATTTGATTTAAATGTAATGTTCTTGTTATGAAATTATATCTTATTCTCTTCAATGGCACAAATTTCAAGTTTCCAAGCCATGGTGAATGCCTCATCAAATGTGCGGAAGGTTTTAACTTGGAGAGCTAGTGAGATGTGTCTAGTGCAAGCCCTGTGAACAAATCTATTAAATTGGTTTGAGGCATTTGGATTGTGAGTTGGTTGATCAGGCTCCGTCAATGAGCAAAAAAATTTACGATAGATGCGTCGTCGTATTGGTGTGTCGCATAAAAATCAGTCATGGTGACCTTCTTGACAATGTTGATAGAAAAGTGGTATAGGAAAGCTTGAGATACTTGGTTAAATGATAAAATGGAGTGCCTAGGTAGAGAATTATACCAATCCAATGCAGGTCATGTTAATGACATGGGAAATGTTCATAGGAGCAACATGTCATCTTGAGTGATTAGATAACACATGTGTTTAAAAAATCGCAAGTGTTGTTGCAGGTCTTATTTGTTCTTTGAATCACTTGAATTAAGTCATTTCCCAATGTGTAGGGTATGGACGAATCAGTACAAAAAAGTGAATAGGCTCGTTACAGATCTCATCATAAGTTAGAGCATTACACGAGCTAGAGATAGAGGCTTCTAATGTTTGCATCTTTTCCATCATCATTTTGATAAGATCATTGGTAGGTTGTGATGACTGGGCACCCCCTACAATATAAGGGGTAGATGAGGAGGGTATGACATGGGTGGCATCCTAGTATGTGGTGGTACCGAGTATGAAAATTGTGAGGAAGGAAGGTAGGCCAAAATTGTAAAACGGCAAGTATCCCGAATAAGTGATAGATGAAATAGGGAGGTGGATTGGATGTAAAGACTCTTGTAGCAATTAGAGGAAGAGACTACGGGGTGGAGAGGAAAATGTTTTGGAAGGAATTTTAGGGCTTCCTTCGCCATTAGTGGCTGAGATGTGATAAGTATATGAGAGATGGTGGATGTAGATAGACCTACACTCAAGGAGATTGATAAAGGCATGGTTGACATTATAGGATCAACAGATGTCAAAGGAATGATAGATTCCATAGGTGTAGATGATATCAATGATGTAGTGTCAAGCTGGGAAACCACAGGTGGTAAGGTGGAAGAGGGTAAGGATAAGCTAGTATTAGATGATGCAGAAGTGGGTGCGAGGGTAGGAGGAATGGACATAGGCATGCCATATACAAGATGCCCTGATTAAATGATGGTATATGAATGAGTGAGATAATACTGCAGAGTAGCGGGGTTGTGATCAAGGAGTCTTGTGAACTCCTCATCACTAGTGGGTATGGAAAGAGCCTGATTGGGGTCCATGGGTGATGAGATTGAAGGGGGTGATGGGCTAGGTGGGAGTGGCTAGTGGCTAGCATGAAACATGAGAGTGTTAGCTTGTTTATGAGTCAAAACCATGTGACTAATAATAAAATAGGTATTATGAGCTTCGCTAATGATGTAAAAACACATAAGTAATGGGGAAAATTAGTCTAAAATGAGTGATTATATCATTGTTCTAATTGGAAAGTCAAAATATAGAGACCGACGTCGGTTGGGGTAACTGATGTCGGTATGAGGGTAACCACCGCCGGTCGGCTCAGACTAATGTTGGTTATTGTGAAAAGTGAGAGATTCAAATATTTGGCAATGAAAGGTGAAAATGGGTCAACCTGGATCCTAAAAATGATATCAGAGATTCAAGAGTGGGATAAAAATGGTAGAACAAACCATGAAAATAATAGGAAGGTGGAGAATACTATTCGGAAAAAATAACCAAAAAGTATATAAACCGATGTCGGTTAGTTAACCTATACAGGTAAGATGATACAACTGATTGTGGTTGTTGGACCAATATTAGTTGCTGTGAAATATGGGAAGAGAGGAAAAATTAAGTTTTGGTGATTTAGATCAAATAAAAGGCCCAACCTAGAGACTAAGTATGGCTATGAGGAGTCCTAATAAACCCAGAATAAAATTGGAATACACCAATCATGACGTGGGGTGTACAAGAATATGAACAAATGAAGAAATGAAACTCACACCTCAAAACACAAGTAGACAAAAGCTAACAAACACGAAATCCTAAGATGTAGATTTTATGTTATGGCTTATGCCATTTAGACCGATCATTGTAAGCGTGGATAGAATTTGTGGTAAACAAAGGTGCCCTGTAAAATCTGATAAGTATGGTTGGTTTCAGGTACATTTTAGCGTGGGATATCCTTCTCCGAGATGATGACTCAATAGAGAAACTAACTAGAGCCCACTGTCAATCCTCTGATCTTGTGATTGTTAAAAGCTTCTTCTGGGAAAGATGTTGTTTAAGAAATGTGTAATTTGTTTTTAGTGATTTGGTATAAAGAGTGTGTAAAATGTGAGCTACGGTTCAATTTTTCAACCATCAGCTAGGCATGACTTCTAACATATAGGTTGCCCACAATTTAGATTATTTATAATGCAACAAACTCAACAATGTAAGTGCACAATTTTTAAACCCTAAATCTACAAATTATATTTGATGATAACAAATTATGAAGAGGTTAAGGGTATGATTTTCACTAAATGCAATGTAAAAAAATGATAGAAAATTTCTTTTTAATCCCAAATATTAACTCACTAAGATAATCAAAAGACAATAATATTTCTAGAGAAGAAGCTTAATGTGAACTCATTTCGAATGAAAATAGACACACAAGCTTTTCCTAGGAGTGAACAACGCAAAGAACCCGATGGGTCCCACCGGGCATGTCAAGATGTTTCACCTAATTTGTTTCTTTAGGTTAAAACTAAATAGGAAATAGGTTGGGAGAAATAGGTTGAATGCACGCATTACTAACTTGTTTTATCCAATCTGATCATGAAGAGCTTCCCTTTGACTAGGAGTAACAAATTGTATAAGAAACACAACAAGACCACCAAATAGTTTTAAAAATATAGGTTAGTGGACTACATAGTGAGTGTTATATCCAGAAGCAAGGTGCTTCCTAGAGGTCATCAATCCTCCTTTAAATACAATTTAATGCAAATATCATGTAGTAAGGAAATCCTACTATAGTTAGACTTAGGTATCTCATGAAAATACAATAAGAAAATATAATCTAACAAGCAAGGTTATGATTAAATTTGGAGGTTTGGTAGGTTATTTTGGGTTTTTGCACAGTGTCCTGCGGGGGTTTTAGATTTGATCAAGTAAGGTCTAGATTAGTTTTAGTTGATTGAGAGGCTTGCTGGTCAAAAGGAATGAAATGACATAGAGACCAATATTAGTCATGTGACTGATGTCGGTATAGAGGTGAAACCAAAAACAGTTAGGTAATTGGTGTCGGTAGGGGAAATTAACAATAATTTGATAAAAATGGTTTTTGGGCTTCTTTGTGATTGCATAGAGAGTGAGAAGGGTGTGGTTAGGTTTGTAATATTACTGAGAAGACTCAGGGATACAGAGGGGGAATTCATAGAAGGAAAAAGGCTATAGGTGGTTGGGTTGGTAGATTGGAGGGGAGGTGGAGATAAAGGAATACATGTAGAAATAAAGTATAATGAAAGAGGTAAGGAATATATACTTTAAGCAAGCACAATATGATCAAAATCATGAATACTTACTTGCCTTTACAAATCTAGTAGGTGAAGGTGGATGGTAGTTGATCCGTGAAGAGATTCTAGAGTCAATGTCATGGCAAGTACTCCCATAATGTTCTCGTGAGTATTCCAATGCTCTAGAAGGAGAACTGGATGCTTGCTTAGGCTTGTGGTTGAGTATTTTGTGTTGTTTAGATGCTGAGAGGCTTTGGATTCATGCTTGAATGTAATAGTTCTCTCAAAATTGAAAATGACCAACCCCGAGAAAAGCTTGTAAAATTTTATATAAAGAAACTGATGGTGGTTAGTTGACTAATGCCGATTGAGGAATAACTAGCATCGGTTGAGGTAGATAAGTCTAGGTTTGCCAAAAATGGCCTAATCTTTGCTATTTTTGGCATGATTGATATCCTTAATCCGGGTCTCAAGTGATAGAGTCCACCCAGATAAGTATGAGTTCTTCTAGGAGAGGTAGTGGGAGTTAATGTTAGGTTTAGACTAAGTCTTAGTTGGTTAGGATTGGTATAGAATTAGTCTTAATTAATTAATAGGTTGTGAATGGGTCTTTGAGTGAGGTGGATAGGTGAGTTGGTCGTAGGTGAGGTGGATGGGTGAGGTAATTAATTAATTTTATTATTGTAATGAAATTAATTAACATGTGTGCACTAGGGACATGAGTGGGTATAGTATGAATTTATTTAATTGATGGGGGTTAAGGGAAGTTGTGCCGCTTTTTTAGTGTCTACAACCGAAAAGGAAAATATATATATTGTGATGGGGGCACAACATTTATGAGTATATACAATAATAGAAGATTAATTAATTACACTAGACCCTTATAATGCAATAAGGAAACACCTTTGGGAAAAAATATGTCATCAAATAATATGGTCCAAGGTGGAAAAATTCCTATTGTAGATAGAAAGAGAAAAATATTTAACCTGGGACAAGCTAAAAAATAAATGGGAACATGGCCCTTTATGGCACCTCATGTGCAGAAAGCATGAGGAAACAATTGAACAATTTTTCTACAAATTCAATGTTGAGAATGGGATATGAGACAAAGGTGTCAAATTCTAAAGAAAATATTACATGTATAAACATGACATCCCAAAAACTATGGAACAATGAAGAAAAAACCCTTTACATGTCCAACCCTTAATAGAGCATTGGATATCTTCCCAATATTTTTACTCTAAACTACATGGAAGGAATGAAACTAATATATGTTTATAAAACAAGGTAAATATCCTAGTATCATGTGGTACAGCATTGAAAGAACCCTATACAAATCAATGGTAGCATAAAAAAGCAAGAGAGTACATTTACAAAATTTTAAAAGCATGAAAAAAATATCTTAGAAATTTGGAATATCATACCACATCAAATTTTAAGTGTGGAAGAATCTCCAAATGCATAAGCTCTTGGTATAGAACAATGGTTGCCTCCTTTACACTCTAACTCCTTGATTAAGCTAAAATTTGATGGTGTTTTTGACAAATTCAATACCAACAGGATTTGGTGGCACTTTCAGATATAGTAAAGGAAAAATCCCCATATTGTTTTAGGACATAGAGGCATGGAAACCATAAAATTTGTAGCACTAAAATATTTGGAGTAGGGTTGGAAACTCACTTTGAAGCATCAACACTTACACCTAGTTATAAAAGGGGACTCGTAAATTGTGATAAAAAAATGTCACCAAAATCCTCAAACGAACCCCTTGCTCCAAGGTACTCAAAAGTTGAAAAATTGAAGCAAACACAAAATGGATTAAATTACCTTCTCCCAAAAAATGTAGGCATCCAAAATTCCCATGTCAAGAGGAAAGCCAATAAGATAAAATATAGAATAAAAATGATGGGTGTGGAAATATTAACCAATGATCTAGATTCATCTTGGGATGAAGTTCGAATAATCCACTCAAGTCATATTTTCTCAACATCAATCTTCACAATCTACAACACCTTAATGGTTTGATAGGGATAATATGGGAGAAGGCGTTTGTTGATAAGGGAGGCTACATGGCCAACCCCAACAAATCCCTCATGCCAAAACATCATAGTGAGCATGATGATGACTATTATCTTATCAATGATCCTATGTGGAGATAAATTACTTCATGACCTCCACAAAACATTCCTTGCATGTATAAATTAGGGGATGAGTAGTAAATTTCCCCTCCTCATGATTACCATCATGTAAAAAAATAGAGAGCACTTACCACCACCTCATACAAGCCTTCTAGGGTTATGAAGGTGCCAATTCCGAGAAGACAAAAAATGACCAGGAATGGTACTTGGTCATTTATCTTGCTAGTTACTTCTACAATGTTGATTTAATTTGTAAGTCTTGTAACCAAAGACAAAATATCAGTTTAAGTCTATTTTTGTTTAATATATCAATAATAAGGCCCTCGTCCAAGTCATCATTTTTTATATTTTCATCAACTTTCAAGGCCAAGATCAAATGAATAGAATATAATGCACCTATGCACTTATATGAAAATATATGGCACCTCAGTAGCTCATATATATTTTTTTGTAAGATTTGTGTACATATGTATTGTTATCTCTAATAATAAACTTAATCGGATTATTATAAAAATAAAACAGTATTGGAGTGATCATAAAAGGGTGATTTAAGATTTTTTTTTCTAATTCTATGACATTAGTAGAGATAGTTTGTTGAGTTGTAATATATGGTTTTGGTTGTCGTAGGTATTATATGTGAAATTGATATGTATGGTACAAAGAAATGATTTTCAAAGATATAAAGTATATATTCAAATAATGTATCGATAACTATTGGCTATCTCTTGTTACAAAGATGCATTAATATTTTGGTTTCTCTTCTAGCCCAAATGTTTGGAGTAGGGTTAGAAACTCACTTTGAATCATCAACACTTACACCTAGTTATAAAAGGGGACTCATAAATTGTGATAAAAAATGTCACCAAAATCCTCAAATGAACCCCTTGCTCCAAGGTACTCAAAAGTTGAAAAATTGAAGCAAACACAAAATGGATTAAATTACCTTCTCCCAAAAATGTAGGCATCCAAACTTCCCATGTCAAGAGGAAATCCAATAAGATAAAATATAGAATAAAAATGATGGGTGTGGAAATATTAACCAATGATCTAGATTCATCTTGGGATGAAGTTCGAATAATCCACTCAAGTCATATTTTCTCAACATCAATCTTCATAATCTACAACACCTTAATGGTTTGATAGGGATAATATGGGAGAAGGTGTTTGTTGATAAGGGAGGCTACATGGCCAACCCCCAACAAATCCCTCATGCCAAAACATCATAGTGAGCATGATGATGACTATTATCTTATCAATGATCCTATGTGGAGATAAATTACTTCATGACCTCCACAAAACATTCCTTGCATGTATAAATTAGGGGATAGAGTAGTAAATTTCCCCCTCATGATTACCATCATGTAAAAAAATAGAGAGCACTTACCAGCACCTCATACAAGCCTTCTAAGGTTATGAAGGTGCCAATTCTCGAGAAGATAAAAATGACCAAGAATGGTACTTGGTCATTTATCTTGCTAGTTACTTCTACAATGTTGATTTAATTTGTAAGTCTAGTAACCAATGACAAAATATAAATTTAAGTCTATTTTTGTTTAATATATCAATATTAAGGCCCTCGTCCAAGTCATCATTTTCTTATATTTTCATCAACTTTCAAGGCCAAGATCAAATGAATAGAATATAATGCACCTATGCACTTATATGAAAATATGTGGCACCTCAAGTAGCTCATATATCATTTTTGGTATGATTTGTGTACATATGTATTGTTATCTCTAATAATAAAGTGAATCGGATTATTATAAAAATAAAACACTATTGGAGTGATCATAAAAGGGTGATTTAAGATTTTTTTCTAATTCTACGACATTAGTGGAGATAGTTTGTTGAGTTGTAATATATGGTTTTGGTTGTTGTAGGTATTATATGTGAAATTGATATGTATGGTACAAAGCAATGATTTTCAAAGATATAAAGTATGTATTCAAATAATGTATCAATAACTATTGGCTATCTCTTGTTACAAAGATGCATTAATATTTTGGTTTCTCTGAGAGCCCAAATGTTTGATTCACTATATAATCTCTATGTTCGAAGCAATTTTTATACAAGTTCATCATCCTTTTCATATTTGATTATTTTTCATCAAAACGGTTATTTTAGCAAAGACTTTGATAATGTCATCCATCACTAACTTCAATTTATACTATGTAATCTATCACCAATGTCAATAATGAATTTTCCTTTCCTTAGTGTGTAGTTAATGTATATTACTAGATCTTGGTCGATTTCAAATACATGTGTTTTTAATTTTAATATACTAAATGACATTTAAGCGATGTAAAGGTGATGCAAAGTTTTTAATTTTTATAAATTTTTAATGTATGGTACAAATCAATGATTTTCAAAGATATAAAGTATGTATTCAAATAATGTATCGATAACTATTGGCTATCTATTATTACAAAGCCACATTAATATTTTGGTTTCTCTTTTGAGCCCAAATGTTTGATTCACTACATAATCTCTATGTTCAAGAAGCAATTTGTATACAAGTTCATCATCCTTTTCATATTTGATTATGTAGTTGGTGTTGGATTACTAGATCTTGGTCGATTTCTAATACATGTGTTTTTTAATTTTAATATACTAAACGACATTTAAGTGAAGTAAAGGTGATGCAAAGTTTTTAATTTTTATTATAAATAGTAATTTAATATATTTTTTAATAATTGAATAACACAAAAGTAATGCCAAGTTATTAGTTTTGGGTTGGTACAAGGTGACAAAAAGTTCACGAGAACTAAAAAGAATTAGTTGTTTCATTTTTACACAACCTTTATGCCACAAAAGTTAATATAATTTTTCAAAATTTATCATAAAAACATGAAAAAATAATAATTTTTGCTATAAATTTAAACCTATTTGTGGTATTTGTTCCAATTAATATAAAAGTAATTGATGTAAATGGGATCATATGTTTTAGGAATGTCATACACCTTATTAAGTAAAACCCAAATCCTAATAAAACATTGGGTATTTAAAGGAAACAAAAATGAGAGCTCAAATAACTATGTTAGTCAATTTACATACCAAAAATGCCGTAAAAAGTTTTGGCTGAATTTTTAAGATCCTTCATTTTCCATTTTAATGACTTGATTTGACCTTATTTTTTCCTTATTGTTGAACAAAAGAATTAGTGTATTTTTATGTTGTTCAAGTATATATATTTGAATCTAAATTAATTAGGCAATATATTCAATATCGAAAAGAAAAAGTTCTTGCAATATGTTGACATTGCATTTATAAATCAATTATTGCATGGATACATTTTTATCTTTTTCTTTTTGGATTTATTTTAATGTTATAAATTTTTTAAAAATATTTATTTTATTATTTCAAGAAGTCAAGTTTCATATTCTTCTATTCATATAAAGGAAGTTTGGTAAATACTCTCAAAAATCATTAATTCCACGAAAATCATTAATTCCACGAAAGTAAGTATTAATTTATTAGTTGAGAAATAAAATAATTTATTAAGAATATTAATATTAGGTTATAGGAATAGTTAGAGTTTATAATTTTAGTATTAGGATTATTTATTTTGAGTAATATGTTATTATGTTGATAGGCATTCTATGATGGAAAGTAAGGTTGTAATAGAGTCTATTGTTCAATTTTATTCTTGACATTAAATATCGAGTTCATTTGACTGTCGTGTGATAGTTCATTCATAAATTTAACTTTTATTGGACTGTCACTTAAATAATTTTGTTTCTTTTTTCTTACAGAAATCAATAAAAAATTAATATCTTGATCATGTAGTAATGTTTGGGTCTTTTTTATTTCTTGAATTGATATTTTTGAGACCGACAAAAATGATTCTATTTGTCACAAATCAATGGGAAATTGATAGAAATTTTAAGGAAGTTATTTATTAAAGAGGTATGTAAAAATCAAACCTAGGAACCTTGAAATTGATATCTATTGATGTACTTCATAGATACATTTATTATATTATATTTATTTTTAATTGTTACTTTTTTTTTGCTATATTTATACTACACTTGCATAATTAAATATGTGCCTCATGATTAATATCTCTCGGTGTATTTCAAATAGATGTATTTAAGATAACTATACTAATTTATTCATATTTTTTGTTATGTATTTGAAACATTAGGGTAGACCTTATGTGTGTTAATTGTACATATTATTATATTATAATATACTAGTTCTTTATGAATTTAAAATGGAAATAAGAATATTGCATATATTTTGTAGGCAATTTGTCACTCAAATAAAGATGATTTCGACATTGATGTTGACAATGTTGATTCTAATAATAATAGTAGTGGTAGTGGTGTTGTTGGTGCATGCATAAATTGTTTTGTTGTTGTTGTTGTTGTGATGGTGATGTGGTGATGGAGAAGGAATATAAATAAACAATTTTTTGTGTTGGACTATACCTCAATTTTTCATATTATTGTTTGATTTATTTTTATGAGAATAATTGTTAATGTTTTAGTCTAATATTCGAGATGGATATATATTTAAAATTTATATTATTTAACAATTATTTTTTTCTTAACTATTTTGTAATATATTAAATGTTAATGTTGTCTATTCATTAATTAAGATTTGAAAACTTATTAAAAAAATTCAATTTAAATGTATGTTATAATAAAATGAGACTTATTGTCTATTCTATAAAATTATACATTATATTATGTACAATTTAAATCTATTATATTTTTCGAGATAAAAATTAATTTCCAACCAAAATTTATTAGAAAAAAATATGATGTAATTTTTGTCAATATAATTAAAGTGAATATTGAAAGGAACGATAACCAGATCGTACCAAGCCAAGAACACAGATGCTAATCAAACACCACGATCAATAAGATGAAAGCAATTCGCTAGAATAACTTTACATAAAACCTTTGCAAACAAATGAACAACAATATCATATATTATTATGGAACTCAATGCAATACATTGAGAATGGGCCTTGCTTAAATAGGCAAGGAATAACAATATAAAAACCAAATCAAGGTTGTACATTAAGCCATAAATCAAGGAAATCACTAGGCATCAAAGAACTAGTCAAGACCATAGATTTAGGAGAGAACTAGACATCAAGGATCTAGTCAATACCATAGATCAAGGAAAGAACTATACCTAACAACTAGATAATATCTAAATAAGATAAAAGAAATATCCACACACATAAGTGGGTGAGGATAAATACAATAAAGGTAAATAAAGTACCTAGGTGAACATGAGCTAAGGTAAATACCTACTCTAACACCCCCTCAAGTGAAGCTAGGGGCCAAAATAGAAGTGGCATGTCAATAGTATGAGTCCCGACAACTAGGTCTGATGAGGTACTCATGTATAATAACTGGAAAAAGGGACACCGCAAGGTACCCAAAACCAGTAACAACAATGTAAAGAGAGTAAAGACTGATCTAAGGCATCCCAAGAAGCTCGACTCAAAAAACTTGTACAATGCTGAAGAAGTTTGGTGTCCACTATGGTCTCAATCCACCGCTTGATGATAAAACTCAAAAAAGCGACACCGGCTCCACTGCAATAGCTCCATACAAGGAGAATGTCAATGGAGTGATGTCAAAAGTGTAAAACAAACACCAAACATAATTCGATCAAGTGCTGCAAATAGATGTGCCACGATCCAAGAATAATAACCAAAGCAACAAGGCAAGGACACAAAATCTAGAGTGTCATGATCTAAGAAAAGCCAATGTAACAAGGCAATGACACAAAACCCGAAGAAGCAGGATCAACACCACACCCTCCCATACTGCTAAATGGGTGAGTGACACTACAAATCTGTTTGAGTTATCAAAACAACTACTCAAACACTCACAAACTAACACTGGGATCCACCAAAATAGCTCCCCCACAAGAGAGACTGTCAACATGCCAAAAGTGTCAAAAATACAGATACAAAATCCCTCAACAAACAAAAGAGATACACTACACCTGCTAAAAAATGCTCAAAACAAGAAGCATCACAATGAAAAAGGTATAGAAAGTGGAGCAAGAGGCCAAATGGTGGAGGAGCCACACCTATAGATTCCTCTCAACGAATGCCTATGTCACCTCCATGAGTGATTAGATATCCACCCCAAATCAACACGGATGGATGAAGAAGATGTTTGCATATGACTTGGTACAAAATACACAATGGGTGCATGCAAAAGACCATCAGACTGTGTGTCAGGTTGATCATATCTGATAACTGAAATCTTAGGTTTCTCAAGCTTGAGTGAAGATGTAGAACTCATGTGTTGCTCAAGATCCTCAAAAAGAGTCGAGCGAACAAAAAAATGAAATCTTTCAATGTGTGATCCCAATGAAGTATCTACTCGAAAACCAATGTCATGACGAGAATTCCACTTCACATGTGGAATAGAGGAAATAATACCCTGTGAATATCTGCCAATGACTCCGCTACTGAGACCCATAGAATGGAGCATGCAAGAATTGAATTAAGTGGTATGCTTCCCAAAAAAGCCATGCAACTGAGCGGAAGTAGGATACACAACTGTGGTACTGTAATAGGCACAGATGTGGAAGAGCATGTAGTAACAAGCCTCACAAGTTTAGAAGCATCAAAATCAGCTCAAAGACTGGTAAATCAATGTCATGGGTACAAAAGTAACAACTGGAAATGTACTAGAGCATAGATATGGTTTTCCATAATATGATGGTGATGTCAGTAGGCTAGCAAGTTTGTTTTACAGAAGTGTATTATTGTATCCTTATCGTGAATGAGTGATTGTAGAAGAGAATTTCACTTCTTGAGCTATCTATTTTCTTCCAAAAATCTTACAATATAATCTTGAAGTCCACATACTTCAGAGAAAAGCATATCATTCTCAGAATCCATGATAGGTACAAACTATAACTCCCAAAAGTTTAGGACGTCAGCTCACCAAATTGCGTCCACAATTGATTACAACACTCCTCCATATTTGGCACTTTATAATTATAGTGCAAGTCTCAAAATAAATATTTCCAATGGAAAGAGCATGAAAAAACAAGCACTTTTGCAAAAAACGGCACTCAAAACTGAGTTACCGATCAAAAGTTACAAGCTTTTTAATATTTTACTCTGTTATTTATTTTAAGTGCCACTAAAACAAAATAAAATGTTGTTGCCTTCACCGCACAAATAAAATTAAAGGGGGCTGAAGCTAAGCACCTACTAGTAGGAATCACAAGCTTTAAGCCCTCATATGACCATACCATATGACCAAGGGCTAAGGATTTTAATTCGAACCGAGACAAACACGATGTAACAAAATATTAACCAGATCGTACCAAGCTAAGAACACATATGCTAATCAAACACCACGATCAATAAGATGAAAGCAATTTGCAAGAATAACTTTACATAAAACCTTTGCAAACAAATGAACAACAATATCATATATTATTATGGAACTCAATGCAATACATTGAGAATGGGCCTTGCTTAAATACGCAAGGAATAATAATCTAAGAACCACCAAGGTCGTGGATCAAGCCATAAATCAAGGAAATAACTTGTCATCAAAGAACTAGTCAAGACCATAGATTTAGGAGAGAACTAGACATCAAGGATCTAGTCAATACCATAGATCAAGGAAATAACTATACCTAACAACTAGATAATATCTCCTAATATTTAAATAAGATAAAAGAAATATCCACATGCATAAGTGGGTGAGGATAAATACAATAAAAGTAAATAAAGTACCTAGGTGAACATGAGCTAAGGTAAATACATGCTCTAACAAATATTCAAACAAAAAATGTGCTATTTAAAAATATAAAATTAATAAATTAATCGAAAAACAATTTTATTTTAGATACCAAATTCTATGCTAAAATTACGACACAAAATCACTATTTTAATAATAATCACATTAATACATTATTTTTTGAATATTTTAAATCTATTATAATTTCAACATCAAAATATTAATTTCAACTAAAATTTATTATTAAAAATGTGATGCATTTTTTTCAATATAAATAAAAATGAATGTTAAAAAAGTAAATACACATTACAATTAACACAATATTCTAAAATATTATTTTAGATGCCAAATTTTATTATGCTAAAATTACCACAAAAATATGGCACACAAAATCATGCATGGTCATTTCCCCCACCTTTTGTAGTTATATTTAACATTGAATAAAAAATTGAAAAGTGTTGGGCTTGAAAAGGAATGCACAAAAGAGGGATCAACCCTTTAAAATCTCTAGGATAATACAATTATTTTTTAATGATTCTAAATTAATCATTTGTATATAACACATGCATTTAAGTTAGAAATATTAAATGTATTTTTGTAATTATTTTTATATGGAATAATATTAGTTTAGTTTTATTTATTGAAATTAAAAATAATGATAAATATATCGTATTAAGTCGGGAAGAACTTAGATGCTAATTAAACACTACATTTACTAAAATAAAAGTAATTCAAAAAATAATTTTACATAAACCTTTGCAAACAAATGAACAACAATATCATATATTATTATGGAACTCAATGAAATACAATGAGAATGGGCCTTGTTTATATAGGCAAAAATATCGATCTAAGAATCAATAAAGATTGTAGATCAAGCCATAAATCAAGGAAATAATTAGTCATCGAAGAACTAATCAAGATCATAGCTTTAAGAAAAAACTAATCATCAAATATCTAATCAATACCATAGATCAAGGAAAGAACTATATCTAACAACTAGATAATATCTCCTAATATCTAAATAAGATAAAATAAATATCCACACACATAAGTGGGCGAGAATAAATACAATAAAGGAAAATAAAGTATGTAAGTGAACATGAGCTAAGCTAAATACCTACTCTAACAAAAATAAAAATTAGGAAAGCATGACTCTAATATTCATAGTCATATAATCATAATATTGTGATTTTTCTATTAATTTTTATAAAACAAGTTATTAAAAAAATAATATTCAAATGATTTTCAAATTTAATATTCAAATTTCTTTGTAACATTAAATGAATGATAAATATAAAATCTCAAATTAATTATAAACAATTCAAGAAAATAATAGTGTACCACCCCAACTCCCGTTTAATAAAATTAAATAAATGCTAGTGGGCATTTTGAAGCCTACACTTTTAGTAAGATATACGACAATTCAACTTAATTTTTTAATCAATAATAATAAAATATAAAATATAACTTTGAAAAGTGTGATTCATCCACTATTTTTTTTTCTATTATTTTGTATATTTTAATAATAAAATATGAAATCAATAACAAAATATTAAATTTATATATTAAAAATTATATTAATATAATTTTGAATAGATAAAATAAATTATATCATATAAATCTAACTACTAAAATCTTAATTCTATATTTTGGTTTATAAAATCAAACTTTTTATTCTATAATAATGAACAAAAGAAAATTGTGCATTAATTTACAATTTCGATCCAAATAAAACCATCAAAGAATTTACATATAAAGACAAAGGGATAATGAAAGCAACCTCGAAAAATATTGAAGATGCCATTGAAAAAATTAATGAGAAGGAAATGTCTTGTAATATAAAAATATTGTCACACTATAAACAAAGCTAACAAAAATAAAAAATAAAAACCAATGAGATAAGAACAATGTTATAAAGATGCTTAATATGGAAAATTTAATAAATTCGTACCATTATTTAAATGGGAAAAATGTAATAAATTGTCCAACTCTTATCCATAATAATATTTTTATAGTGTTTTTATGCCCTATTTAATTCGAAAGGAGGTTGAATTTATATATAATATTTTCCTATCACCTTCGCAAGACACTCTTTATATCAAATATTAAATCTAATGTGTCTTGATTTTACTATTGGTCATATAATTAGAAAAGCTATTCAAGCAATCATTATTTTCAAAAAGTTGATTACACTTAGACTTCCAGCTTCTCCAATTCTTATTATTTGTGAAATAATTTTTTTTTAAGGCATTGGCTAAAAGTATTTAAGTTATATACTATACATCATACAATTTTATAACCTATATTGTTTATAGAATAAGTTTTTTTTTTTATAGAATTTTCTTGGAAATATTTTAATCTATGTAGATAAAAAGAAAATTCCAATTTTTTTACAAATCATGTTTCTTTTATTGATGGGTGTTTCCTTCAAATTTATTTCTCTTTTTGTGGGTTTAATTCAATTCTCTCATGTTTTATCTAGAAAAATTGTAAGATCCCTTACCAAAATCTCCTATAGATTTTTTGGTGAATTTGTGAAAACATGTTTTGAACTCATGGAAAATAGCAACAAAATCTTTATAGTTATTTAGGCAAATCAAAATTGCATACCATGGAATGGTAAAAAAACATGACGAATGGTATAGACGGACGCCTAAACGACCACATAGGAAAACATGTGTCTATACAAATGCATCGCTAATCATTTCGCAACTCGGATGTGCATATATGGAAAGTTGGATGATTGCTCAAAGATAATGACCGACAACCTTATGTTATGTCGCATCCGACCACTTACAACCGCAACAAGCCAAATACACATGCAACCTATCGGTTGATATGCAATTAGTCAATCCCATGCCATATGTTTGTGCTTGACCAACAAAACACCGCCACGTGTCCCCGTTGGTTTATAAATATGAACAAAGCTCATTATTATTCATTTTTCTCAAGGTTCTTTATTGTGCACTCGTACTTCTCCCCTCCCACCCTATCTATATAAACCTCAAGTGCTATATACCCCAAGTTATTTCTAAAACTTTTATAACGATCGTTTTCTATCTTTGGTTTTATCTACACAATCAACATAGAGAGATGGATTGTCATGAATGCATCACGAACATCAAGATGAAAATTATTTTCAAATCTCAAAATCGGAGGGTCTTAGACACCGTTAAGGTTATTATAAGTTCTAATTATCTCAATCTTTTAAGATATCCCCAAACGAATTCCAAAATAATTGCGGTCTTCATTAACAACCTACTCAAAGCAAATCCTAACAAGAGGGATGAGGGTTATCTTCATCGAGTTTGAGCATATGATAAATTTGGAATTAAGTGGACATGACTTATAACTATTGTCCCCTTCCGGGGCTCTCTCTCACATGGATTCATAATTTTCATTACTTTTAAGACATTGGAAGATCACCTTTCTACTTTGTTAAATTTTGTCAGTAAATTGGTCAATCACGAGTCTAGGGATGCCATTAGAGTTCCATTGTGAAAATTAGATGCCTTAAAGGATAAAATTTCTCTAGATGAGGAGCATATCAATAACTCCCACTTCGAGGAAGCCAAGAAATAAAAAGCCTACAAAGTCCTACTCATTCAAGTTGGAATTGAAGGGTTTAATGTCAGATCTTTATAGTGTCATTATTTTTATGATTGGCAACCCCCTTACCATTATTAATAGAATTCATAACATTAGATTACAAAAAATAGTCGTATAATTATTGGAAAGGGATAGAAACATTTGCTTGTAAATTGCAAATGAACAATATATATGTAGACACTAGAGCTAGGTCATCCTAATTCCTACACACATATACATACCTTAGGAAATACCTTTAGTAAACTGACATGACAACTCCACACCTTTTACCAACCTATATTCTCCATTTTACCACGATAACCACCTATAACAAGAAAACTAATAAAAATAATAACAAACCAAACAACCTTAACCCCCTAACAAACTCCCCACAAGACTCAATAACTTCAAAACCATTATAAACCTCAAAAATAATGAGAAATAAGATGGTTGGAACCAAATTCAACCATTCTCCTCAAAAAGATAGAAATCAATGGTGATTCCCTGAATTGGTGCAGATCGAAGCCAATTAAGTTAAAACAACATCAAGCTTATAAAAGGTGACAAAATCCTTTTCCCAAGGATCCAAAAATGTATAGGTGACATGCACAAGTTTTAAACGTTTATTGTGTTAAAGAAGAATTTCCTCTAGACATGAAGAATCCAACACACCCCGTTGCTTTAACCTCTCTTTGGAGCAATCATATTTGTTAACCAATCCTTTGAGTAACCTCTATCACAAAGGTATTCCATTCACTTGAATCTATAGGTCATTTTCCATATATTTAATCATAACATTATTCACCTTATCCAAGTATTTGTATCCAAGAACATTTAGTTTTTTAATTTTGATAGATAGACAATATTAAATTTTTTGATCATAAACATAATTTTAATAGCGATCAAGATCAATTGCAAAAGATTAACACCGATCATATAAATCGATGTTGATCCTTTTTTAAATACATAGATTTGTATTTTCAATACATTTTGGTATATTTTTGAAATATTTTGAAGTCATGGCTAATGTTCTCCTTCTTGTAAGCTTGGATTTATGTTAGATGACTAATCTAGGAGCATCTTATGAGCCCACCAACATTTATGATCTCCCTCTAGTCCTTCAACAATTAATGTGAGAACAATCTCATATCAACCATGATTTGAGCATATGTGTCATGGTCCTTATGCCTAATCTAGATGACATTCCTGAATAGTTGGATCTTCTCCTCAACCACAGTGATGAGGCCAACCTCTACTAAACAACATTTTCAATCCACCTCATCCCATCATTGAGGAAGTCGATTGAATCCTAGTAACCAAACATTGTCTATCCATGGTTTGTTATCCACATTTTAATATTATCAATTATAATATTATCATTATTCTTGGCTAGATTGTCTAAAAGTGAGTTGAAATCCATTAAAGGAAGCCCTTTGGTTTCTAGAATTGTCCTCTGCTAAGAAGCTCACCTCATATTGATCTAATACCTCTTTTTCAAGTTTTACATGTGTATGTAGGTTCTCATTTCCATGGAAGAGGAGCTTTGTGCACGCATTTGGATCTACCATATTTCGTTATCATCCACACAAGTTTTGTTAAACCCTGTCATTTCTGAGTTTTAGTGACTTATTTTATAAAGTAAAATTGAATATTAAAATATACTAAAACATATGGCATTCTCGGTGGGACCTAGTCCCTTTTTACTAAAATTTGTATTTCCATAATAGAATCCATTTTTCTTTCTTCTTACAAGTTTACAAAAAAATTCAGCTAAAGTTCTCTCATGACTTCCTAGAGAGTACAAAACAAAAAAATGAGTATTTGGTGAATAAAGGTATTTATTTTTCTATTATTTCCATTCTCTTTTTAGTCCTCTTCTTTAGCCTTGCATTTTGTGTGTTGTCCTCATCGAAAGAAAACTTTTCTTTTGGAACTTAAAATGAACTTTCATTTTCATATTTTCTTGGGGATCTAGCCTAAGTAGGGTTAAAAACATATTTTCACCATTTTCCCCACACACTACCGCACCATTTATAATCAAACTTGTATTCTAAATATCCTCTCCCAAGTCTACCTACTTGGATTTAATCACCAAGGAGGGAGAAAACTTGGTGTTATGGATGAGTATAACAAATTGGTGGGAGGTATATTAGATAAGGACCCAACACCCTTATCAATGTGGGATTGTGAAGTGAGGGGGTAGCCCCAATATCACGCCTTGTATAGAAACCAATACGAATACTGAACTCATGTACATTTGGGTATCTCAAGGAATATGACTTAAACATGCCTAAAACCATCCTTATTAGGCCCAATTCTCAGTACCTTCTACAAGTCATTTTATTTTTTGACCATTTCTAAAAATAATTAAGATATTCAAAACTTTCTCTCTAGTTGTGTGATTTGCATTAAACAACTATCTTTCATTCATTGTTTGTTTTCTATCTCATGGTTCTAAATCAAAAACAATATCAAACCAAACATATTATAGATATTTCAAACCCACTACAAAAATCCATAGATACAAGCTAAGATCTTCCACGATCTCCCAACATTATAT
This sequence comes from Taxus wallichiana var. yunnanensis, assembly GCA_018340775.1. NCBI lineage: Eukaryota > Viridiplantae > Streptophyta > Pinopsida > Cupressales > Taxaceae > Taxus > Taxus wallichiana. The sequence goes on along the minus strand of CM031243.1, from coordinate 442,859,691 downwards.
CAGAAACATAAAAAATCCCAAATAACCCTCACACAGTTCTTTTCACTAGTGGATATCTTACCTTGTAAAAATCTTAGACACCAACCTTGTAACCCTTAGTAATTACCTTGATTCACTGGACTATCTATATTCCCCGTCATAACCCAAAATCTAGCCAAACATCAATTCCATTACTTATAACCCAATCATGCACGTTGACCCCACCTACGCACCCATCATTGAACAAGTCACTCGTATCCTATCCCCACCATATAGAAACATCTAAACCTATATCATGAAATCATTTATCTAGCTTCATCCTTAATACCATTTCATGAGAAAACATGGTTAGAAAGAAAGGACCCTTGTTATCCACCTCTTCAACAAACTCTCATAATGTGTCATTGCACATGACTACCCCACTGTATGCATTTAATCGCATGATTCAATTTCTCCCCCTCTATTAATAGGATCCTCTAGTGTGCCTCATTTTTTCAGTTCCTTGGTCACATCCCAACCCATGAGATCCCAAAATTCCTTATCCAAAATCCAAAACATGGTTGTATCCATCCCTACATCTTTACCACCTATTAATATGAGTGTTATAACTAACGCTCATACCCTCTCCCAACCAAAGGCCCATGAGTGGTGTCCCACAATATGATTATGTTCCCCCTCAACAAAATCCAAAACCCTCACAACCATTCCTCTATAATTCTATCCCTAAATCTTACCAATATATATACTCTTCATCACAACCATTAGGCTTCTAACCAATTTATAGTCTGCAAGGAAGCCTTCCCCCTTTTCAAAATCATCCTTTACCATATCAATAATACCAATCAAACCCCTTTATCTACAGGAAGAATAATACATTCACAATAATTATCCAACCCCCTTAGAATGATCCCATGTAATCCTTGATGAGTAGAATCAAAAGTTTATAAGCCACTACCATGAAACCAAAAATATATTCTCTTATGAAAAATTTGTAACAAACCCATCAATACATTAGTTTCATTCAAACCATGTTACCTGCATTGGGAAATTTTGAAATTCACCAAATTCTATAGCAAGGAATATCCACAACAACACCTTAGGGCCTTTTGACACTCTTGTTACCTCATAGCCCATGATCAAGACCTTATGCTAAGGAAATTACTGATGTCATTATTCAGCGTGCTCTTGATTAGTATAAGATTATTACCCAATATTCCATGTACTCATTTATATAATTATCTCAACTTCTCCTATAGCACTTCTCAATCAACACCTCATGTAAACTATCCATCATTGATATGTATTCTATATAAAAATTCAAAGATGAGTATATCATCGAATTCATCACTAGGTTGCAAGGAATCATTAAGAAATTATATTTTTCTCTACCACAGATTGAATTGATTGATGGATTCATGTAATCCTTCACCAAAAAAATATCTTCCACTCTCCAAATCCAATGATTCCAAACATTTGATGAAGATTTTACTATGACATGGAAATTGGAACTCCAATCCCTTAAAGATGATTAAGTTAAACTATGATGTAAAAACCCTAAACCTAATGTTTCTAAATTTTTTCCCAATAATGAAAAGTCCAAAGGCTTAGATATTGTTACTATCATGAAAACTATATCTAAGAATCATTCAAACCCAAAACAGCCTCCGACCTCCTCGACACTACACACCTCAGGGGAGTCTTATAGTCTCATATTTTATAATATTATGATTTCCAATTTGATAAACCTTCTTTTTATCTTAACTATCACCGAATCTCATCCTAAGCCATCCTGGTACATGGACAAAGACTATTATAAACACCACCAAGTTTGTATCCATGACATTGACATGTGTCATTCCTTCAAAAATGTCGTCCAAAACCTTATTTACCATTATGACCTAAAATTAGAAAATCCTAATGCACCCCATAATAAATCCTTAGATGTATTCAAATTACCTTTTACGAACCATTCGATGACTAATAATGCGAATATGATAATGTCGTAAAACCTCAAAATCCTACTACCCATGTTATAAATATTGTTAATCAACCGCCATAGTATAAGGAATCTACATATGTTTCTCGAAGAACCACTTAAACCTATTTTTGAAATCATAAGCACCCCTCCCAAAGATGAGGTCCTCAACACCGTATAAAAAAATGTTGATAGTCCTATATAGAAATTAATAATTCACCCACCTAAGAATTAAAAACTCTCACAAGATAAACAAAAATAAGCATACCTAAGGATTCCACATCATTTCCTTTTATTTTGGCACATCATCTTTCATCAAAACTTGTAGTCACCATTATCCAATCTAAACCCATTCTTCGATTTAAACCTAAGATCTCTACTTGAAAATACCTCCCGTATCCCATGCCCCTAAATCATCTAATGCAAAAAAATCTCCACAACCTCATCGTCATCTAAACAAGCTCCAATAAGGAACTATATAGTAATCCTTAAAAAAAGTTTAATCATCAACCATATCATTACCCCCATCAATCCCTTCAATCCTCGTAGATAGAAACCTACCTGTATAAGTATCAAATATTTTGATATTATCATATAATGTCAGGAGATCAAACTGGTGACTATAAATCCCTTGATGTTGTCATCCAAATTCTTTCCAAGAAGAATGATCTCCCAATAAATAAATGTCATATTGGTCCAGCTACTGATCATAAAATGACAAAACCAAAATAGCAAGTCATACTTGCCCCTAAAAATATTGATCTTGACACTCTTAAACCACCACATGATACCCCATAAATTAGGGATGTGACCTCCTCTAGTGAATCACCTTTCTTCTAAATTGATGTTATCCGTATATCCATAAGAGCTTGCACCCAAGAGTCAAAATTCTAAGATCAAGATAGGCCTAAAATATTCGTATTTACAACCCCCACCTGACTATTGAATCCACCATCTTATAAATTCAAGGTATCCCTCCTCACATCCCCTCATACTCAATCCATGACATCAATATAGAACAATATTCTTAAATAGTTACTATTATCACTAAAAATAATACACAAGCTGATTTTTATGAATGTGTGGATGAGAAATCAATGTTTTTGGGTAACATGGGACTATCTCTCAAGTTTTTGGACTTTCTAATTGAGAGAAGGTTGATTCATCTACCTAATCTAATGCTAAAACTATTCCTAAAGAAGGAAATTCAGCTAATTAATCCTAAATCAACACTTCCAAGGAACCAGGGGAGATAGAAAAGGGTTAGAAAGATGCATGGAAGGGAAATCCTCTGCTAAAATATGGTGATAGCACTAGAAAAGGATGATTTATCTCCACAAGGGGAAAGAAAGAGAGAAAACATGGGAGAGAGGGAAGACATATGTGCCACAGATAAGAACCATGCAAAATGAACTTTCCCACACATTCACAACACAAAAATGGAAACTCATTAGTAGGAGATACACACAACATGCAAAAATGGATAGAGAGGAAAGACAATAAATAAATAAAACTAGGGTAGACAAAATGTGCCACAAAATAGATTTTATTGCTTAAAATATGCACAGACCATTACATTCCTAGAAGAAGGCGAGAACACATTACAAAGATCAAATTTGAGGTCTAAAACTCAAGGGAATTTAGTTACCATTTTGGCATGTTGCCATTGCAACAAAGAGCCATCCTTTGAAATAATCATCAATTTACAATATACAATAGAATGAAGAGAGAAAACAAGAAGAAGAGAGTGAAGGATATTGAATTTGATCTTGCCATTAATGAAATTTTTTTCTTTGCCTTTAACACAGATTTCAGAATTTAGCCACTATTAATCATGCATCATATCTATGAAAAACATCATGGGCACCCTATTAAACCTGTTCCCCATTGTAATTTTTCTTATATAAGAAGGAAAGTGCCCCATACTTCATAAATTCGGGTGGTTGAACCATATGAATCTACACATCGATCCTCATCATCTAATGTAACAAAATCACCCACAACCTCATTTTTGTCTCAACAAGCTCCTATAAGGAACTATAATGTAATCTCCCTCAATCATCAACCATATCGTTATCCCCGATCAAGTCCTTCAATCCTCATGGATAGAAACCTACCGGGTTTAAGTATGAAATATTTTTTCTTATCATAGAATGTCGACATCAAACCGAGGACTCAAAATCCCTTCATTTTGTAATCCAAAGTCTTTCCAAGAAGGATGTTCTCCCAATAAATAAACATCGTATTGGTCCACCTACCAATCATAAAATGACAAAATCAAAATACCAGTCATACCTGCCCCTAAAAATATTGACCTTGACACTCTTAAACCACCACATGATACCACATAAATTAGGGATGTGGCCTCCTCTAGTGAATCTCCTTTCTTCTAAATTGACGTTATTCGTAAAGCCACAAGAGCTCACACCAAGACTCAAAATCCCGTGATCAAGATAGGCCTAAAATCTCCATCTTCTCAACCCCCACCAAGCTATTGAATCCACCATATTTTAAAGTCAAGATATCCCTCCTCACATCCCCTTTAACTCAATCCATGACATCAATATAGAAAATATTCTTAAATAGTTACTATTATCACTAAAAAGCAACACCCTCTAATTTTCATGAATGTGTTGATGAGAAATCAATTTTTTTTGGGTAACATGGGACTATCTCTAAAGTTGTAGGACTTTATACTTGACATAAGGTTGATTCCTCTACCTAATCTAATGCTATAACTACTCCTAAATAAGTAAATGCAACTAACTTATCCTAAACTAATAATTCCAAGAGACTAGGGATATAGAAAAGGGTTAGAAAGATGCATGAAAGGGAAATCCTAAGCTAAAAGGTGGTGATAGCACCAGAAAAAGGATGATTTCTCTCCACAAGGGGAAGGAAAGAGAGAAAACATGGGAGAGAGGGAAGACAAATATGCCACGACAATAACCATGCAGATTGAACTTTCTCATGCATTCACAACACAAAAATGGAAACTACAAGTAGGAGATACACACAACATGCAAATAATGGATAGAGAGGAAAGAGTGCAAATAAAAAAAAACTAAGGATGACAAAATGTTCCAAAAAAACATATTTTATTGCTTAAAATATGAATAGACCATTACATTCCTAGAAGAAGGAGAGAACACATTACAAAGACCAAATTAGAGGTCTAAAACTCATGGGAAGTCAATCACCATTTTGGCATGATGTCATTACAAGAAAGATCCATCCTTTGAAATAATCATCAATTTACAATATACAACAGAATGGAGAGAGAGAAGATGAAGAAGAGAGGGAAAGAGATTGGATTTGATCTTACCATCAATGAAAATGTGTCTTTCAATTTAACATGTATTTCGGACTTCAACCACTATCAATGATGCATCATATCTATGAAAAACATCATGGGCACCTGTTAAACCCATTCCCCATTTTCATTCTTCATATAAAAGAAGGAAAAATCCCCATACTTCTTCAATTCGTGGTTGAGCCATCTTAATCTACACATTAATGAATGAACTGTCTTTCCTCTTTTTCTTCTAGAAAACTCCATCAAAATCTGATTTTGATGATTTCAAATTGAAGGTATTGAGGATACCTTTCCAAGATATGATTTTTTTGAGATTTTGATCTTTGGAACGAAAGATATGGCTATTTGAATATTTGCATGTCGGGATGAACAAGAGAATGGCACATAGGAGCATTTGATTGGCTTGGGGATTTCCTCTTCCTTTTATGTAACTTTCTATATTACCCATATGTTGGTCCTTCATTGGTTCATTTGAACCTTATGAAACCTCCATTTCTATTGCGAAGCATGAAACCAATGAGAAAGCTCCATGCATGTCTCAATGTTAAAAAAGACCTTGTCAGAGCGTGAAAGGTGAACTAATGAGATAGATCCATGCTCTTGGCATGTCACACTATTTTTTCCCCTAACTAATAACCATGAAACATGAGGCAATGAGAAATCTCCACACTCCTTACAATGTCATAACTTTGATATCCCTTCTGACCACTACAAAACATAAGCCAATAGGAAAGATCCACGTATAACACATGTTCTCCTCTCATTGGTTCAACCTTTGCGTCACAATTTATATCTGGATGGACTTAAAATTGTTGGCTCTATTGAATGTTGTCATATATCCCTTTTGACCTACTAACCACTTTGACCAAAATCATGCATGGAACTTTGTTTATTACATGGACTTGAGGTCTACGAAATGCATTTTCCTTGAAGACTATAAGAATGCCAACATGTGTCCCACTTTGATCATTGATCTTCTACCACCTGTCATTGCCTTCACCTAACACATGTATTTTGATTTTTTATGACCCAATCCTAGACGCAAAATCCCATCCAACACAATTAATTTCGTGGACTTGAGATCCGCGTAGCCGAATCCTGTCATGTGGCCTACTACTTGATGCTTGAAATTGAGATTTATGGCCAAATGAATGTCACGCGGCCTTTTAATATAACCCACCAATGAATTAGAATTAGTCTTTCATGGGTTTTTTAAATACCAACAGCCAATTCTTTAGAGTGGTGAAATTTGATGGTTGTTTAAACATATTTTTCCCTTAAAATGACCAAATCCATTTTTAATCTTTTTAAAGCCAAAAAAACCATGGGGGGTATTTTGGGATAACAATTTGGTGATCTCAAAAGGTAATCTACCTACTAGATTAGACCAAGAGCCATTCTGCATCCATTGGTCATGGAGTTGAGCCAATTGTTTTTTAAAAACTTGATTTGAACTTGAAATTTTCTTACCCCTAAGTCGTATGAAGCACAAGATGAACTTAGCATGATAGGGAGCTCAATGAAAATTTGAAACTTCTCCAACTATCTCGATTCCACCATGAACATCTTTCTTCTATCTAAAATAGATTGTGAAAACATTAACAAAAACCTACAAAAATAATTTACAAAATACAAAATCATACATGTTTCAAGTGTAAACATGCAGACTGTGCATAAGCACTTATTTAACAAAAAGTAAACCTACCTACCCTACTCTAACCAGAAGTAAAGGAAGAAAAAATAAACCTACAACAGGCTGTAAGAAATACCATGCTTTCATAAACAAATGCGCCCATTTGATTTCTTTGACAACAAAATCACATGGTGGGAATGAAATCATGCCTTCCACTCTCTATTTCTTCAAAGTATCAGCTAAAAACAACACATATGCCTCCTCAAGTTTCTCTACATTTGGTTGGAGTTGCTAAAGCTGAGCTTTGGTACTTTGATGATCACCCTCATGCTCTAAAGTGAATATAACTGGTTGCAACTCCTTATTTATCTATCGATTAGCCAAATATCCGATTGGGCATGGGCTGGTCCTCTAACTTTTCCCATCTTATTTGTGTGCACATCCATGAATGGAGCTACAAGTGGCACTTTCTTACACTTCCTCATCATTGAGCATGTTTGCAAGTTGATTAAAACTTTGTTCTACTTCCACAAATAGCTCTGTCTCTTCCATGATGGCCTCTACTTTTGCAATGGTGTCATAATTGTTTTCCTCCTTTTCCTCATCCAATATGAATTTTGGAAGATCAAACTCATATTTTTCTCTACATGAGGATTGATTTGGGAAGAAGGATATTTTTTTATGTTATCCTCCATGGAAGGCTCATCAAAAAATTAGGTTCAACAAAGGATGAAGGAAAAGATGGATCACTTTGTTACTATCAAAAGAAAGCAAGAAACTTTCTATGATCTCCTCTTCATCCAAGACCTTTGAATCTAATTTTTCTACTTCATAGCTGATTCATGTGAAGATAAATTAGCAACTTCTAGTAATATGGTTCCATAATGCACTCTAAACTCATAACATAGGGATTTTTCATCATATTCTTCTTTCTCTTTACTCTTCCATAAAACCAGCCTCAACCTTGTGTTCTTCACTCCTAACATCGGTTGAAGGCTTAACCAATGGGCATCTTATTGGTTTCAAATTTTGAAGCCCAATCCTCATTTTTTAATGAGTTGTTCTCTGCTAGATTCTTTAATTTGTTGCCCTCCTTGACTGATTTTGTTATTATGTTCTTCCTAAAATGGATTTGGGAATAAAAGAGGAGGGGTGGGTTAGGTCTCAATTGATTTTTACAATGGTTCTAATGAAGGGGAAGTTGTCATTTCTTCTTGTGGAGGAGGGTATAGATGAGGAGAATCCTTGAGGAAGCTATGGAATTTAACCTTGGGCTTGAGTAGTTGATAACAAGGAGGGTGTATTGAATATTGATATGGAAAATTTATAGGAACATCCCATTGATAGGTTTCTTCAACCTCGATTCATTAGATTTGAATGTCTATAATTCTGTAGTAAAATAAATCATTTGAGTGAAGGTTTCACTCATTACCTCAAGTGAATGTTTTGGGCTAAATCAACTAGGCATAAGACCTCCCCATGGACAGAGCTTCCTAAAACCAGGTTGTTTACCATGCAAGATTTTTATTTTCCCTTAACAACCATCAAGATATGATCCATTCTTTGAATTCTTCCCTCAAAATATTTTTCAGGTGTGAAATGGCCTTTAAAGTCTGCATACTCATAAGAACATGCATAATCAATCTGATTTTGTCTATAAAAATTATTAGTAGGTGTGCTATAATAGCTTGAAGAATTTTTTTAAAGGATGTAGGTGGATTTGAATGGTACTTGCTCTGCTAAAATTGAGGATTCCAATGAGGAAATGAAGTCATGATTACACAACTTCATGGGAAAGAAAAATGAAATGATGGAATGAAAAGGAATGGTTTGTTGAATGAGAAAGGGGACTAGTGGAGTCATCATATATGCTTGAAAAATACTCTAAAGGATGAAATCTCACCAAGATCACATCAAACTTGGTGAAATGAACTTATAAAGTGATTCAAACTTGTCCCACCAGGTGTGCAAAAATTATTAGGTAGTGAAGGAACCAAGGTGGCTAGGATACACACCTGTAAAATATAAAGCTTTCAATACTAGTCCCACTAGGTGTGCCAAAATTGTTATCACCAAAAAACAACAACCTATGATTTGCATGAATGTGTGGATGATAAATTAGTATTTTTGGTAGCATGAGACTATCTCTCAAGTTTTGGGACTTGCTACTTGAGAGAGACCTCTAAAGAAGACTGGTTCCTCTACCTAATCTAATGCTAAAACTTCCCCTAAAGAAGGAAATGTAACTAAATAATCCTAAACTAACAATTCCAATGGACTATGGAGAGATAAAAGGGTTAGAAACATGCATGGAAGGGAAATACTAAGGTAAAAGGTAGTGATAACACCAAAAAGGGTGATTCCTCTCCATGAGTGGAAATAAAGAGAGAAAATGGGAGAGAGGGAAACAAATGTGCCACGAGATAAGAACCATGCAGTTGGAATTTACAATGATTGGAAAATAAAAAATGGAAACTAAAACTAGCATATCCACATAACATGCAAAAATGAACATAGAGGCAAGATCAGTAAATAAAATTATCTATAGTAGACAAAATGTGCCACAAAATAGATTTTATTACTTAAAATATACATAGAGTATTACATTACCGAAGAAGGTGAGAACACATTACAGAGAAAAAATTAGAGGTCTGGAATTCATGGAAGTCACCCATCATTTTGGCATGATGTCATTACAAGAAAGATCCATCCTTTGAAAGAAACATTAGTTTATATTATATAGCAGAATGAAGAGAGAGAAGAGGAACAAGAGAGGGAAAGATATCAGATTTGATCTTTCCATTAATGAAATTTTTTGTTTCCCTAAAACATGGATTTATTATTATAGCAACCATCAATCATGCCTAAAATCTCTAAAAACGTCACGGGCAACCCATTAAACCCGTTCCCCAATGTCATTTTTCGTGTAGAAGAAGAAAACAGTCCCATACTTCATCAATTTAGGTTTTTGAGCTGTCTGAGTATACAATCTTTTTTTCTTCCCACCACCATCAAAATATAATTTTGATGATGCCAAATTGAATATATCAAGGAGACCTTTCCAATTATATAAATTTTGTGATATTTTTAGCTTTGGATCAAAAGATATGGCCATTTGAATATTTGCATGTCGATGAACAAGAGAGTGACACGTGACAACTTTTGATTGGCTTGGGATTGCCTCTACCCTATGTGTTAGTTTTTATTTCTTTTCTAGGTGTTGGTCCTTCATTGGTTTGGATTTTAGGCCTTATAAAACCTCTATATCTATTGCAAAGCATAAAACGAATGAGAAAAATCCATGCATGTCTCAATGTTAAAAATACCTTGTCGAGCATGAAAGGTGAGCCAATATGAAAAATCCACACTCTTTTTCATGTCGAGTGTTATTCTTCCCTTGAATAATAACCACAAAATGTGATCCAATGAGAAATCACCAGTCTCCTCAAAAATTTAGAACTTTGATAACCCCTTCTAACCGCTTATGAAACATGAGCCAATAGGAAAGCTCCACGTATAACACATGTTTCCTTTCATTGTTGCGCCTTCGCATCACAATTTATGTTTGGGTGGAATTAAAAATTTTGTCTCTATTGGATGTTTCCATGTGTATCCATGTTGATATTCTAACCACTCGGACCCAAAGCCTTTATGAAACTATGTCTATTTGATGGACTCGAGGTCCGCAAAATGTATTTTCCTTCAAGACTTACGGAATGCCGACATGTGTCCTGCTTTGATCATTGATCTTCTGCCACAAGTCATTTCCTTCACCCACCACATTTATTTTGATTTTATTTGACCCAATCCCAGACCTAAAAGCCTATCTAACATAATAAATTTCATGGACTTGAGGTCCACGAGCACAAATGCTTTGATGAGATTTGGAATCCTCGTATGTAGCCCGTCAAGCTTGATGTTTGGCATTGAAATTGATGGCAAAATGAACGTCACACAAGCTTTTAATATAACCCGTTAATGAATTATCCTTAGTATCCCATGGGTTTTTTGAATTTCAACGGTCCGTGCTTTAGAGCGGTGGAATTTGACATCCGTTTAAATGTATTTTGCCCTTAAAAATTATTAAGTCCATTTTTAATCTTGTTAAAGCTAAAATAACCCTGGGGGGTATTTTGGGATAACATTTACATCAAGCACCAGTAAAGATGTCTCTCTATGAACTCATCTAGAAATCCCCTGGATCGATAAATTGTGATATAATATTTCCATGCTATCTCAAAGACAATAAGAGGAACCGCAGCCATTTTCCAACTTTGTTAGTGACTAAAAAACTTCTATAACCATCATGTTTGATGACTCAAAATCCCATCTTTTCATCCCAAGATCACGATCTCCCTATTCGTCATTTCCCAAATCAATTATACCCTTATTAAAATAGTCATGATTGACAATGGGGAAAACATCAACATCATCTTATCCCACACTTTCAAATAACTTTAACTATTTTAAACCATCGTGGCTCAAGATCCTATCGTAGTATGTGCTTTCAATGATATTGTCACCCCATATCGGGTACAATAATCTTGCCTATCAAATTAGCTATGAAATTACTCAATGAACTATTCTACCTTATGGAAAGTAAATTTAATATAATATACTATTAGGATGTCCTTATATTAAAATTATAAATTATGTCCCCTTCACTCTACATTGGTTCTTGAAATATGAACATGAAGGTAAAACCTTTATATTCCCTGACAATCCTAACCCATTCAAATAATTTCATATGACCTATAGGCCAAATGACACGTTGATTCCCTTAAAAAACAACACTTATACCAAACCATGTTATCTTGACCAATGGACACCAGGACCCCAACCACATAGATCACCTAACAATCACAATAAAGCCATAGTGGAATATCCTACTTGACTTTGTAGAGATTCATGATAAGATAGTTCCTTGAACTAACTATACTTTGACTTAACCATAGGTTCTCTTAAATTGCACCAAAAATTTCAACTGAAAAAAAAACAAAACACCTCTAAGGGACCCATGGAAATATAAACATGTTAGACCTTATATTTCATAGAGGATGAGATGAAACAAGCACCAAAATAAAAATATCCAATAATGGGATTAAACCCCAAACATAATCCTCTCGTAAGATGGTAAAAATGAGAGATAATAAGTGCGCTAATGCAAGGGTTGTATCACAAAATCCCCCATATCCCTCACCCAAGATACAACCATCAACAAAACTAGGAAACAAATGTCCCCATCTAGGTGCAGTTAAGGGGATTATAGTCATGGCTTCTCTCCCGCGTACCTCTCCACTTGCACCCACATCCACTACCACATTTTTTCCCCAAGGTATGGGTTAGGATAGTAGAGATTAGGATAAGGAAAAATATAATCTCGAAATCAAATGGATCCATGTCCTTATACATTCCAATGATCACCATCCCCCATATATTTTTGTAGGGCATATTAGGGTTTGACGAAGGAAACACCTTTAATTTGGAAACCATTTTTGTAAGAATTTATATGGATTATCCATAAAAATTTAATCCTCAAGGTCCATTACATTTTCACTCTTCCTTTTGAGATTGATTGCCGTAGGGAAGGCCACTAAAAATCCTTTGTTTCGATTTCATTTCTCCTTCTCTTCCTCCGACACTAGTTCATTCCTTCTCCATCTCACTCTCTATCACACTTGTCTCTAGGAAAAACATGAATCTTAGTACAGTTCAAATCATAAATAAAGCTTGGTAAATAGACACACTATGTGTGATATATTATTTTAAAATTTAAAATAACTTAGTTTCATTTGAATTATATTATTCTGTATATTGTCCATTTAAATCTTATTAATTATTTTTCTAAAAATGGTAGTGAATATCAAGAAGTATATGTATTTTTATTTAAAATATGTTAACTTTGTTTTACATGTAAAAACACACACACACACACACACACACACACACACACACACACACACACACACACACACACACACACACACACACACGTGTGTGTGTGTGTGTGTATTAATGTATATTTATATATAATAATGTAATATTTATATAATATTAATGTATATTTAATATTTAAAATTAATGTAATATAATTATTTGATATATCAAATAATTATATTACATTAAAAAAATTGAATGAATTTTGTGTCACTTTTGGGCGACATGATATTAATTTATCAACCAAAATTTTTGGTGCAAATGTGGTGCATAAAGTGATGCAAATGAGATGTACAGATAAATGTTTACTAGCGTCAAGTTTTCATCATAATTTTCATCACATCCATGATGCAAATTCTTCAAAGAAACACTACCAAAACTCTCCCCCCCCCCTGAAAAAAAAATCTATTTACAATGAAAAATTGACCCAAATTATGGCACTATTTGCATAAAACATAGTAGTTCTTCCATAAACTCCTAAGATTTATCACTATTTAGGACAAGATGTTAGAAGTGTCAATTTATTATTTCATGTACTTTTGATATTTTCAAAGGCCATTCCATGGGCATTTTAGCTAACTTGAATGGTAATGTTGTAAATTCATTCATCCATATATTTGACCCTACTTGAAAAATATTGCCTAGTATAATTGATCTCTGTTATGATGAATGTTTTTGTTCGTACTAATGTATTCCTTGAAATATGTTATAAATATAAATTGTGTGAAGATAATGAATTATCTTTCCTCTCTCTAACAATAAGAAATATAAATGAAATGAGATATGGTGTGAGTAAATAATAGTCTCTCACTCTCACTTGAAACTCAAAGCTCAAGAGATTTAAATTGTATAAAACTTGTCTCGTTATGAGTGTAATAATATACTTATTTTGAGTCAAAAATGTGTTGAATACCTCTCAAATTATGTTTAATGTCTTGTAATGGGGCCACATGTAGGTGATCCTTCTATCATTTTGATCCAACAAATTTCTTTCTTGGGAGTTTACCCTCTTAATGTTTTTGTTAAGCTTACTCAAACTCAATATGCATGACAAGCCTTAAGACTTGTAAAACCTTGTTATGTTATGACTCTAATATGAAAACCAAATATATAGTATAATGAATAGAATGTTGTATTTTTAGAATTAAAATAGTTTCTTAGTGTTTATTACCATGCTATTTATATGGTTGACCTATACAAAATTAGTGAGACCTTGATTCATGTGAGAGAAAAAAATTGTCCCTCTTGCATTTCATTTTATATTTCTAACATGGAACTTGAATTCCATGTAATTAAACCTCCATCATTACTTAACCTAAATAAAAATAAATAATACTTCTTATCTTGTGGGACCTTTTCAAAAGCGGTCATATCTAGGTCATCCTCCGCTAATGTCTAGGTCCAACAGACCTCAACCTTAGGTATCATATTTTCATAAACCACTTGTAGTAAGTTTAAAACTCAACATGTTTTTCAATTATACTATGAAACTAGAAGTGCATAGATATTATTATTAACCTTTTGTGAGAATTTAGGTTGCATAACAAATGATATAGGAGCCATTTGTATAATTTAATTGAAAATGCTCCTTATTTAATACTATTAGTAAACTTTAGGATTACTTAAATAAAATAAAAGTGAGGTGGTTTGTTGAGATAAATTTGTCAAAACATAAATGGAATTTCCTTCCTTGAAAGTAAGTGTCGCATGCCTCTTCATGTACTTAATTTTTTTTTAAAAAATATTAAATGAAAAATTAAATTGTAATTAGTGTGTAAGATAAATTGTAACTTATGTAAATTGTGGATAAAATCCTTCATTATCTCATTTAAATGTCTTAACTATTACGATGTGAATTCTTCAAGAAAATATAATACTCAAATAATTGTTATGAATCTTGTATGAAAGTTTTGAATGTATGTCCTGGGGTGATATTACATAATTGTTTAATGGAGAGAAAATGGATTGTTAGTTGAAGGTAGAAATAAGGATTTGTTTGTTGTTACATTGGAAGAACTAAGGGAATTTGCAGATAGACTTAGTGGAGTGAAAAGGGGTGGTTTAAGAGGAGGGAAAATGGTATTTTTGTTGTGTGTTTCATGTTAGAGGAACAAAAGGACAATCATGATTCCTTCATTGAGGGAAAAAGTGTAGTACATTTTACGGTCTCTCCCCTTTACAACTCTATGGGTAGGCTTGGTGGTATGTGTCATCTTTAAATTTTGTGCAATGTTTTTATCTTCTCTCTTGTTCGAGTAAAAATTAATTTTTTTCATTTTTGGTTTTTTCAATGTGTAGGTTTTCAAGAATTATTGTGCTATAGCAAGTTATTCTTTAAGTGTTCTTAGGTTTAAAAACAATTACCCTAGTTTCATTTGTGGAATTTTTGTGTGTTGCAATGATCTTATCTTACTACCTCAATTTTATTATAAACTAATAATACATTAAAAATGGATAGAATTTTGGATTCAAGTGACTCCCTAAAGGACTTGATTCATGATGAGAAGAAGATAATTATCCTTTAATGAAGCTTGATTCAGATTTGAGAAGTCAACATAAATTCAAATTTCTTCATTCTTGTACATTCAAAATAGGACTATGCTTAGCAGACCCAAGTAGAATGATGAGTTGGAAAAATGATATTTTCATCTAACATCCTCTATACCTCAACAAAAATGGTCCTAAAAATATTTGGTTTATAGTTTCTTTTTTTGTAAAGAGATGTTCTAGGCTTCAAATGAAATTTGTGTTGCATATCCTTAGGCCTAAAATAACTTAGATCAGTATAAAACTAAGCCAAAATATCCATGCAATTATTGAATTAAGGCTGAAAATGTCCATTTTTCTTCAGGATATATTTTTTTAATATTCATAATATTTACATTCTTAACATAAATAAAAGATTGAGGTTTATTACAAAGCTTACTCTTGGTGAAATGCAAAATCTTATCACATTGATCTTCTAAGGATACACTTTGCCCTTGGGAGTTTATTTCCTTTATACTAAATGATATTATCTTCATTTTCTCCATTATGGGAAATCTTTAGTAGATTCACATTAAAAAGAGTCACTAGCTTCAAATAAAATTTTTATAAAGTTGTCATTTTTATTAAGAAAATACATAATTTATTGTTCATTATTGAATGGGTGTTTATTCTCAAAATTATAAGGGATGCTTGGTCAATAGACCATATCAATGGTATACTTGTCTTTATAAAATTTTGGGTGAGGGATGAGTAGTAATGTGGACACCACTAATGCATCATATGTTTTAATTTTATCTCTTAATATTTCCTCAATAAATAACACATTAAACAATTCATTATAGTGATTCATATCAAAATTATTTATTATAAATGTATTTCTTACTTACTTTACAAATAACTTAGAATCTCCTTGAGCCCTAACAAAATTTAAACTCATTTTCACTATAATTTTCATGCCCAAGGTAATTTCATACATAATTAGTGGTGTGTTTGTATTAGCCATTTGAATCTTGAACAATTTTTTTAAATTTTTGGGTGATATGAGTACTACTCTCATGCCAAATTAAGTAAAAGAGTAGTTGGCATCAAATTACAAATACTAAGAATCAATGAGATAATTTTGGATTACTTTTGGGATGTTTGAATTTTCTATTGTTTTCATCAAATAATTAACATGGTCCATTTTCTCTATGATAATATTACTTTTGTATTCTATACATCGATTTTGTTTAAGGTTCAAATATTTTCTTGACCCCTTTGAGTGGTATATTTGCATGGGACCAATCCATCTATATTTCTCCTCCAACATCCTTACAATGACTACGAATCAAAACATACCATATGAAGTTGGAATGTCAACTACAATAAAATTCATCTTCACCATTTTATTTAGGTATTGGGCCAAGACCACTTGAGCATCCTTGATTTTCCAAATCAAAGGAACCTTCTTAGTTTCTATGGAAAAACATCATCTGAATGTCTTAGTTAATTTAATTTCATAAACATGAGAAACTTTAACATGAAACACCTTTTTAGAGGACCCTAAGAAAATTATACAATTCTTGATCTTATATCCATTAATGAGTAGTCATGAGTAAAAAGGATCAATTCTCCTAGTAGTGGATATAGATATGATATGAGATTATGAGAAGAAGGATTTTTGGACTAGGAAATATAACCTTGAAAATGGTGTAGCTATTTTATCAAATTGATCCATGTTTTCTTGTAAGTATTTAGATTCATACATTTGAATATTTGATTTTTTTACATGATCGATCATGTCAAAAGAAGGGAAATATATGAAATTAGGAAATTTGGGGATAGAAATAACATTATTTTGTATAAAAATGGTCTTGGGATTGTTATAAATAATAAAGGGTAATGTTGAGACCGCTTTGTTTTTAGGTTATTTTTCTCGTAGGTTTAGTAGGCACAATGGTTCTTGTACAAATCATGGCTAGAGTGTGTTTTTATGATTATTTCTCCGTAGCTTTCTCAATGTGTATTTCAACTTCTTATTTATAATTTTGAGACCTTGTGAATACTATATAAGTGTGATTATTCATATCTTTCAAGACATCCTCCTTTTTCATCCTCTTCAAAATCATATTCTAAATACCTAATTTTATATTCACCATATACTTCATCAAATTCTTGTTTGACATATCTCGACATTTACTTATTCATTTTTAGGTTCAAAAATTCATCTACAAATTTTCCTCATGAACTTCATAGGTAACATTAATTAGAGTTGTCACAGTATGTGAGCCTCAATACATAACCTTTATTGAGGTATGAGTAACCAATTATAGTTACGCATATTAGGATTATAAATTTTCCTTCTCTGTAAGTCATGTAATTTCACAAACAGGGACGAAAGCCTGTATATTTTATTAATGTGAAATTGATTAACCATTACAATGGAGTGTTGTAATATTTATACATATTGGATAGCAATATACAAACAAATAAATGGGTTGCACAGGTACAACCAAAAACACAACTGCTTCCAATATTACATCCGGGAAGCACATAATTGTTATAACAATTATAACAATTATACATGTGGAAATAAAAGACAAATATGGTTTTAAAAACCATATAACAATAAATAATTAATTAATAGTTAATTAATTATAAAATGCATAATTAGAATATTAGGTAAATAATAATTAACCTAACATTCCCCCCCTTAATTGTGCATTGTCTCAAGGGATGAGGAGAGGAACTCTCTGAACAACTCGAACTTGTCACGTGTAAGTGACTTTATGAAGATATCTACCCACTGTTTCAATTGTGGATAAAATTGAAGCTAGATGTTATGCTTCAACACATTTTCACGTATGAAATGAACTTGTACCTCAATGTTCTTTGTTCTCTCGTGGAAAATAGGATTGCGAACAAGTTTAAGAACACCTTCATTATCAACATACATGGTGTTCGGTTTTTCATGTGGTATTCCAAGTCCTTCCAAAGATGCAATGTAGCCAAATTGCTTCACGACAACTTCTTCTGCGAACGATACTTGGCTTCTGTGGAAGAGCGAGAAACGAAGTGTTGTTTCTTGCTTCCCCATGATATTGGTCCAGATCCCATAAAGAATACAAATCCAGAAGTGGATTTTCTATCATCAATGTTACCTACATGATCTGAATCCAAATATCCAGTCAAGAAGAAGTTGTCGTTCTTCTTGTATTCTAGACCAAGATCTACTGATCCTTTAAGATATCTCAAAATGTGCCTTACTACTTTCCAATGACAAACTTTGGGTTCCTACATGAACTTGGATAGATAGCTCACTACAAAGTTGATATCTGGTCTAGTGTAGGTCAGGTAAATGAGACTCCCAATTAGTACTGCCAATAGAGAGTGGCACTTACCTCAAGAGATGGATCTAAATGAGATAACTACAATCTATTCTCCATGGGTGTAGCAATTGGTGTGCAATCCATCATCCTAAACTTCTCGAGCGTAGTCTTGGTATATTTCATCTAAGAAACAAAAATTTGATTCTCTTTCTGCCATACTTCTAATCCAAGATAGTAATGCATTAGCGTGAGATCGGTCATGTCAAACGATCGATTAAGATATTTCTTCATTGCATCGATCATCCTCATTGAACTGCCAGTGATGACTAGATCATCAACATATACAACAACAATCACCATCTCCCCCCTTGCTTTTTGAGGTAGAGATTGGGATCGTATGGATTTCTAACAAATCCATGTTGTACAAGATGCTCATCAATCTTGATGTACCATGCCCAAGGTGCCAATTTGAGGCCATACATAGATTTCCTGAGTCTGTATACCTTTTCTTCTTGACCAGGTACTACATATCCCTCAGGTTGAGTCATGTAGACTTCTTCTTGTAAATTCCATTTAGGAAGGAACTTTTTACGTCCATTTGGTGGGCTTTCCATCCAAACTATGCAGCTAGAGAAAAGATCATCCTAATCATTTTGATCTTCGTTGTGGGAGAAAAAATTTCTACTCATAGTCAATTCCTTCTTTTTGTGCATACCCCTTTCTACAAGTATTTCTTTATATGTGTCCACCGGTCCCATCTGCTTTGTACTTTGTTTTAAATATCCATCTGCATCTAATGGGTTTCTTCCCTGGTGGAAGATCGACAAGATGCCAAGTGTTATTCTTCATCACTAATTGATATTTAGAATCCATGGTATCTTTCCAAGCTTTTGACTATAGGGATTCCTGGACTGTAGAGGGCTCATTTGATTCAATAACTCTACTCATCAAAGAAAAATTAACTTCTTCTCATGCTTTACTGTGAGTCCATGGTCTAGGGGTGGATGTATCCAGTGGAGCATCCATTCTTGCATCTTGTAATGTACTTGTACACCATTTAGGTATATGCTAAACTGTTCCTATGGGTTGTGGTTCTATCTTATCAACACCATCATCCCCATCATCACTTTCATCTTCTGAGGGAACATCGACTTCAATTTTTACAACAGGTGAAAAATCTACATCTTGTGAGTCTAAAGGAGGAGTCTCTCGCTTTCTTTCTTCTCGAAAAACTCAACATCTCTGCTGGTGTAGACTTTTTTGGTCTTAGGATCCATCAATCTATACCCAAGAGTCTCTTCATTATACCCAATGAAGATGAGTTTCTGTGACTTCATGTCCAATTTCTTTCTATTCTATTTGGGTATGTGCATGCTTGCTTTGCACCCGAATACTCTGAGGTGTGCAATAGATGGTTTCCATTTTGACCATGCTTCTTATGGTGTTATTCCATCAAGAGAAGTTGTGGGTGCTCTATTTAACAAATACATTGTTGTCTTTGCTGCTTCTACCCAAAATTTCTTTGCAAGTCTAGAATCATCAATCATGCATCACACCATTTCCATGATAGTATAATTTCTTCTCTTAACAACACCATTTTGTTGCGGTGTGTGTGGAGGAGGCATCTATCGACGAATCCCATGAGTTTGTAGGTAGTCTATGAACTCATCACTGGTGAATTCCCCCCCTTGATCTGAGTGGAGAGTTCTGATGTGATGACTAGTTTCTTTCTCAACTACTACTTTGAACTTTTTGAAGGTTTCAAATGCTTCAATTTTCTTGTGAAGTCGAAAATCTACATTTTTCTTAAATAGTGGTCAAGAAAAATCATGAAGTATCGGAACCCATAATGACTTGGCTGCATCGAACCACAAAGATCGGTATGCACTAGGTCAAGTTTACCATGATCTTGAAATGTACTCCTCTTGAATGAAGCTCTGTTTGTTTTCCTACTAGGCAAAGAGGACACTTATCTCGTATCCTTCAAGAGATGGTAGCCCATGTACCATATTACACCGAAAAAGTGTTTCAAGATATTTGAAAATAACATGAGAAAATCTCTCGATGCCACAACTATGCTGAGGTGGAGTTCTTAGCCACAAGTGCTTGATCATCTCTGTGAAAAAAATCAAGTTGGAACATTCATCCCACATTGGAGGCTTTTGCAATTATTTTCGAGCCTCTTGATTTGTCTCAAATCAAACACGTTTTCTTGTCGGATTGACTATCAAAGTCAATTTTTACATTGTGATCAAGGAGTTGATCACTAAAAGTAGATTCTTTGTCATCCCAGGACATATAGGACATCGATAGTCTACATTTGCATGAACCAAGGGGTAGAGAAATGTTCCCAATCCTCGAATCAGTATATGAGGAATCATCTCCCAACGAAACATGATTTTTGATGGCATGTCCGTCATTAAATTAAACCAGTCTCGAGGTTAGTCATGTGTCGAGTATCCCCGAATCAACATACCAAACATCACTAGATGATGTGGATGGTTCACTTGATCGAGTAGTGAACAAGAAGGCTTCATTCTCTAACTCGTTCTTGTTGCTCAAAGAATATTACCTTGTTGGTGGGTTCTTCTTTTCTAGTTCCCATTTTTCTACCCTTGATTGTAGATATAATGTCCCTAGTTAGATTTTTGTGGAGATCGAGAGTTACTTGATGAACCTTTCTTGTAAGTATTATAATAACAATCTTGTAGGTTATGTCCTCTTTTGCAGATTGGACGTTGCTTCTTCTCATTTCTATCCCCTTGCTACTGATTTTGATTTTGCAATTTTTATAGGAATTAGGTTCTCCTTTACCTTTTCCTTTCCATTTTTGATGTGAATACAATGTCTTCTCCTCTTCATCATCCTTATTTTGCATTGCTTCCTCTTATTGTAGTAGGTTTACTAGTTTTTCAAAACCGATCTGTCATATCTCAAACGTTTAGTGTTGTGACAAAAATGTGGTAAGAAGAGGGAGTGCTCTCTTAATAATGGGAATGAGAGCATAATCAGGATCGGTTCTCCTAGGGCTAGAAGTAAAGCCCTCAATTCTGTAACTCTTCTTAAGAAAGCTTCAAGTTTTTCATTCTATTTGAACTTCAAAGGTGTGTGTAACTAACTTTGCAAATTCAGTATAACATTCTTGTTCTTGGCCTCAGATATCATGGCTCAACTTATCCCACACTTCTTTGGCTATTTTGGCATCTCAAATGTGGGGTTACACATCATCAAAACTCCAAATAAGATGATGAGTTTGCCCTTCGATCCGCTTTATCAAACTACCATTGTTGTGTTGTATCGTGGTTGATCTCGGGTCGAGAGTACCTTTCACAACAAAGCCGATTTCTTCAAACTCAAGCATGTCTTGATTTTTGTCTTCCATGTAGCATAGTTGTTTCCTCCGAGTAGTTGCTTAATCTGAGGAAAAATTTGGGGGCATTGGTGCCCATTTTACAGATATCATTAACAAGGTTTGGCTCTTATCACTCCAGGTATAAGGTCTCTCAATCTATATATCGTCAATCTGATATACCAAACCTTTCTATATATGTTCCCTTTCTATATACTCGGCGGTGGATGAAAGAGGCATTAACGTACGTGAAAGAATTCAATACGTGTTACCAAGACAAGAATGATGGTGTCCGTGTAATTATTGACACTGGCTCAAAGAAATATCCTCATACGCATGCATAACTTCACTATATACTTGGATAATTTCTCATTCTATATTTATGTCGTGCAATCGCTCACATATGGATGGGATGGTTCATAGTGTGTGCACTGTGACCTTATTACTCCCGATGGATTTAAAGGGTCGATGCCTAGATGATGTTGTTGCAGTTATATTAGGCATTAAGTGTAGTAGTAGTTGTGACGAATTTACTCGTAAGCACTTCCCAGAGGTACCGTATATATCGAATGCTACAAATGAGATCTAGGATCATGTGAGTGGTATAAAACCAATTTTACTATTTTTTATTAGAATACTGCTAGTTTCTGAGAAGTTACAAAGTTTTCAGTTGACTATGGCAACCTACAAATTAGTACAATATATAGCAGTATGCAATTACATTCAAAAATATCAAAAAAAATTGAATGGCAGGCAAAAATTTTTTTGTTTTATAACCTCGTGGCTCTCGAGCCCAAAATGACCCAAGATGCTAGAAACCATTAAAAAGAGGCCCAAGATGAAGTTTTTGAATGGAATTCCTTTTCCAAAAAATTCCCAAAATGAGAAAACAGGATGAATGGGGGATTTTTGTTTTTACCCTAAATTAGGGATTTCCACGCTAAATTTAGTTAGTTATAACTAAATATAAATTTTCTGCTAAAGTTAGTAGTTCTGCCAAATTTTCTGGCAAATTCAAAATGTCAAGTTTGGTGTAGGATTTGAACCATGCACCTCCCACTTCTAAGGCTTTCACTCTAACCACCTTGGCTCTTATGAGCGCTTGATATGGAAATGAAGCAAATTGTAATTATTAAACATGGAATTTGACTCACCTTTTAAAAAATAGCGACCTGGCAGGATTGGAGTTCCATGTGGCTTGATTGGGTGTTTGTGGTGGCAATTTTAGGGCTTCATGTGCACCCAAGAGATCTGGATCTAAGATATTACTTTTGGAACACCTTTATATTGCTCTCTCTGCGTTATTTTTAATTTATTTAACCACCGATTTGCATGTATAGTCCGCCATTTTTTTGTTTTTGACTGATCCACTTTTTTTTTCCTTGTGTAAGTCATAGATCCGAGATTATCACAAATTTTTTTCTTATGTGTAGGTCACAGAGGCATGACCAATCCACTCACCACGATCACAATCCGATTGATATTCTCATGTTGGTTGCTTGTGTATGTGCGTGGCAAGGAGGGCAGGTTGGAGTGGAGTAGTTTGGTGTTGATCTCCACATTTATTTTAATATCTCTTCACACATTTTTGATTTTCTTTTATCCACCTTTGCTTTTTGATTGGTGTGTGCAAGTCGGCCTTCAATGGAACTCGATATGAGCTCTATCCTTCTCCAAAACACGTAAACAATTCGGTCAATGTAGAGATCAATTCCCAATATAATCAATACGGGCTCAATCTGCAGCTCGGTCTTGGATGAAGAATAACCAGAGACCTGGTGCAACCAATAATATCTCCTCCAAATATGATAGTACAAATGATTTATCTGTAACTAAACAATTTTAAATACAAAACCCCTGATGGGGAATTTTTTAAATTTTTTTATAAGTTCTAGAAACAAATTTGCCTAGTGTAGAGGGCACCAAGGCAAAAAAAAATCTTTACGTTTACCTGGATAATGCACAAGAGGTTGTGAGTTTGTAGAGGGTTCTCGGGAAGTTGTAGGTGGCAGACTCGGCTCTCCTGTTGAAGTATATTTCTTCACCATGAATACTCCTTCTTCGTAAACTTTCTAACCTTGTCATGAGCTTCAATTCACTCGTACCAAATGTAATTTCACAAACAGGGACGGAAGCCTAGTATATTTTATTAATGTGAAATTGATTAACCATTACAATGGAGTGCTACAATATTTATACATAATGGACAACAATATACAAACAAATAAATGGGTTGCACAGGTACAACCAAAAACACAACTGCTTCCAATATTACATCTAGGAAGCACATAATTGTTATAACAATTATAACAATTATACATGTAGAAGTAAAAGAGAAATATGGTTTTAAAAACCATATAAAAATAAATAAATAATTAATAGTTAATTAATTATAAAAGCATGATTAGAATATTAGGTAAATATTAATTAACCTAACATTTCATTGTCAAGGTGACAAGAATTTTGAGATAATTACTTTTTCAAGGCTAGGAGATCATTTACCAAGTTTTGATATATTTGATCTATGGTACTTTGGATTTAATTTTGTCCCTTGCTCTTAGTAGACTATTTTCTCAATGTTCTTACCATCATTAAATAATTCTCTACTTTTATGGCCAACGATTATACAACATCTAGGCTCACAATATGATATCTTCAAGGATAAACCCAACTTCACAAAGTTAATAATTGCCAAAGAAACATTTTTATTCTCTAGGATTAGTATGGAAGTAAGATGTAAATTATGCAACATTTTATTTAATTTGTCCACAAATTCTCTTATGGGCTTATGAGCTCCCATCTTCACATGAGTCATATATACCAATATATCAAAAGAATATTCAATCTATTTCAGTATGTCATTGTCATTTTTTCTCCCGGTGTCCCAATCACCCACTCGAATCAACTAGTGATAGATAAAACCATATTATTACTCCTTACAATGTTTCAACAAATAATACCATGGTAAAATCTCCATGCTCAACTCCTAATACTCCATATGTAACAAATAATTCAATAATGTTCTCATCTCGAGTTTTTATTTCCATCTCCTTTAAATATGGTAAATTTCTTATTTGAGCATGTAGGGAGATCTTGTAATGGTATCACTATGGCCAATGACCCAATAGTTGGTCACAATGGTAAATTTTCCATTTTTAAAAAAAAAAAGTACATGTAGAGGAATTACTATGCCACACAAAATGACGACATCACTTAAGCATGTCCCCTTTTAACCTCTCTTCTTCTATATTTTTTTGGAATTATTATTTACCTCTCTTTTTTTATTATTTTCACAGAAGTTAGTTTGAAAACATTCTCTTGTTGAGATTTAAATAAAGGGTCACTAGTTCCTTTCACTTTAATATTGTGAGTAAAACTTCATTAAACCAATTTGATAAAATATTTGAGGTTGAGGGACATTAAGGACAATAGTTATTTGTAATAAATTTCTCTAACTTGTTTGAATAATTACGGATTCCCTTCATGAAATATTGGGCTAGTTTTATCTTCATTTGATATGAAAGTTTCTTGATCATAATGGAGACTAATTATATGATTTTTCTAAACAAAACAATCAATCTATTGGACATGTCTTTTTTTTTTTTTTTTTTTTTTTGTAACCATACAATATTCATTTTCAATAGAGATTTTTAATTATAATAGCCAATGTGATCAATATATTTGGTTTTTAAATGGATTAGCATATATGAGAAAGAACATGCCCCACGATGGGAACCAAAAATGTTGAAAATTTTCATAGGAAAACTATGGATCTTTGACAATAATGTGTGGTATGATCTCCTCCTTTATTATGTGTGGATGTTCCGTTAATGAAAACCAAAACTACAGAAAATGAATATAAACATTATTTACACTATCTATCTTTTGGGATTTTGGATTTCATTCCCAAAAGGTGAAAACGTATGAGAAATTGAAAAGGTGGGGGAAATGGGGGAAATGTGGAGAAAGGAAGAAACGTGAAATGAAAGGAAATGAAAGAGATAATTTTACTTTAAAAAGGTAAACAAAAATCTACTTTAAAATGCAATAAATGCATTCAATCTAGATAATTTCTAGAACTAATTTCTTGAAAAGTAAAGAGAATGATCATATATTATACATAATACAAATAAAATAACTATGACAAAAGTTTGAATATCTTTCTTGTAATCCCTTCTTGAAAAATGAATACAAATCTTTAATTTTCTTTTTCTCTCCAAAAATGTACTTTCCACCAAAAAGTACCATACAAATGGCATTAAAACACATATTTATAGCCAAGAGAAATCAATTGAATATTGATGAATTAAAATTAACTAAAAGTATTAAATTAGAACCAATGTGCATTTTTTATAAAGTAAATTGATGCTTTTAACATATAAAAATTAAATATTGTAAAATAAACTTGATGAATAAATAGTTGTAAATTAAGGGTTTCCCCCACACATATTCTCGTTGAATTGTTTCCCCTTCAACATCCACAATAGATTTTGGTTTGGAAAAATGGATTCTCTTCCTTTAATCATCAAAATTCCTCAAAATCCCTTCACTTAATTTTTATCGAACTCATACAAAGATAATTCGTTGACTTTACATTTCATGATCATATCCACTATTTGAGTGTGAACGCACTAGAGAGTCTTCAAGTATTTCTAAAATTTATCAAAAATATTTGATATTTGACATATATTTTAGTTGATTCAATGATAAAATACTACCCTAGAGTTTATTTTCTCTAGACCAATTTCTTTATTTCATCCTTTATTACTTACATCTAGAGTGTAAGACCATTATTGTCATAAAAGGTACATGAAATTTTTTTAATTACCTCTAATATTTCATTATGGTCCTTTCTTCCCTTAATTATTGATTCCTTTTGATTCTTAAGACAATCTTAAAGAATATAAATATAAAACTTTGTAGCATATGGGAATTCATATTGATCTTTGCAGATATTATCATTAAGAATTCCTTCAATAACTAATATATGTGAATCTATTTTTTACATTACTTCCCACTTTGGTGAGAATTCTCTCAATATTTTAACCTTAGTATTATATTATTTCTCCATTTTCCTTATATATTACACCTAAAATTGAGCCTTTTTATAATGTAATAAGGAAACATAAATGAAACCCATTCCCTTAGACACTAGTTTCTTTCACCATCCCTTTATTTTTCAACACATATAGCATAATTCCTCTTATGATCTATGTATATATATATATCAATGATTTTTGGTGTAGGATCAGCTTGATAGAATAAGATCCAATTGATTGATTAGTTTTTAATCAACCTTTTATCTCCATTTCTCTTTAATTACTTGGTCGTTATCAATCTTATCAAACAATATGTTAATTTTTAATAGAACATTTTCCTTCACACCTTCCTATGTATATTTACTAGGGTGTAGTGTTTTAAGTTGGTATTCTCATGTAGTGATGTTTGTTTTTATCTAGCAGAGAGATCACCATCATAGTGTAAATTTCCCCTTGATCATTTATTATTAATCTAGAACCCATTTTTGGATTATTTTGTACTTGTAAGAGGTACAAATAATGAGGTTCAAGGTTATAAAATTAATTGTTCTAGGTTAAACCACCAATTTTATTTTCTTAAAAAATAATGTAATCATTCAAGGAATTATATACCTATAATATATTTTATAATCACCTCTTTCTGTTAACTTTTTCATGGGACTTGTCATCCATTTTTGCACCCCTTGCAAATTGGATAACTTAGTAGATCCGGGAATAGACAGGTTGTTTGAGGGGTGCATTGTAATTTATAGGATGGCTCATGGCCAACTCGATCGGGTTGGTCTCCATTCATGGTGAGAAGGCTCATCGTGGCAAAGGTATGGACTATTTTAGTGAGGTTTGAAAGTTGGGAAAATCAGTGGTAGAAAACCATCGATAGCATATTTAATGCTATTGGCTGGTAGGATTCTATATGTTACCATTCGTAGCAAGTTTGGAGGCTACCGACCGATAGAATTTTATATGCTACCAGCTAAGTAGCATGTACGGATGTTACCACCAATAGAATTCCATGTGCTACTTTGGCCGGTAGTGGGACATAAATAGTGGTGATGTCAGTGGATAGTAAATGGTCACCGTTAACATTTATTGTGCTATCGACCGTAGCACAAAAGGTGGCAAAAAGGAATAAGAAGGTGAGAATAGGATTGCCGGTATCATTTGTACGTATGATATTGGTCGATGATAGATTTTAAAAGCTACCATCCCGTAGAAAGGAAAACATGTTATTGGTCGGTTGCATTTATCCTACCGATCCGACACCAAGAATAAAATGCTATGTTTTGAGAGTAGATAATACATGCAACCGATTGAGTTTAGGAACAAACAAAGCATTAATAGGAGCGGTACCAGTTGTTCAACTAACAATTTAATGAAATATGGCACCCATGATTTCCCGAGAAATCAAAGTACCAAATTATATGGCCTCTCATGCCTCTTTAATGAGATTTTTTTAGTTTGTGAGGCATTTCATTCTCTCTATATATTTTAAAATTTGATTCATTTTGAGGGGAGAAATTATGAAAACGTAGAGAAGCTCTTACAAAAAATTTCTAGAATACTTTGTGACTTGTAGGCCTTAAATTTTTGTGTTTTAGAAGGATATTCTTTCCTTCTATCTTTTGTAATGGATTTTGCACACTTTTAAGCAATAAAATTCATGTTTTGTGGCTCTTTCTACCCTAGCTTGTGTTTTTTTTTCCTTTCATTACATTCATAGGTATATTATGCATAATTTTTCTTTGTGGCAGGATTCAAAGGTTTAGTGCTCCATGAAATTGAAGATTTGAATGTGATTTTGGATTGTGGCACATTTGTCTACCCTTTTCTACTATATTCTTGAACCAGTTTCACTCACTAGGAATATCTCCAATATGTTCTTGGTGTTATCGCCTCCCTTAATTTAGGAATTTCATTTATGCATCTTTCTCTTCCCTAGTCCCTTGGAATTTTAGGTTAGTGTTAGGGTAGCTACATTTTAATTCTTAGGAGTAGTTTTGGTATTAGGAATAGATAGAGGAAGTTGGCCTTCTCTAGAGGTCCATCTTGGTTAATGAGCCACATCTTTGAGACAAGTAATATGTTGTCTCAAATCCCGATTCATCTATGATTTGGGAACAGTGTATATTTGAGCTCCACAAGTTTTGGCACGCCCGGTGGGACAATTGAAGTCAGATTTTATATGGTCTTTAGCTTCATTGTTGCTAAGTCTTGGTGTGTGACTTAGTAATTTATAGCCTTTAGAGGCTTGTTCTACACATTTGGCGACTCCAAATTCATATCAATTGGTTTAAGCAAGGTGCAAGTTCCCAAGTTCATTAGAAAAATATAGACAAGGTCCGTAACAACAAAGGAAGGATATTTTAAGTACCTGTAGTTATCACCTAGAAGGGGAAGAAGAGGAAGATTAGTTCAAAGGTCACCTTTGCCACCAAACATGAATCTTTCCACTCCACCTCTTGGTAGGCCTTTCTTGTAGTCCACTAGAGTTCTAAGACCTATCAGAATGGAAACACAATAGAATTGGGGATTTGTCAATTTTACTGCAACAATCCTTTTACTTTTAACACCAACAATCCCATTCTAGCATCTACTCTCAAGATCATTCCTTTCTTCACTAGGGAGAATCAGACTACTCCAACTAAACACATTCAAGATATTGCTAATGTTTGTGCTATACATCAAATTGTTGAACAAGATGTGGCTATTAGGCTGTTAGCTTCTTCATTCAAAGGGAGATCTTTGCAATGGTTCAGAAGTCTGGCAGCAGGAACAATTCAAAATTGGAATCAACTGGGAACTGCCTTATGCAATCAATTTGGAGAGAAGGTAGATAATATTTCCTTTCTTGAGTAGCTAACAACTATAAATAGGGATTCCCGTGAACTCATGGAAGAATTAAAAATACCGGGATAGGATTCCAGTCCTTGTCATGCCTACAACTGAAGGTGCATTTCTTTACTTTTTGAAAGATCTTAATTATGATATTGCTATCATGATTCAGTGTATGGGGGGTACAACATTTCCTGGTGCATATGTTATAGCCATTAGGGCTGAAAATTATTTGATCCAAGCTAGAAAATTAGCTCCTAGGCCACCTATTCCCCTATACCCTAAATTACCCCAAGCTGTTCAGCCCTCCATTTCTCCTATTCCCGAGAAACCTTCCCAACCCATTGCTTCCACATCTTACTCCCTACACAACAAAAGGAGGATGAAGAAATGAAGACCTTAATTAGAAATTTTTCTAATAAGGTGATATATTTGGAGAAACAAAAGCCCAGTCTTATAGGAATTATTCTAATCAGGGGCAGTCTTCCAACTAGGGTTCTAATCAAGGTTATCAGCCATACAGAACCAATCCAATCAAAGGTATGAAAAAATCAATAAATTAATAGATGGTAGGCCCAAAATTCATCTCTTCCACTTGTGTTAGTTTCCCATTATTAGCCATATCCTTCCATTAGCTCTAGGAAAGCACTTGTTCTGGTACAAAATAATGTGATTCAGGAAACAAAGTGGTGTTTTCCTTGCAACCAACCACACAATCAACTTATTTGTGAGAGGGCATTACATGTCCAAGATTTCATGATTCAAATTTCCTCCAATCAATAGGAGCCATTGGTGGAAGCACCCAATCCTAATGTGGAAGGAGCTCAGGAGGCCAATCAGGATGTGAATCTTATGTTCTTTTCAAATGGAAAAATATTGTGCCTTAAATCAAAAAATTACCATAATACCAAGTCTAAGAATTATTTTTGGAATCACAACATGCATCCTCTTCTAATCAAGGAAGTTTTGTTAACAAGTAAAAGGAGGTTGGTGGGAGAAAGAGAAAACACCTGAAATTCCTACCAAGGAATTTGATCCTAATAAAAATGCGTGTTCTAACATTGTAGGAATAAATAAAGGATAATCCCACACTACAACTACAAATATATATGGGCCTTCCCTTTAATATTGTGGAACAAATGAAGAAGACAAATTTCAATGTGATAATGTGGGATTCTTTGGCTATCCCATCACAAAGGGACCTCCTATGTGAAGCTCTCAAGCAACTTCCCCTAGCTGATCTAGTGATTCAAAGGACCCATGCTGCTGTTAATGTTTTCCATGAAAAGGAGGAACAAGTAAGTAAAGTTTTCAAAACCCCACCTTTTTATATGTCATTAATTGTGGGAAAGCATTTGGTTCATAATTGCATGATAGATTCAGGTGCTAGTACCTCGGTTATGCCAAAGAAAATTGTTGATGTCTTAGGACTAGAGTATAGACTTGTAATGAAAAATGTCTTGTAGCTTGATGGCTCAACATTTAGTTTCTTGGGAGTCATAAAATATCTAAAATTAACCCTTCATGCTTTCCCAAACCTAACTATAACCCATGATATATCAGTCATTGACTTTCCTCCTATGTTTGCCATTTTTTTGTCAAGGGATTTTACTACTAAAGTGGGTGGTTATTGAAATAAATGATAAGAAGATGGTTCCAAACTGCGATCTCAGATGATAATAGCACACCACATTAGATTTGAAAAATAGAAGAGCTAAAATACAATATATGGATATCCATCATAATCCATAATGCTTAATACATTACAATATAATGACTTGAATTACTCAATAAGAAACATGTACATATAGGAGGAGGGAATTGTAAATACTACCTAAATTAGTGGTGAAGAAATCTCACTAACTGATAATGGTAGTTAAGTTAACTCCAGAAGACTAGTAAGCTAACTCCACATAACTGAGAAGATAACTCAACACAACTAGTAAGATAACTCCACACAACTAGTACACCTAAGCAAGCTAACCCAACAAGTGTAGGGCTAACACAAGTGTAATAATTATCCTAATAAATATATAAAAAGAGAACTAATAACTTACACTAACACCCTCTTGTAAGCATAGCTTAGGTGGGAAAAAAAAGAAGTGGTTCCCTGCAACAAGGATCGATGAGGTACCCATGCACAATAATCGGGAAAATAGGACACCGCAAGGTACCCAAAACTAGTAATAACAAAATAGAGACACAAAATCCTGCTATAAGATGTCCTAAGAATCTCATCTCCAAAAACTCATACAATTCCGAAGAATTTTGGTGCAC
Source organism: Taxus wallichiana var. yunnanensis (assembly GCA_018340775.1). Taxonomy (NCBI): domain Eukaryota; kingdom Viridiplantae; phylum Streptophyta; class Pinopsida; order Cupressales; family Taxaceae; genus Taxus; species Taxus wallichiana. Next base: position 442,827,559 of record CM031243.1, on the reverse strand, counting down.
ACTATGGTTTGAATCCACTTATCGATCATAAAACTAAAAACAATGACACTTTGGCTTCACTAGAATAGATTCATACAAGGATATTATCAATGGAGTGATGTCGGAAGTGAAAAAAATCCAAAAATAATTTGATCAACTACTACAAATAGGTGTGCCACTTTAGATACTAAAATTAGGTCACACTCCCCTTTGGTCCCTCAAAAAATAAGCACCCTTCATCACATTCACCTAGCCATGACCCCCTTCACCCCACTAATATTAATTTAATTAATTTAATTAAATTAATGCATTATCCTCACTATATTTATTATTTAAATAACTTATTTTAAATAATATCCACACATACAGTTCACTTAGACACCTCACCAAGCCAACTCAACCTAAGACTTGTTCTTAGTAAGTTGTCATAACTAACTGAGTCTTACCCAAACCCTAAAATTCAATGCCTACATTCCCTCTAACCACATTTCTGCATGCTCACAAGAAGCTCCTAGTATAATCCGCGGGTTAACAACATGAGATCCAAGGAAATCAAGAGGATCTCCCTAGTTTAGTAAACCTAGGAAATCCCACCTTAACCGACATCGGTTACCTTAACTGTCCACCGATTAAGCCGGAAACGCCATCGTTACCCTTTTAACCCCAAAACAACCTTATTCTCAAGGTTGGAAGTGGGAACTTGAAGCAAAAATGTTGGTGAGCATTATCACATCTTTAGAGAGTGAATTCCAACGAGACCACACATGTAAGGAAGGAGATCAAACATCTTTTCTTGCATAGCCATGATCTGATCTAACCAAGCAAAGAGGAGTGCACATGCAGCCCATGCAGAATATTTCCTTTAGTTGGTGATCACTTACAACCTTCAAACCTCTCATCAACACCTCCATCCCTCACTCACAGGCATCCAGGACTAGAATCCAAGTAAGTATAATGTCATACTTCTCTGGTTTATTTCATTTCATCATCATTTTATCATCTATTGTTTACCTAGCCACCTATTGACCTTCTCCAACATTTCCACCTCCATATACCCATTAAAGCCTCACCGAAGCCTACCCCAGTCACCCAATACCTTGTCCCAACCAACCAAAGTCCTTTGTGCAATCACAAAGGAGACCTAAATCTTGTTCTATGACATTCCCAGATTTCACAAGAATCGACACCGGTCATACTTGACCACCATCTTGTTACCCTTGACCGACATCGGTCTGTATTTGCCCACACGACTTAGAATAGATACCTACCCACTTAATTTCATCTCACCCTCATCCACTTGTGATCTACCCGAGACCTTTTCAAACATGCAAAACCAACAAATCATTTGACCTTTGGATTCTATTCTAGCTTAGCCATTAGATTAGATCTATTTCTTATTGTGTTTTAAGTGAGATACCTAAATCATTTCAAATTACAATAGGATTTAATTTTTTACAACATTAAATTGTTTAAAATAGTGGACTAACAGCCATCTAGGAAGTATCACACTTCTCGGATCTAGCATGCACTTTAGTGCACGCCCATATTGTTTAATTCCTTCTTGTGGTCTTACTTTGCATTGTAGGTAGTTCCTCCTAGCCAAAAGGAAGCTCTCGCAATCATCTGTGGATTTGGAAGTCATACACGTGCAACAACCCATCAACCAACATTTGAACAGGTATTCCTCTTTGTTATCCCGTAAAATTGACAAGGGCAATTTTACCGATAACCATACCGAAAATTTTGTTTCGATCCGAAAATTTTGTTTCGATCCCTCGTTAGGGATCCTTCGCGTTCGAAACGTCGTAAAATCCCTCCCCGGGAAATCTAGTTTTCGAACTTAGTCTTTTTGAGCCTTTTTTGGCTGGGCGCATGAATTTTCCTTGTAACACATAATTTTGATGCGCCCCCTTAAAAGCCTTTGGCGCATGGTTTTCCATGTTAGCACGCTTCTCGGTGCGCCAAAGGGCGCACGTAATCTACATGCAACACCAATTTTTGGCGCGCCAAAGGGAGCACCTAACTTCATGTCGACAACGAATTTGGTGCGCCAAAGGCGCGCTCATTCTTCTGTTGCCATTTCCTTCCATGCGCCAAAGGGCGCACGCTTTCCCTTGTCGACAGCAGTTTCCATGCGCCATTTCAAAAGGTTGGTGGCGCATTAATGACAGGTTTTTCTATAAATATCAGTGCGCGCCCAATGTCATTTTCATTCTTTTGTCGAGCACGTGATACTTCTGGACTTGTCAGCCCCTGCTCTGTCACTTTCATCGTGTTGTGGACCCGCTCAAGGAATTTTTGCTATATCTAAGGTAAGAGGTTCTCCCTCTTTTCCATTCTGTGCTTTCATGTTCTCGCTTTCGTGTTCTTGGTCTGGGCGTTTCTTGGTTTTCGTTTTGGTTTGCTGGCCTGTTTTACTGAGGTTTGTTTAGGCTGGTTTCCCCCTTGGTTTGCTGGCCTGTTTTCTTCTTTTCTTTTCTTTTCCTCCTCCTCCCTCTTTCCAGATCTGCTGGAAGGGGAGCTGTTTTAAAATGGCTTGGTCTAAGGATCTTTTGATATGAAACCCTTTGTCCAAGCGGCCTTTGAAATGGAGAAAAGAATGAATATGTTTGAGAAAGTGTTCTCTGGCGCACTGGCGCGCCTTGTTACAAAAAGGACAGTTGCGCCCCTCGGCGCACTCACACACCATGCAACACTTTCAAAATCCGCGCCTAATGGCGCCCCTTTCCATCCTGCTGCAGTTTGAAATCATGCGCCCTGAGCGCACCCCTTTTGCATGCTCCAAGTGTAAAACCCGCGCCTCCTTAAAAAGCCTTCGGCGCACCCTTTGTCCATGCTGCATAATGTTTCCATGCGCCAAAGAGCGCACCCAGTTTCGATGCAACAAAAGCCTTTTTCGCGCAAGTATAAAGATTACATAGGCGCTGGCGCACCCTCCGATGCAGTAACATGATGTTGTGTAAACCCTCCATGCGCCGCGCTATATTCCTTTGGCGCATCATTCGTCCATGTTACACAATCTTTCCATGCGCCATAGGGCGCATCGAACCCCAATGTAACACGCATTTCCTGTGCGCCCTGTTATAAAATGCAACCTGCTTCATCCATGCGCCATGCGCTTTTGGCGCCAATATAACCTCTGCAACATTCCTTTCTTGCGCGCCTTATCTATTTGGCCTGCCAATTGTATTTTTCCTGCGCCCTGAGCCTTTAAATCTCTAACTCCTCCTGCTAAGCTTTCCAATGGAAGATCAAATGACTAATTCAACCTTTTTGGATTGGGTCTCTCTTCTTCTTCGTGCAGATCAGCAGCTGAGTTCGAAAGAACACATGTCTACGTCAAGCAAGAAGCCCACCAAACCAAGAGGAAAGGCAAAGCTAACAGAAGAAGAAATGAAATACAAATATCAGAGGGTCAGGATGCCCGAATCACAGGCTGAGTGCAGTATGGATGTCCGGGACTCTGAATTGGGTCACATTGACATGGATGAGTTCTGGCTTAGAACTCAAAAGGTTACAAGAAGTCCATGGATGGACAAACTAATAGGCAGTGCCCTGCACTTTGCCGGAGGAATCCCTGTCACTAACATGGCGCTGTGAACAACGAATTCATGATGGTTGTTGCACAATCCTTCAACAAGGACACAAGATGTGTCGAGAACAGCAAGGGCGAGGTAGTCATAAACCTCACTGCCCGTCATTTTGAGTTGATGCTTGGCATCCCTCACCACCGGAACTACGTGGCTGTTAGCCAACAGGAATGCATCAAGGCCTGGGAAGACAACGAAGGCCAGTGCATGCAGTTAATGAATGAGGTCTACCTAAAGAATAAGAAGGTAGTGACCCGGTGGCCTCAGACTATCCACCGAAGTGATTTCTCAGAGGAACTCAGTGATACTATCACTTTCCTAAGCAGAGTCTTCGGGCTTTCAGATGCCCACTATTTCCATAAGTGGATGCTGCGGTACCTGGAGACAATGAATAAGAATTTGCCCGATCAGCGCTTTTGCTGGGGTGAAATAATAAGCAACACCATCTCTGAGCAGCAACAACTGCTTGCCACAACTGGAGTATTTCATATGAACTCCTATGTAGTCTACGCCGCAAAGATCGCAAGGGATTACCTGGGCTCAACCGAAGTGGAGTATGGCCTCAGGCCAAGATATTTGATTACTATCCGTGAGCCGAGGCTAGAGAATAGTATCCTCAATTTGCTAAAATCAATGATGTTTTCTTCTATCACATCATGTGCATGTTATGCCAAATTTGACTCATAAATGACAACCAAAAACATAGTGGCAGTCACAGAGAAATGGGGGGCCCTGTTCACCCAATTTCCCACGTTCACCTATCTAAGGGCTGCCAACTTTTTGGGAGAACCAACCAGGCTACCGAGGTATGCTGGGCCAAAGCTGATTCTACTAGAATTATCAAGGCAGCTGGTCACATACCATGAGAAGTGCCTCAAAAGAAAGAAGGGCGGAACTCCTTTCCCCCTCACAGTGGGCCGGTACACATGCTCCTCCTATCACAAGGCGAAGGAAATGTTCGCAGAGCTGGAGTTGCTGAATTTGAAACATGACTTCCCAGCCAGGCCTACCTTCGACCCTAGGGGCTGTCTACCAAGGGCTAAGCTTGATCCGATTCATGTCCCTCAGATTGAGGATATCTACATTGACGTTCTCCATGAGGTAGAACTCAGAAGAAAGGATCACTCTCGCTTGGCATTAACGGAAATCATCCAATACGGAGTGGCCATTGTCCCAAAAGGCTTCCAAACCACGGAAGACGAAGTAGACAAAGTGTATAATGACACAGAAGGGGATGATTGGCCCTTCCCGGACATTGACAGAAGCAAGGCTCCTCAAACAATTGAGGAGAGGGTAAAAGAAACTATGCGGAGAACGGAGCATTGGTGCCGCATGAACGGACTAATCTACCTCGGGGTAGATTTCACGACTTCCCCTTTGGGCAACGCACCTCCAAGGTCAAAGAAGCTGCTGAAAGGCAAAGGTGCCGAAGGTGAACCTAGCACCATTCAGGAGGAAGCCCCTGAAAGTCCTCTTCCTTCAGAGCCTGAACAAGTAATAACTCTGGATTCGCCAGAGAAAGAATTGACAGAGGATAGTCCTATACGCCCATCCACCCAGGATGTCGGCGTCGCTACAACTTCAGAGGTCCCTTCTATCCCTTCTTCTTCTCTTCCTTCCCCTCCTCGAGTGACTCAAGCAACCACTCCTTTGGTTGTGTCCTCTGCCCCTTCTTCTACTCTTTCCCCCGCCTCTTCATCTATCTTCTCCTCCCTTGCTGATTTGTCTTCTTCCATTTCTTCCCTCATCTCCGAGCTCCCTTCCCTTCCTATGTCTTCTGCGGTTGCGGTTTCCCTTTCTCCCGTGGGCACTTCCTCGGCTATTCTTTCGATGCCGCCGCCGCGTGTCTCCACGTTTTCCCTCTTTCTACCGTTCTGCCCCCTCCTCTCTCTCGGTCCTTCTTCTATAGGACCAGCTTGATCTCTCAAGCAATAAGCCAACAAAAGAGGAAAGTCCCCATCGCTCCGATGGACTTTTCATCATTCCAAGCTAAAGGAGTAAAGAAGCACAAGCCGGTTACACGCTTCTCAAAGAGCGCTGCAGGTGAGAGAGTCATGGAAATAGCATACCCCAACCCCCTCAAAGAGAAAGAAGATCTGTCTCCAACAGATTTCACCGTGACCCAAGTCACAATGGGGACATCCTCAGAAAGTCTCCAGGGGGAAGCTCTTTCCGCAGTAGATGCACTCTGCAAGAAGCTTCAGGAAACAAAAGAGGAGAAAAGGCTACTAAAGGAGCAGAACAAGTATCTGCTTCAAGCCTTACAGAAGATGGGAAGTGCACCTCCCACAACTGCCGCCGAGACTCCTGAGCTGCTCAGTCAGGAGAAGATTAATGAGTATTCAAAAATCGGCGAGCAAGGTATGGCTGTTTCTGCTTGGAGGAGCCAGATCCTCAAAGATAGTGAAAAAGTAATCGCCGAATATATCAGTTTATACCTGAACATCGAGAAGGCGAATAAGGAACTCCAAGCGTTAGCAGGCCCGATATCAGAAGAGTTAGAACATGCTAGACTCCAGCACGAGACCTTCCAACAAATGTTCGACTGTTCAGTCGAAGATCTGGTCAAGTTCGGAGTCTTCGGCCATCCAAGGGCCCTCAACAAAACTATGTCCACTTTGGACTATCGGATAGATCAGCTAGAATTCGTTTTGGAAAAGATAGACAAGGTGAAGGAAGAGGCCCTAGATGCAATGCATCAAATGGAGAAAATTGTTCTATCTATGACTCCCGGGTTGCTCACTCCTTCCCTCACCTTGAGATCAGCTGATGATACTATCCGGGTTTTCAAGGAGATAGCTTCTCAAGGGATAGGGCCAGAAGTCACGTTCGACATCGAATCCATCAACAACCTACTGGCCTGTAGGGACTTCATCGGGTCCCTAATCGAGGCGGGTAAAGATTATTCCAAACTCCCGGAAAAGCTCATAGACGAGCGGGAGACTTGCGAAGCAATCAGTGAACGGCACAAGGATCCATCACAGGATCAATTTGGGCCAATGATCAGCAAGTTCTTGGAATACCGCGCTCAGTTCCACATATCATCACCTGAGCAGCACCAGAAACAGGCAACCCCTTTTCGGCCGCAGGATGATGATGATGAGTAGCTTCTTCTTCTTCTTCTGCTTCTTCTTCTTCTCCTCTCTATTCTCCGACTTTCTTTCCGTAATATCTGAAGTAAGTTGGCACAAATGATGACATCATCCATGTTGCATCATGGGATGATGTCATCCATCCAAGTTGTCAAAGTCAACATGACTTTTAGATATTTTGTAAATATCTTTGTAAATAAGTGGTTGGCTCCATTTTGCCTTCTCTCTCCCTCATCTTCTATAAATATTGGAATACTTGTTGTATTCAAGAGTGAACATTTTTTAGATAGAAATAGAAGTGAGGAGAGAAAGACTTTGAGCTTTCTTGTAACAGAAAAGAACAGTAATACAATTATTCAGACTTTGTGCTCAATAGCTGTGTTATACATTAGATCTTTCTTACGTTAGATCTGTATGTGTTTAATCTGTTGGATTCATATCTACTTTTCCGTCATTTGTTTATCAGTATTGCTTTGTTTATTTATGCAAGTAGGTTTGGCTCTGTTTACTACCAAACTAAAAACATAAATCTTCTGACCTTTCTGCTTTGGAATTCATTTCTTTTCTTCCTTCGGATCTGTTCTTTCTCTTCTCCTTCTTTCATTCCTTTCTTTTCGCAGCCTGAAACACTCTACCGGGATGAGATCCCAACCCCGAAGGCAGAGATCGAGACTGCAGTTCTGTGAGACTTGCATAGGTTCTGCTAGTAGAAATAGAAATAAACCAGTTTCGCTTTGCTGTCTCAAAGAGGGGCTAAGCCCTGCAACACTGTTGGCTCGTCTATCCATAAATCTGTCCACGCGACAGATTTTCGGACCAACACTCTTACACCTGTTACCCTATTTATTTTTTTCAACACTCCAAAGAAACGATCTAAGAAAAAGGTGAAACATTTTGGCATGCTCGGTGGGACCCATCCGAGGTTCCTTGCATTTCATTCATTCCTAGGAAAAGTTGTGTGTTTTTTTCCCTTCTGAAAAGTGTACACACTAATTTTCTTCCTTGGTAACCCACCTCTTCTTTCTATTTTCTCTAAAGGAAACTTTTCTTTTGGTGTAATTAAAAAGAATCATTTCTTCATGTTTTCTGCATTGTAGTGAAAGAGCATCCCTCTTCCTCTTCATTTTATTGTGTCATCCAATTTCACATTTTGATTTGGGCTTAAAAATAAGTGCATTCCATTCTAATTTATTGTATTAGCTCACATTAATTAAGGACAACCTATATGTTAGAAGTCATGCCTAGGCGATGGTTGTGAAACGAATAATAGAAAAGCACTTCTTTCCTTTTCTCTTTCTCTGAATCTTACCAAACCTCACAAAATTCAAAATACATACATTGTTAAACAACATCCTACCTAGAAGAAGATGTAGGTGATCAAAAATCACAAAGACACGGTGGGAACCCACTCGCCGCTTTGTTTAGTCATACTTTAGATCAAAGCCCGCCCCACCATAACATACATGAAACCTCACCTTTTAGATCTCCTTATTTGTAGGAAGCCATCCTCACCAACAACTCTATTTCACAATTCATGTGTCATTCCCTAAATAACATAAGCTAAATAAACATAACGGAAAAGGAACTCCTAGGATCGTATTTTCTTAGTGTTCTCGGTTGGCTTGCGTTTTGAGGTGAGAGATGGCGTTCATTTTTTTGTTCATCCTTGCATACTCCTCATCATAGCTGGTGTATTCTAGCTTCACCTAAGTGTGCTGGGCCATATCATCATCATTCTTAGAATTCAAGGTCGATTCTATATCGATTATAATTCATAACCACTTTTCTTTCATCACTATTTCAATTTCACGATGAATCGCCATTGGTTACCTTTGATCGTCGTCGGTTATACCCAACCGACGTTGGTTCCAGGTCCTTTTTCTAACCTACTCAAAAGGACATTTTCATTCATTTTTTCCACTTTTCATAGTCCCTGTCACTGTCATCATTCCCATTGATGTTGTAAACATCATCAGATTTGGCATACCTATCATATTTTACCTTCTTGCCTTGTTGTTCACTCACTGTTCATTTTCTACGGTAATCGACAATGGTTACCCCTGACTGGTGTCAGTTTTCCCTAACCAAAATTGGTTATCCTGTTTCACATTCTATTCTAGCCACCATTTGGTACTTAATCTACTTTTTGTCACTAGATTCACCTGTTCTTGTTGTTCTCTATGTCATTTACAGAGAAGAATCCCTACTCCGATCGATCTTGGTTCACTGGTGTGCTTGACCCAAAGACAAGCAAGCACACTAGTATTTCATGCTAGTTGTCAACCACGCAGCCCCATACACTAGAGTACCACCCCTGTTATATGCCCAAAACCAACCTTCTCACGCTACAGGAGGCATCCAATCATCACAACCCACCAATGACCTAATTAAATTGATGTTGGACAAGATGCAGACATTGGAGGCATCGGTTTCCAGCTCCCGTACAACACTCTCACCTATGATGAGATTTACAACAAGCGCATTCACCCATCCATTCCTATCCGTTCATACCCCGTACATTGGGAAATGCCTAAATTCAATCATTTCAATAGCAAATAATACATGTGAAAACATTTGCAGTCATTTAAACATGGCTATTATTTGATCACTCATGATGATGCCTTACTCTTGAGAACCTTTCGCATGTCCCTCACTGGACCTACATTAGATTGGCATAGTGGGTTACCTAAACACTCTATATTCTCATTCAATTAGGTAGCCCAAGCCTTCTTGGATCATTTCTCTATCAATATCATCAAGAAGGTTACCATGACTGATCTATATTCCACACGTCAGTATGAGGACGAATCTATCACAAATTTTGTCACTCATTGGTACAACTTGATCAACCAACTTACCTTCCAACTGCCACAAATAGAACTCATCGAGCTCTTCACATGGGCTTGTGCTAGGCATATCTTCCCAACCTTACAAGTCTAAACCTTCTAAACATTTGATGAAGCATTCACTATGACACGAAAGTTAGAGATTCGGGCCATCGAAGAGAAGAAAATCCAATTACACAATAAGAATTTAGCATTCAAGTCGAATGATACCTCTTCTTATTCCAAACCACAAACCAATTATTCAAAAGCTAAGGGCACTGCTAACATAGTGGTACTCAAGGCCAGCCTAGCTCATCTTTCAAACCAGGATACTCCCTCATCTAGTCTCTCAACTATCCAGACTTTTCAATTCAGAAGAGAGCAGTAAAAATATACCCCAATCGGGGAACCTTACTCTTTTGTCTTAGAAAAGCTTATCAAATCTGGAGCCATCACCCTTCCACCTATAAAACCACACACTAGTTTTGAACCTACTCGCCCCATGCCTACATGGTATAAAGAACATGATTTCGTAACTATCATTGGGTAAAGGGTCATAGTGATGGTAACCACATCACCTTCAAAAATATTGTCCAAGAAATGCTCGAGAAAGGTGAGTTAACCATGGAAATCCTAATGCATATGCCAACCAAAACCTACATATCTTCAAAAACCATTTCCTAGCCATGCCCCTTCTTCTCGATAAAACCGGGTGAAACCTCCACTCACAATATCCATACCCTAAAGGTTCATGCTATCTTTAATGATGCACTGTCATCTCCCAATTACCTTATATTCCTTCTATAGAGGATATCCTAGCACGAAATCCTCCTTCCATGTTAGAAATCCGACCTCCCTGTTCCTTCACCAATAGAGGAACACATTTCATCTCCTTCATCACCTCTGAGAGGAATCTTTTGCTAACATTGAGACCATCTCACCCCCGGCTTCACCACTTAGAGAGCCTTTAGCTACAGTACCTCCTCCACCCATAAAGGAGCACCTGTTACCTCCTCCACCCATAGAGGAGCGCCCATCATCTCCACCGCCTATCACAAACCCAATTGAGATACCTTTACCTCTTGGCAAGCATTCTCCATTAGCCACCCAAAATCCTACAGACCTACTTTCGACTCTCTTACCCACGGAAGCTAAAGCTAGCCAATTCCCCATCTCTAAGACACATTTTACAGGAATTGCCATTAGGTCCTCACCAATTCCACCTACAGATGTTCTGTTCTCATGTTTTTTGATCACTTAGATTATGTGGATAGGGCTCTACTATGGGGGCACCTTTTACTCCCCGTCTCAACACAGATGTAGAGATCCCTTGCTGATACCTCCACAATCTACCCAAAAACATTTCGACGAATTGAACCAATGACAACCACCTCTATCACAACCCCTTCGATGACACACGTTATAGCTCAAACCGCATCCTTACCCATAACTCAACCTACACCTAAACCTAAAACCATTACCACTTTAGGGGTCACCCCGACCACCACCTTACTCATCTACCTATAAAACTAGATTTAGCTACATCATCCAAAGTCAATGCCATACCTACTCCGACACCCAAACAAAAGCACCAAACCCATAAAACTCATACCCCGCTGCGCCAATCACACCTGCACCTGTCTCGTCCATCTTAGGATCTCAGCTTCCCCACATGGTCAAGAAACCTCCACCCATCAATAAACCAAAAACACAATAGCCCATTCCTTCCTCATAAACCTCTAGACCTACCTAGATGCCCAACCCGACTTACACCTACACCTATAGCCTCTTTACCACCCATACCTTTGATACCCTCAGCTATTGCTTCACTACCCACTACACTTCAGTCATTGTCTCATGCACCTCAAGCATGACCCACGTCATCTACCTTCACAACACCCCCATTATCCCCGTGGGTAACTCACCCTCTTCCTCCATTGGATTTTCCTTCTAGACCTCATACACCCACATCACCTTTACCCAAGAAGGTGCAACCCAAAAAAACTCCACTACCCCACAATAAGGTAGTCAAAACGACCACACACCCTCCTACCTGTCCATCTACTATACCCATACCTAAACAAACATGACCGACACCTAAAACCACACCAACACCCAAACCCATGGCTCGACCCCCTCCTCTTCTAAATACCATTCCTCAATAATCACCTACACCTACACCCAAACCCACATTTACTTCCCATTGTGATCCACTAGTAGGGTCTTATGCCAAAATTTTAACCAACCTCCTGGAGACCTCTGTCATCACATTACCGCCACTCAGACCTTATGACCCCCTCAAACCCAAGCCAAAAGGGTTTGATGATACTAAAATTTACACATACCATCATGTGCCAGGACATGATGTGGAGAACTACAAGGCCTTAAAAGCTGTCCTTATCTAATTGTGTCCACCAGAAACCAACTTTGGCATTTACGACCTTCTCGACAAGGATCTTGCTTCACCAACACCCATTCCCACACTTTGCTCGCTCAAAGACCATAACCTCCACCCTCACCTCTCTAGATCCACCCCCAATATTTTAAATTAACATGGTTCACATCAAATAACTTGCCACACCACCACCTAAATGTCGTTGTGCCCAATTGACCTCACGGGGTTTCTCTCCTCCGAGTAGGTTTTGGCTCGTCATGTGGTTATACCACTCACCCTATACCCTCTCCATTTCCCAACTCCCCTCAAATAAACATGATACACGTTACTACACATGCACAAAAGGGCAAAAAAAAGGTAATTGACCCACCAACCAATCATATACCCAACATACCATCTGCACCCATACCTAAAATAACTATTCACGGCCCCACGTGCCCCATTTCTAATGGTGTCACACATCGCACCATGCTCAAACAATTACACCAATCACCCCTCAAAATGTCCTTATATGACCTCATCCAAACCTCATAATCCCATCGTCAAGCTCTCATGGAGGTTCTTCAATCAATTGAGGTTTTATCTAATGACCCTACACCCATAGCCTCCATTGTCACACCCCATCATGTGACCTCTCTACCCAAATTACCACCTTCATCTTCACCCCACCTTGTTCACCAAGTGGCCTCCCTTAGCTTCTCAGAGGAAGAGATCGCACCACACCAAAACAATGACCCAGACCCAACCCTCTTCATCTCTGTCCACATTGATGACATATGGGTACGTCGTGTAATGATTAATGGGGGCGCTAGCATTAACATCATTTCATCCCATGCATTTGCTCAAATGTGCATACTTGACAATTACATGCATAAACACCCAGTCATGTTACATTCATTCAATGATGCTATCACCTCTACACTAGGCACCGTCATCCTCCACATTCGCATGGTCCCCCACACTATTCCCGAATTGTTTTACATTTTGGAGGGGGAATTCCAATATAACATGTTTCTTGGTAGACCCTAGATCCATGTCATGGGTTGCGTTCCTTCCACTTTGCATCATTGTGTAAATTTTGAACACGAAGGACACACTTATACCATTCCAGCTGACCCATCACCTTTTAAAACATGCAACATGCTTTACCAACCTAATGATGTGCTCATACCTATCAAGTCGTCTACCTTTGTGACCACTATCACTTCACCTACACCTCCACCTACCAGTATAGCCGCTGCTTCTTCTACCACACATACCTCCTCCATTCCTACCACTACCATAACCTCCATGGCTGACCCGTCAGCTTCCCAATCCATTAACCCCACCTCCGCATCGACCTCTGACACATTATCCATACCAACTACCTACATACCAACCACTTGATCCCTTGGAAGGTTTTTTTCAATGCCTCACTCCAGGGGAGTACCGCCTATATAGTGTCAACACATTTCTTACTCCACAAGAGTATGGAAGCCTTCACCAACACCCTCGCTACAATCACCGTATAGGAGAATGTATCCTTTATGGTCCTCCCCACCTTCATACTAGTCTCACCTATGGGGGACTTGATACAACCACTTACACACCTGAACCACCATCACAAACCTGTCTATTTTCTGTGACTTATAATCAATTACAAATCGTTGTTTCACCTACACCTTCTTGCACCAATGTGCATGGAAGGGTTTTGGTTTTGGATTTTACGAGCAAGGCCATCATACCATTATTCCATGTACCACCCACAAACATAATGAATGTAGTGGTATCGGCTTCCTGAACCACCTACCAAAAGAGCTCGCATTGAACTCATAAGGACACCAGGCTCTTCTACACCTTCTTCACCCACTCCTCCTTCATCACCACCTTCATCGGCGAGTCAATGGATCTGAATCTATCCCTCCTAACTTTTTTTTAATAAACACCATTTCTTTGGGGCCTCGACTTATCAATGTGAGGGTGAGGCCCTTCCACTATTCCCTTCCTGTATCCTGAAATGATCGATGACGACACACCTATAATTAATGTCATTCAATGTTAGGATGATGAATCCATACTCACCTACCTTGGTGCAGAAGACTCATATATTCATCAGTCATTACCCTCTGAGACACAAACCATGTTAAATGAATTGACTATCGAGATCAACATTCATACTCAGGACGACCCGCACATCTTAAAGATAGGACAATCTTTGGATGTCATTTGAACATGAAGCCATCAATTCTTTTCTCATAGATCATAACCACGCTTTCACTTGGTCTTACACAGACATGCCCGATATTGAGCCCATCATAGTAGTCCACAATATCATAACCATTCTCGATGCCAAACCCATCAAACAAAAGTTGAGGGAAATGCACCTCGTATTCCTCTTCTCGTCAAAAGAATAACTTCAGCACCTTTACTGTTTCCTTCACCTTACGCATTGATTATCCTCGTTGGATTACTAACATTTTCCCAATTACTAAAGCAACATGGGGACTCCACATTTGCATGAACTTCTGTGACCTCAACCTAGCCTACCCGAAAGACAACTTTCCCTTACCCGGTATTGATCAGTTGGTTGACCTCACCGCTGGTCATGAGATGCTATCAATCATGGATGGATTCTCAGGTTATAACCAAATTTTTCTTGCCCCTAAAAATCAACAAAAGACCTCATTAATCACCCCATGGCGGACCTTCGCTATTGAGTCATGCCTTTTGGCCTTAATAACACTGGTGCCACATATCAGTGGGCTATGACTTACATCTTACATGACTTCATGCATCGCATATTGGAAGATTACATAGATGATCTCTTAGCCAAATCTAAATTTCACTCCAAGCACCTTGCCATCCTCAAAACCATCTTTAACCACCTCATTAAATATTGTGTCTGCCTTCAGCCTAAGAAGTGCATCTTCACTGTTCTCTTAGGAAAGCTCCTAGGATTTATCATTTCACTCCGTGGTATAGAAGTTGACCCTACTAAATTCAAGGCCATTCTGGAAATGCCTCTGCCGCTAACCTTAAACAACTATATATGCAAATCTGAAGGTAAGTTACTGATCTATTCAAAGATTTCATTTCACAATTATCGTATCGGTGCCTACCGTTTCATCATCTGCTCAAGAAGGATATCTCCTTTAAATGGGATGATGACTGTCACAAAGCTTTTGAGGCCTTAAAACAATACCTTCTCTAACCACCCGTACTTATCCCACCTAAAGATGATCAACCTTTTTATTTATACATATCCACTACCGATCACTCCTTGGGATCCACGCTCGCTCATCGTGATGAACAACACGGGAGCGGTGGTTTATTATATCAACCATACTCTTTCGGACTACGAAACTGTCTACCATCCTAAAAACTTTGCTTAGCCTTAGTTTTTGTTGCCACCAAACTCTTTCATTACCTACTCAACCACAAAACCTATGTTGTGACCAACATCGACCCCTTACACTTCATATACGCCAAACCTTATCAACATCAACATCTTTGTATGATGGCTTATGCTTTTAGCTGATCTTGACCTCAAATTCATTCATCAAAAGTTCATCAAGGGCCAAGATATCACCGACCAATTTTCCGATGCACCTATTTCCGGGATCAACCCTCTAATTTTGACTTTCCGGATGAGTCGATTGCTACCCTTTCCACTGGACAAACCTCCTTATCAAATGACACTCCTTTTTATGGTTCCAAGTGTCGGCGTGGGGGTGGGGGGGCTGGTATTATCCTCATTCCTCTTTATGGAGAACCCATGCTTCTATCTTTCTAACTAGATTTTGAATGCACCAACAATATTGCCAAATACGAAGCACTAATACTAGGTCTCCAAGCCACCTAATCCATAGATGTCAACTCAATCAACATCTTTGGTGATTCTCAATTGGTCATAAACTAATTCAATGGTATGTACCAATGTCATAATGAGATACTTCAAAAGTATAAACATCATGTAGACATACTTTTGACCACCTTTGATTGTTACACCCTTCAAACCATCCCACGTTCCACCAACAAATTTGTAGATACCATGGCCTTCTTAGCTTCCCAAATACCTACTTCACCCACCGATTCCAAAATATTTTTCACCGTACAATGCCTCCATTCACCTTCTTATTTACCTCATGATGTTTACTTGATCGGAACCAATACCCCTGACCTGAGTGACCTTTGGTATAAACAATACTCTGACTACCTTTCTCTCTCCATCTTACCTCTTGATCTCACCCATAACGAACAAAATGTCTTTCTTAAAAGGTCTCTCGATACGTTAAAAGCTGGGAGGACTCCTCTATAAGCGTGACTTTGATGGTATTCTCTTACAATGCCTCACAAGTTCTGAAATTCCTTATACCATTAAGGAGGTTCATGATGGCATATGTGGAGGTCACTTTAGTGGCCTTGTTGTTGCTAAGTGTATTCTTCACCTAGGCTATTACTAGTTGACCCTTAACCATGATTGTTGCGACTATGTAAAACATTGTGTAAAATGCCAACAACATTCCAATCTTCATCATACACCCAATCATGCCTTACAGGTCACTTGTGACCTTTGGCCCTTCTCTCAATGGGGTTTGGATCTTGTCGGAGAAATCAATCCTCATTCTTCCCAACGCCATCAATGGATCATCATTGCTACCAAATATTACACAAAATGGGTAGAATCCATCCCACTCATTTCCACAAAAGTCGAGAAAATATGTGAGTTCATTAACCACCACATCATTTGTCACTTTGGTGTTCCTCATCACCTCATCACTGACAATGGAAAACAATTCAAAAACAAAACATTGCAAAAACTTTGTGATGCCTTCGGCATTCAACTTAGTTTCTCATCACCCTACTACCCACAAACCAATGGCCAAGCCAAATCCACTAACAAAACCCTCAACAAAATTCTCATGAAAGTGGTTGATGATACTAGGAAGGATTGGCATACGCACATTCCTTTTGCCCTATGGGCATACTGCACTAGTACTCGCACTTCCACTGCGGCCACACCCTTTTCTGGTCTACGGTATAGAGGCTATTCTACCTCTCAAGTCCAGATCCCCTCACTCTGTATTTGTCTCCATGACATGCTCATTGATGATGACTTTCATCAGGATCGTTTAGCACAACTAGAGTTATTAGATGAACTTCATCTTAATGCTCTAGATCACCTTCAAGTTTACCAACAACGTATCAAATGGGCCTACAAAAAACATGTTCATGAGTGAACCTTCCAAGTCGGTGACCTTGTCTGAAAGAAAATCAACACGTAACCAAAGCGAGAAAAAAGTAAATGGGGAAAATTTTCTCCTAATTGTCTTAGACCATACATCCTGAATCATACCTATGGATTAGGTTCTTATCATTTATCTTCTCTCGATGGTAAACCCGAGCCTGAGCCCCTAAACGCATTACATCTTCAACCATTCTATTGTTACATCAATTTATTTTCCTACCTAACCCTTTGTCTCTCTCCAACTAGTCCCTTGAGCACTACCCACTCCATACACCTCCCTAACAATTAAACTAGAATCATGTGATTACCCATAACTTGTTAGCTTCCCTTGAATATGTGTACTGCGCGGCACTTTACATAGCATGATTCTCATGGATATTTTTTTCTACCTTTAGATGAGATCCCATGGTCATTTCACCTTGCCTTTTGAACAAGAGTCCTATCCTCCACCTTGGTCTTGTCCATGAATTCAAAGACCCCACAATGGGACCAAACTCCTTGAGTCAAACTTCAAATAAAAAATATGACTCCCTTAAAAGGACATCTTCCTCTCAACCAATTGTTGCTATAAATAGACTGCTCCCATGAAGGACAACTATGTAAAGCTCTTTAAAAATAAAAGAGAGAGCAACCAAAGCTTCCCGAATTGATAAACTTCATGAAGACCTCAAGGAGTTTAATTTTTCCCATATAGACTTCCCACATCAATCAATCTATCTCAACTATAAGTCAAAACAAAAAAATTTAGTCATGGACTTTCCCATTGTGACCTAGGACCTCTTGCCTGAAGGGCCTGCTACCTCATACCATATAAAAATTAAAAAAATTACCTACTCTTCACCCTGTGAACCATGCCCACTCTCATTTCCTACTACCTCAAGGGACTTCTTGGAACTTAGACATTTGGTGATCATGTGACTAATTTTCATCGTAGAACATGTCAATCATGTAATGTCTTTAGGGTCTTATGTTCATCACCTCCTCCAAGGTATGATCTACTTGGTATGATCCTACCCAATCAGGTGGCTTTATTACCCCCTTTTATCTTTTAACCATCTTTGTTTACATTTTGATTACCTTATACAGGACTTGGTCCTCGACGCTTACCTTTGGGGTAATCCTCCTCTTTCACCACAATCACTTTCACCTACATCATTTTACCTACAATCTACCCACACCTAACAAACCTAAACCCACAACATGCCCAAACACCTATTGAATCATTTTCACACCTTCTCATTTTCTTCCCTAGCTTATGGGAGAACTACATTAGCTTGAGGTCCCTTTTCGCTGGGACTATGTAGGTAGCACTCGAGGGCATGGGGCCCTTGGAGGTTAGCTTAGCCATTCTCTACCCTAAACAATTCATCAACCATGCCTAACTCACCATTTACATCACATTTCACTTAGTTCCCCTTTTATATACAAAATTGGAAATTAAGTCACATACATAACAATTTGCTACATATCTTATACATTTATTACGCCTACCAATTCTCTATCATCACTATGTATGGATTATACCACATCTCACATATGACCCATAGTATCATTCATTGCCAAATATATATATATAATAATGAATCACAACTTCACCTACTTTCAATATATCCATGCCTAATCAACCTGACTCAACCATGCCTAACAAACCTAACTCAATCCATGCCTATAACCTGACTCAACCATGCCTAAACTAACCTGACTCAACCATGTCTAACAACCTGACTCAATCATGCCTAAACCAACCTGACTCAACCATGCCTAATAAACCTGACTCAATCCATGCCTAGCCAAACCTAACTCAACCATGCCTAACCAACCTGACTCGATCCATGCCTAAACTGATCTGACTCCATCATGCCTAACTCACCTAATTTCCATCCATATCAAAACAACATGCCCATATCTCATCCAACACAAGTCATAAATCCAATATCTCATAAACACATCAACACATCAAAAAATAACATGTATCTCATCATATAAATCAATAAATGTGTATCTCAATATACATGGCTATCTCATCATGTCCATCATCTCAAAATTTTGGCATACAAAGCTGATATACAATACAAAATGTCATCAAATGCATGCGGTGGTCTCATATATACAACAAAGAATTAATCAATACAAAATCTCTTGCACGCATGCCGGTATATGCTTGAAATATACAAATCACTCATACATCCTCATTGTCATTGGCACGTAGGCTAGCATATATATCAAAACATAACTAATATACATAAAAATTAGGTAAATGCATATGAGGCATCTTACCGGATGTCCTCTCTCTATCTCTATGTCACTGTACCCTCATCCTCCCGTGTCCCTGCTAGCACCTCACCTAGAGTTGGTCACCATGCCTTTGGTGGCCTTTCTCTTATTAGGCCTCGAGCTCATTGGCCTCTTGTGCTCTCCACACTATGAGTGTGGGATCTTGTCCACTCAATAGATGTTTGTTGTGCCTTATACTCGGCATAGGATATGAAATCTATCCTGCTGCCATCAATTGGTCTTGATAATAACTTGCCTCACCTAGGGCATCCCATAACCTGGATACAAGCACATTTTGTGGTGATCCCATAGGTCTTGCCCCTGTACCTACCCTCCAAAGAACTTTGCCCTATGCCTACTGTGGTGGGACTGGGACTGCTCCGGTGCTCGTGGTAGTACCCCTACCCCTATGCCTCGGTTGTCAGGCAAAGTGGCCTGTAAACCTACCACCTGAGCCAATAAGGTTGCCACCTAACTATCTCCCCTGACCATCTTCATCTCCTCCATCTCCTCCATCTGGGCCTACAGGTGGCTACCTATATGCATAGCTCATCTACCTCTGCCTCAGAGCCCTCCAACTAGGTCTGTAGTATACCCAACTGGGTAATCAACGTAGCTACCTACCCCTGTAGGGCATCTCTCTGCACTGTAATGGTGGTTAGGTCTCAAGCTACCTAGTGGGTGGTATGGATTATAACTAAGCTACCCACCACTACTCGTATCTGTCTGCACATACGCAGTGTCATCTATCCGCTGATCCACCGGCTACTCGTCCTCCTCCCCTGGGTACTATAGGTTGTGGTAGAGGTAAGGGCCTCTCCATGTCATCTCTCCGATATTGTGGGAAGGGCGGAGGAATGTCTGTAAGAGCCCAAACTACCATCAAACTTTGTCTACCGGGATCTTCTCATCCTCCCCAAAGCAAGGCAACCTTGTATCCACTTCTCTAGCTAGAGCTCACTAGCTCCTCATGTAGATGCCTATATGAGGGGAATCCCACATATGGCCTCCGATAATGTCCACTCCAAACAACCCTCCAGAATGCGCCAATAATGGGCCACATCATGTGTCGACCTATCCGATCTCCACTCTTCTATCACCTGAACCCATCTCCTATATCCCACCCACACAAATCTATCTAGGAATGCATATGCTCGGGGCATCCCTATAGGTCACATGTACACTATGTGCTCGTATACCTAGCAGTGTAATATAAATGTATAGCACATAGGCTAAACCTGCACAACCGCCCATATGCCCACAACTCTTTGTATAGCTGCACTAAGAATGCTTTGGTGCCCAAGAAAAGTGTGTCTCATGCACCATCATATCATGGAGTACCCCCATCAGTGATTAGGGAAAGCATCCACCCTCTACATCTAGAAGTGCATAGTAGCACTGCCTCTCCATCAACAAAACCACTAGCCTCGTCTCATCTAGATGGGCTAGGTATATGTCTCCATAGCTCAAAATGACACTATGGAATCTCAGATCAGTCACTCCCTCACCACAAATAGTCCCAATCAACTCCTCTGAGGCCTTGGAGGAGATAGAATACACCTGGGCACCCAATATGGGTAGCTGTAAAATCGAACACGTCCTCTAGGGTGATAGTCATCTCACCCGTCGAAAGGTGGAATGTGTTGGTCGGGGGATCCTATCTATTGATGAGCGTGACCATCAAGTTGGACTACCACAAAACATGTTGGTAGCAGCAAATCCCACTCAAGCCCACTGCCTCCACATGCTAGAGCTCCAAAGGGGTTGCTTTATGTCACGCAATGTGCCATGTCTCCGAGTAGAGGGAACCCTGTCCCGCATATGTAACTGTGCTCTCCCCTACATCTAATCTAAACACGACATTAATCCACATTTACCATGACCATATTCACCAATTATCATTATCCTCCACCCTATTTTCACTCTACCCATCTCAACTACCTAGCCCACATCACTTTTGGACCCTTGTGCCTAAAATCCCAACCGGTGCCGGTTCATCCTAATTGACTCTCACCCTTAAACCGACATCGGTCACCTATTTGGTGATCGATACCGGTTCACCTTTACCAACCATGGTTACCATGTAACCGGAACCGGTCACCTATTTGTTGACCGCCATCTTGGTTCTACCCAACCGACGCCGATCACTATCGCGGAAAATCCTGTGACTTCCCAAACCCCATTTTTAAAAAATCACCCCCTTTCCCTTTTACCCCACCTACAATGACCTAAAACTACCCCTGGACCTCTACCCACCCCACCTATACCATTTACTACCCTTCCCCTCCCTCTTTTAGCCTTTGTTATTCCCCCATACCCAAATTTTATTTTTACCCACCCATAAAAAAAAACCCACAAAAACCTAAAATAACAATACTCCAACCTCCTAATCTATCTAATCAACAATGTAGCATTGGGTGCTTACCTTGTCAGCGCTACCACCATCTCGGTGGCACATCATCTCACTATCTTTGGTGGCCTCACTAAATCCCTCTCCGGCCTCTTCCATACCCGAATAACTACTTGTAACCTCCACCCAATCAAATCTCTTACCCTGATCCCATGGACCCGCTGCTCACCAACCCAACCCTCATCCAATCACACTGCCATTGGACACTTTTCTCTCTTTTCTCTCCTTTTTGTCATTTTCTCACTTCGTAAATAACAAATGAATAATAAAAACATGGATTTTTTTATAACCAACCTGACCTAACCGATGTCGATTACCCTTGATCGGCATCGGTCGCATGCCCTACCTCACCATCATCGTTTTCCTATACCAACATCGGTTTTCCATGACCGCCATCGGTCATCCTCACCTGCACATTGCCCTCAATTTTTTCCTTTTACCTCACCCTTTACCTTGATCCTTTACCCCACCCTTCACCCTGATCCTTTCCCCAACCACACCTTTACCCAACCCATTTACCTTACCTTTCCTGACCTCCTCACTTACTACCTCCATTTTTCCTCCTTTGGGGACTCATTATTTTACCCCTACCTTGGCCTTACCCGCGCCGTGACCTCAATATTTAGACCTAGACCATCGCTAATGACCTTTGACCTCATGTGTTCACTATACCTTGTGGCATTGTTACCTATGTTGTTGACCTAATGACCTTACCTAGCCTATTTCTATGACCGTTTATCTTGACCCTATCTTTGGTGTATAGGAACATACTTAAAATTCCTAAACCTAACCTATGTTGTGTTTCCTAACCATATCCTATACCTTGGATACCGGATTCACTTCAACCTTGTTTGGATAAACCTATCGACCTTAGATGATGTAGAGTTTGCCTACTATTCAACCTGGTAGCGTGTTGCAGTTTATACGTGTGCATGCATTTTAATGTTGCTACCTTTGACCTTGACCCATTACCTAGATTACTGAAGTAGACCTTTAACCCTTTCTCCCCGTGCCCACCTACCTCTTCCTCCCATTTACCTTTTATCAAACCACTCACTAATCCTCCCTTCTGCCTCATCAGTTCCTAGTTTGAGGGGGATCACCTTAACCCACACATGGGGCAACCACATCTTATTTTTGTTAGCATTGCTTACCAATACAAGCTACGTAACAAAAAGGGGAAAAATGTAGACACTAAAATTAGGTCACACTCCCCTTTGGTCCTCGACAAATAAGCACCCTTTATCACATTCACCTAGCCATGACCCCTTCACCCCCACTAATATTAATTTAATTAATTAAATTAAATTAATGCATTATCCTCACTATATTTATTGTTTAAATATCTTATTTTAAATAATATCCACATAAACAACTCACTTAGACACCTCACCAAGCCAACTCAACCTAAGACCTATTCTTAGTAACTTGTCATAACTAACTAAGTCTTGCCCAAACCCTAAAAATCAACCCCTACATTCCCTCTAACCACATTCCCACATGCTCACAAGAATCTCCCAGTCTAATATGTGGGTTAACAACATGAGATCCAAGGAAATCAAGAGGATCTCCCTAGTTTAGTAAACCTACGAAATCTCACTTTAACCGACGTTGGTGACCCCTAACCATAGCCGGTTAAGTTAGAACCACCATCGATTACCATTTTAACCCCAAAACAACCTTATTCTCAAGGTTGGAAGTGGGAAGTTAGAAGAAAAAGGTTGGTGAGCATTATCACATCTTCAGAGAGTGAATTCCAATGAGACCATGCATGCAAGGAAGGAGATCAAACATCTTTTCCTGCACAGCCATGATCTGATCTAACCAAGCAAAGAGGAGTGCACATGCAGCCCATGCAGAATATTTCCTTTAGTTGGTGATCACTTGCAACCTTCAAACCTCTCATCAACACCTCCATCCCTCACTCACAGGCATCCAGGACTAGAATCCAAGTAAGTATAATGTCATACTTCTCTAGTTTATTTCATTTCATCATCATTTTATCATCTATTGTTTACCTAGCCACCTATTGACCTTCTCCAACATTTCCACCTCCATATACCCATTAAATCCTCACCGAAGCCTACCCCAGTCACCCAATACCTTGTCCCAACCAACCAAAGTCCTTTGTGCAATCACAAAGGAGACCTAAATCTTGTTCTATGACATTCCCAGATTTCACAGTAACCGGCACCGGTCACACTTGACCACCATCGGTTACCCCTGACCGACATCGGTCTCTGTATTTTCCCACACAGCCCAGAATAGAGACCTACCCACTTAATTTCATCTCACCCTCATCCACCTGTGATCTACCCGAGACCTTTTTCAAACATGCAGAACCGAACAAATCATTTGACCTTTGGATTCTATTCTAGCATAGTCAGTTAGATTAGATCTATTTCTTATTGTGTTTTAAGTGAGATACCTAAATCATTTCAAATTACAATAGGATTTAATTTTTTTACAACATTAAATTGTTTAAAATAATGGGACTAACAGCCATCTAGGAAGTATCACTCTTCCCGGATCTAGCATGCACTAGGTAGTTCACTTTGCCCATATTGTTTAATTCCTTCTTGTGGTCTTACTTTGCATTGTAGGTAGTTCCTCCTAGCCAAAAGGAAGCTCTCGCAATCATCCATGGATTTGGAAGTCATACACGTGCAACAACCCATCAACCAACATTTGAACAGGTATTCCTCTTACACCTGTTACCCTATTTGTTTTGTCAACACTCAAAAGAAACGATCTAAGAAAAAGGTGAAACAACCATGATCCAAGAACAACCAGAAACAAGGAAAAGACATAAGATCCAAATAAATTGGAGTGTTCCAATCCCAAAAAATCCAAGGTAACAAGGAAAGGACACAAAATCAAGAAGTAAGATCAACTGTTAGAAATAGGTACGTCATGATCTAAGAACAACCAAGGCAACAAATCAAGGACATGAGATTCAAATAAATAATAGTGCCATGATCCAAGAAAATCTAAGGTAACAAGGCAAGGACACAAAATCCAAAGAAGTGAGGTCAAATACTACAAATAGGTTTGTTACAATCCAAGAAAAATAACCAAGGAAACAATTAAAGGACATGAGATCCGAATAAATAAGAGTGCCACAATCTAAGAAAATCCAAGGCAATGAGACAAGGACACGAAACCTCGAAGAAGAAGTATAAACATCTAACAAAGCAAGGACACGAAGCCCAAAGAATCGATATCAACACCACACCCTCCCATACTACTAAATGGGTAGAGTGACACCACAGATTTGTATGAGTTGCCAAAATCAACTACTCGAACACTGACAAACTAACACTGGGCTTCACTAGAATAGCTTCCCCACAAGAGAGATTATCAACATGCCAAAACAAAAGTGTCAAAAATACAGATCCAAAATATCTAACAAACAAAAGAGATATAAATGTATACACCCATAGATACAATAATGTAACACCTAAAGTTTTAGGACGTTGAACTCATCCAAAATTACGTCCTAGAAGTGATTACAACACCCTCCCAAATTTGGTATTTTATAATTTAGTGCATGTAAATATTACAATTATTAAAAGTACCTTTTACATTTGAAATATGTGTATAAAAATTTCACCAATGCGTATATCTCAAAAAAATACACAATTTCAATAAAAATATCACCTTAATATGAGCTACGGATCAAAAGTTATGAGCTCTAGAAACTTTTGCTAAATAATATTTTAATGCTGATGCTTTTTTAAAATGTACATGTGACACCCTAGTGTCCAAAGGGTAAAATATTTCATCCACATGATAAAGGCTTTCAACCAAAGGATAAAATCCTGCACCCGAAACCTAAATGTCCAGAGGTTAAATCATTGCACTTGGAGGGTAGACATCTATATCCAATGGATAAAATAATCCATCCAGAGAGTACAAATCAATGTCTAGTGGATAAAATATTACATCCAAAACAGAAATATGCGAGGGTAAAAGAATGCATCCGAAGAAGGTACAAACTTATATCTAAGGGATAAAATAATGCACCGAAAAAGGTATAAATCTATGTCCAAAGTGGATTAAAACGCATCCAAAATAGAAATATCAAGAGGGTAAAAGAATGCATCTGGAAGGTACATGCTTATATCTAATGGATAAAAGAATGCACCGAGAGGTTAAAAATATGCATCTATTGGATAAAATATTACATCCAAAACATAAATATTCAAAGGGTAAAAGAATGAATCCAAAAGGTACATTCTTATATCGAATGGATAAATGAATGCACCTAGAGGTACAAATCTACATCCATATTTGACTGTCTCAAAACATGGTCGAGTTTACTATTGATTCAAGGGTTTTGGAACATTCCAATTTTTTAAAGTATAAACAATTACTATACTTACTTGATTCCCATTACTAATTATTTTATACAAATTTTATTTACCTAATTAGTTAACTACTAGTCACTATTTAACTTTAATTATTTATTTCTACTAAATGTTTTCTCGAGTCACAATAGATAAAAGTCTACATCCCTCCTTGTAATTTAATTAGTCCCCCTTTTATTTAATTTTCCCCACACACCCTTATTTTATTTTATTTCTTAATCCCACAAAATCCCATGACTTAAAAGTTGTGTAGGATTTAATGTGGACCCTAGGATCAATCTAATCTTAGCCCTTGATTTAAAACTTGCCCTAAAATTGCCCTAATCCATCTTTATCTTTTCTTTCCCTTTCCTTTCTCTTCCATTTGGTTTCATTTTGTTTCTTGTATGTGCAGGTTGAGGAGGAGCTATGGAAGACAAGGATTCATGGTTGCTCAAGCTATTTATTTATTTCCCTCTTTTTTATATCTCCTTAATATATTCTTTGGTTGTGTATACATACATACATGCATACATAAATACACATACACACACACACACACACACACACACACACACACACACACACACACACACACATTATAAGATATAAATCTAGATTAAAGATCCCAAAAAGGGAAATCTGTAGTGGTTTATTTGTTAAGGGTGGTGGACTATGGGATTGGCCACAATAGAGTGGAGGTGGCGGTGATGGCGAGGAGGCTACGGCGAGTTGAGGGAGGTGTTTTTCTTGGAATAAGGGGTGTAGGGTTATGGAGTTGGGGTCGAGAGTTTGGGGAAGGGAGGGGGTGGTGGTGAGGAGGACGGTGTTGGGTGAGAAATGGCACAGTCTAGGGAGCGTTTGGTCCCTCCGCACATCTCTTATTTTTGTTTTAAAACAAATAAAAACTTCACCAATTTTTTTATTATAACTTTTTTTTAAATTTATTAATATATTATATATATAATATAATATATTTTAAAATATTACATTAAAATATATAACTATAATAATATATTAAGTAATATATAACTATGTGTGAATATATTATAGTTATATTATATAATATAACTATATTAAATATATTTATATTATACACTATAATGAAAAAAATACCTAGTTGTAAATAATACATTTTATTTGTAAGTATGCACATATATACCAAGTTTATTTAATTATAAAACAACATCACAAAATGATCTATTTTAAAGTCTGAATATCATTTATGATAAATAGATTTTAATCACAACAAATTTTAACTATATAATATTTAAAATGGATTTTTAGAACTAAAATTTTTCCATTGAAAAGTAATACTCAAATTTCTATAACTTCTATGCAAATAGGAGTATATTTAACTATGATTTCCTTATAACTCTCATCTCATAATAATTTGCAATACTAACAATTAGTGTAAAGATAGTAATATCATTTTTCAACAAAAACTACTTATCACAAGAAAAATTCCTTTTAAAATACAATAACTAAATGAATACTACAAATTTATAACAAGAGGGAGATCCCTCAAAGAAATATCACATATTCTTTTAGTTCTCTTAACATCACACTTTTAATTTTTAGTGGGAAAAACATATTTCCAATAAAAACTCTCTTTTCAAAAATAAAGTTACCAACAATCCATATTTAAGGATCAACTATTTTACAAGATTTCATTTCCAAGAAGCTTAAGCTCACAACTACAATTATTTTCTAAAATACACAAGGAACCACATTATAAGGTTTCTTTCCAAGATTGAAGGAAGGTCACACATACTAATGAAATGTTAGTTTACAAAGTAATCCCAATCAAAAAATGAGAACCTTACAAGACAAAGAAACATCCCACATAGCCATATCCATAAGGTTACAATGAGAGTAATGTTCACAAAAATTGAAGAAAACAATGAGAAGCCATGATGTCAAGAAACTCCAACCATCTTCCAAACTTGAGCTCCAACTTTGAGTGCTTTTCAAAGAAACCAACACATAGAGAAATATTTGTTTTACCACCCAACCTATAGGCATCATTACATGTCTTTCCAAAGGTTAGAAGACATTCTAGCCTCCCCCAAGCCCATGGGAGAGAGCTAGCTTCCACAAATGTGCACAAGATTAAGGGAGACATAAACAACAAACACATTCACATACAAGACAAATCCATACATTAAAGAAACACAAAATTTACCAACCAAAGAAAAGAGGAGAAAACCATATTCATCCTCAACAATGGGGAAGAGTAGATGAGACATCAAAATGCCAAAGAGTGTGGTCCAACCATAGGATGCACACTTACAAGATTCTTCACAAAACCTCCTTATCCCTCCAAGATAATAATCCCTCCTTATTGCTCCACCCATTCACCTAAAATCCTCCTTGGGAGGATTTTCAAACCCATTGGGTTTCCTCTCCAAGGATGGGGAAGGGGGTTCAAACCATATGAACCACCTTCCCCACCTCAAACCATATGAGGGGAATAAAAAGAACCAACATGGATTTCCCATTAAGCCATGAGGTTTAAGAGGAAAATCCCTCCTTTTTCCCCAATAAAACTCAAAATCCATCAAGCCATATGATGGATGGAGAAAATAATAAATAACATACCCAAGCAATAAACAACACAAGCAACAAAACACAAATTTCAACCATAAGAAATTTAAGATCTAACATGTAAGATAACATAAAATGAGATCAAAGAGCCTACCTCCACAAGCTCTCTAAATCTCTAAGCTTTTCCTAATTCCTTGTCCAAGCAGTCAAACTTCAAAATCCTCCAAGCACCAAACAAAACCAAAACAAAGTCCTCTTTCTCCCCATGAGGGAGTATTTGAAGAAAAAAAAATCCTCACCAATGAGGGGGTGACATGTGTCACCCCTCTCTTCCCTCCAAGTCAATATTCCCAAAATAAACGAAGAAAAGATAAACTCACATTTAAACACCCTTCTCTCAAATTGCCCAAAAAGAAAATGAGACAAGTTTGTGCAACTTTTTACAACAGACACATTCCAATACATCTTACATGGATGGTGACAAAGAGACACTAAATAGGAGGTAAACTCCCTCTATGCCTTAAAATTAAGCCTTCCTACCTAATAGGTAGGTTCCAAGAGCTTATTTTCATGATAAGTGAACTCCCAAAACTAAAAGGGGTCACTTAAAATGCCATAAATAGCCCAATTTCGGGTTTGGTACATTTGGCAACATATGTAGAGGATGTGGGGCCCACTCAAGTGTGCTCATGTGACCCCAATCCTCCTTAATTCACACCAACTTATCCAAATACAAAACTCAATACAAGTGGGGACCATTAAGTCCCCCAATCTAGTTTACTTAACAAAATAAAACAACCTAAACAAAATTAATTTTAGATGACATACAACTTTACAAATAAGGGTCACTCTTGGAGCCCAACAATATAAGAAAATAATAAGCTCTCATACAACTAACATGGTTAGGACTTAGCTCCATGGGATGCTTGTCCACAAATTATGTAGCCACCTTGAAACCCATGTTCTCCTATGCCCTGTAACCTGCACACTCAATGCACACATTAAACACATCTACCTAATACAAGTGTAAATCAACTACTCAATAAATGATCAATTCTAAACATGCAAATATATGATATCATAACATCATCATGGAATTGTAAATGAGAAATATGCACACTTTCACAGAATTCATCACGTATTAGCCATTAAAATACATATAAATGACATACATCCATGCTATCATGTGTTCTCATCAATAATAAAAAATCCATATCATCAAGAGTGTCTAACTAAACTATGTATCCATCATATATCAATTATGCCATAATAACATAGCAATATTTGTATCCAAAACATGTAATAAAATGTGCCAACATACTAATCAATGCTAAATTGGTGCTACGCGCCAAAATCATTGTACATGTCTATAAAGATCAAATAACATAACATAATGTCCAAAATATATCAAATCCATGTCAAATCATATCTATGAATAAAGAATTTAGCAGATAACTGAGGCTATAAAAATGTGGGCACTACATCCCCCTCTCCTAAAATTAGACTTCCTCCTAGAAGTCACTAAAAGAGATAGGGATATCTAGCCCTCAATGGTGTAGCATCCTCTCAGGTAGCTGTTGTCTCATCATATCTATCCCATTGTACTCTAACTTGGTCCAAGTCTCAACCCCGAAGGGCCAACCTCTGTGTTCCAGTATACATACGGGCTCCAACCTCCACTGTCCTCCATCCTCTACCTGTAATGCTGACCAATCCAAAACATGAGAGACATCAAGTACATATCTACATAGTACAAAAACATGAAATACATCATGGGCCTGTGCAAGGTGTGATGGAAAATCTAGGTGATAGGTAACTAGACCAATGACCACAAAAATACTAAAATGCCCCACAAAATGAGGCAATATCTTAGAACCCAATAAGGGTCACTCTTGGAGCCCAACAATATAAGAAAATAATAAGTTCTCATACAGCTAACATGGTTGGTTAGGACTTAGCTCCATGGGATGCTTGTCCACAAATTATGTAGCCACCTTGAAACCCATGTTCTCCTATGCCCTGTAACTCCGCACACTCAATGCACACATTAAACACATCTGCCCAATACAAGTGTAAATCAACTACTCAATAAATGATCAATTCTAAACATGCAAATCTATGATATCACAACATCAACATGGAATCGTAAATGAGAAATATGCACACTTTCACACAATTCATCATGTGTTAGCCATTAAAATACATATAAATGACATACATCCATGCTATCATGTGTTCTCATCAATAATAAAAAAATCTATATCATCAAGGTGTGCCACTAAACTATGTATCCATCATATATCAATTATGCCCAAATAACATAGCAATATGTTAGTATCCATAACATCTAATAAAATGTGCCAACATACTAATCAAAGCTAAATTGGTGCTACTGCGCCCAAATCACCATACATGTCCATGAAGATCAAATAACATAACATAATGTCCAAAATATATCAAATCCCTGTCAAATCATATCTATGAATAAAGAATTCAGCAGATAACTGAGGCTATAAAAATGTGGGCACTACATCCCCCTCTCCTAAAATTAGACTTCCTCCTAGAAGTCACTAAAAGAGATAGGGATATCTAGCCCTCAATGGTGTAGCATCCTCCCAGGTAGCTGTTGTCTCATCATATCTATCTCATTGCACTCTAACTTTGGTCCAAGTCTCAACCACAGAAGGGCCAACCTCTGTGTTCCAGATAGATACATACGGCTCCAACCTCCACTATCCTCCATCCTCTACTTGTAATGCTGACCAATCCAAAACATGAGAGACATCAAGTACATATCTACATAGTACAAAAACATGAAATACATCATGGGCTGTGCAAGGTGTGATGGAAAATCTAGGTGATAGGTAACTAGACCAATGACCACAAAAATACTAAAATGCCCCACAAAATGAGGCAATATCTTAGAACCCTTTCCACAAGTGATTGGGCTCTTATGTGCAAAAATCTCAAGAAGACTTTGTCACCTACTAAGAAGTGACAACCATTCCTCTTGGTTTTTGTATACACCTTCTAGCATGTTATAGCTTGCTCAAGACACTTTGCGCCTAATAAAAACTTGTTACTCTAAGTCCCGTAGGTAAGCTGATCCTAGAATAATCCTTTCATCTTGTCTATCCCAACTCGGAGGTGTCCTGCAAGTTCAACCATACAAATCCTAGGGAGCCATACCAATGGAACCATGGTAGTTATTGTTGTATACTGCGAACTCAACTAAATGCGAGATAATCTTCTAACTTCTTTTGCTGGTCCATCACATACATCCTCAACATGTCCTCCAATACCGATTAATCCTATATGTTTGTCCATCTATCTTTGGATGGTATGCTTTGAGCTGAAATTTATCTTTGTACCCAAAGCATCATAAAAGGAAGTCCGTAAGACTGATGTGGAAATGGTATTCTGTCATTGATGATGGTCTTCGAATCCCATTCAATCTAACAATGTCCTCCATAAATAATTTGGCAATGGCATGTGCATTATAGGTGAACTTGGTTGGTGAGAAATGTGTAACCTTGGTCAACTTATCCACAAAGTGACCATAATGGCATCATGATGATAAGAAGTCATAGCGAGTCCTATTATGAAATTCATAGAGATCACATCCCATTTCCTCTTAGGGATATCATGAGGGTGTAAGAGTCATGTGGGATGAGAATGTTCTGCCTTGACCCTCTGACACTCAAGGCAACATGCTAAAAATATGTTATGTCCTGTTGAAGACTAGACCAATAATATAAATCTCTTAGATTGGTGTGCATTTTATTCACTCCTAGATGTGCTGCATATGGGGCTCAATGAGCCTTTATAAGGATGAAGCTACACAGATCACCTATCTTAGGCACATAGATGTGCCTATGGAACCAAAGTAAACCATCTTCCTCTAAAATGCACCCTGAATATCTGCCCTCTAATGAATCATATGACTCAAACATCTATCTAGCACCCTCATAAAACCTATCCTCTGGAAGATATTGAAGAATCCTACCTCTCAAGTCTGATTACAGTGTCAAGGATGCAAGCACATGTTGTCATCTACTAAGTGCATCTGCAACGACATTTTCCTTTCCTTTGATATACTTTGCACCTCCATGTCGTACTCACATAGGAACTCCATCCAACACCACTGGTGAGTGTTAAGGTTTGGCTATGAGAAGATATGCTGCAAGCTATGATGATCTATCCTCAAAATGAATGGCCTACCCAAAAGGAAATGATGTCAATGCATAAGAGCATGAACAACTATTGTAAGCTCTAAGTCATGAGTAGGATAGTTAAGCTTGTAGTCTTTGAGCTTGCATGACTCAAAGGCAATAACCCAATGCTCCTACATAAGAACTAATCCCATAACCTCTAGTGATGCATTAGTACAAACAACAAAATCCTTTGTTGGGTCTAGAACTGCTAAGATAGGCATCGTGGTTAACCTTTCCTTAAGCAACTGGAAGGCCTACTCACACTTCTCTGACCAATCAAACTTCTTCCCTTTTCTTTGAACAAAAGAAATAGGGTGAGAAATCATGGAAAATTCCTATACAAACCTGTGGTAATAACCTATTAAGCCCATGAAACTCCTCATCTTATTAATTGATGTGGGCATTAGAAAATCAATAATAACATGTATGTTAGAGGGATCTACTGAGATACCCTCGCCTGATATGATGTGACCCAAGTACTGAATCTTTGTGTAGAAGAAGTTACATTTTTCCAAGTTCCCAAACAACTTCTACTCTAGCAAAACCTATAGTACCTATCTCAAGTGTTCTTCATGTTCCTCCTCGGAACACGAATGAATCAATATATCATATAGGAATACTAAGACAAAGCATTCAAAAAGGTCCTAAATACTCCATTCATGAGGCTCATAAAGATAGCCGACGCATTGGTTAAACCAAATGGGACAACCATGAACTCATAATGCCCATAATGTGTGTTAAAATTTTTCTTATGAATGTATACATCTAATATGTGCAACTGATGATAACCTAACTTGAGATTGATTTTTGAGAACACTCTCTCTCCCATCTAATCAAAAAATTCATCAATCCTAGGGAGTGGATAAAGTTTCTTTATTGTGAATTTGTTGAGCTGCATGAAGTCCACACAAAGCATGAGAGAACCTTCCTTCTTCTTCACAAATATGACTCGCGCTCCCTAACGAGATACATTAGGGTGAATGAGACCATTTTCTAACAACTCCTCTAAATGTATCTTGAGCTCATGAAGCTCTAGAGTAGACATCTAATAAGGTTCCCTAGAAACTGATGCTAATGTTGGCACTAAATCAATGGTAAAATTCACCTCTCTCTGCTTCGATGGTAAGCCTGTAAGTTTTCCTAGAAACACATCTGCATACTCCCTCAAAACTACATGATCATCTAAGGGTAAATGCTCTAGAGTGCACTCGATCGATAAATGATGGTGATTGTAAATAATCGACAACCTTTACACATTATTTTCTTGATTTTCTTAGCCAAGATCATGCACAAAGAGGTAGGCCTCTACATCCCTGAAATCACAACTGCACTCCCAAGATCATCTTGACACTCAATGACCTTACTCTTACAATCCCCTTTGGCCCGATGAGCCTCGAGCCAATCCATACCTAAAAAAACCTGATATGATCCTAGAGGTATAACTCTGAAGTCAAGTGTAGTGGAGAAGACTCCTAAGTAAAGTAAACAAATCTCCACATACGAGTCATCGATGAGTTTGATTCCAGAGGCTAACTTAACCTATCAGTTTTCTGGCTACCTAGCCACCACTAGCCTGCACTGGTCCACTACAGAAGGAGATATAAAATAATTTAAAGCATCTGAATTAAATAGTATTGAGACAAAAATACCCTTGATAGTACTTGTCATCTCAATTACTATGGCCTAATGATCAGCTTGGTAGTTTTCAACTGCTACATATGCACGATGGGTATGTCCTACATCACCCACTATCTGCTTAGATCTATGGGCTCTCTACATATCCATTATAGTGGGTTTGTGTAGACACATGCACACATAGTGATCAAGGGACCCACAAATAAAATATCCTCATGTAACCCTATAAGATGGGGTCCCTCCTGTAATTTGGTGAACTGATCTTGTCATTCCAACACTAGCAGATTCTTTGGGTGCGAGATGGTTGTGCCTACTAAGTAATCTCTCTCCTATTCCCGGCTCCACTAAATCACCCTCTAGCTCCAACTCTTTGTAAGCTTTCACCGTCTGTCCTAGCCCTTTCTTTGGTGGTTTCCTTGATGTTGTGTCTACTACTATGGATTTTATAGAGCCATTGATCTGCTTTGCTAGGAGGCCAGAATCCTCGTCTAGGGGGTGGTACTATACCTCATGACCTATGACTCTAAAAGTCATGCATCTTCTCCTAAAATTTTCTCTTGTTCCTATCTCGGTGTTCTTATGCCCTAGTTATGTTCTCCTTAACTAAGAAGGCCTTCTCAATGGCTTTCTTAAGTGTGGGAGTAGATATCATCCTAACTGCTCCTGTTATGTCAGCATTCAAGCCTCGAATAAACCTATTAACCTATAATTTTTTGTCTTGCAGGTATTCCACATACTGTAAAAGATCTAAGAACCTACTCTCATATTGTACCACTGTGTAAGAGCCTTGTCGTAAGTCATGAAACTCATTAATCCTCTTCTACATGAAATTATCTGACATATAATGATCCTGAAACACTCCTCAAACAACTCTTGGGTCATTGTCCCATCAAATGGAGCTTTCACTCCTCATTTCTCCACCAACTGCTTAGTGCATCTTGGAGGAGGTGTATGGAGAACTTGGATTTGACATTTCTCTCGTAAGAGTAAAAGACAAAGTAACTATCAAGGTTGAGGAGCCATGATTGGGCCCTAAATCTATCCATAGTTTTGGTGTACGTAGGTGGATACAAGTGAAGGTCTCTAATCACACTGCTTGTATCACAATCCCGATGCTACGTTCCAACCAGTGAATGGGGTCGTTTATCCCCAAATGGTTCCTCAAAGATGTGGGAACAATTATGATGGTATGAGGCCACCCTCTCATGGTGAATGGAAGGGCTATGTGACCTATGCCACCTCGGGTTATCATGCTTCAGTGGCTCCGGATGTGCATCCTCACCTATCAACTTCTTGTCTCTTGACCGAACATCCTCCTAACTTGCCTCCTGAAGTGGTGGAATGTATTGTTGTATAATGCCAATCAACTATTAAAGAGCCTCTAAAATCTGAGGTCTAAACTTGGGTGCCTGTGGCTCAGGTGTAGGTGATCTACATCCCAAGTCCCTAATGGATCAATGTCTCGTAGGTGTCATCCTATGTACAAAGTAAGAAAATGGATTATTAAGTTGTAAAAGGTTGTGGAAACATTTTAGTTATTTTCATTTAATGTTATTAAAACATTAATATCTAATTAAATATTTTACCCAGAGTGTCCACGTGTGTGAACCATCGCTCTGATACCAAATGTAATGCCCCGCCTCGGGACATAAAAAACCACACCAAAAGGTAGTTAAAAATTCGGGTAATTTTTTTTTTTTAAGTATAAACAATTACTATACTTACCTCGATTCATGTTATTAATTATTTTATACTAATTTTATTTACCCAATTAATTAACCACTAGTCCAATTCCAACTTTAATTATTTATTTCTACTAAATGTTTGCTAGGGTCACAATAGAAATTCTACACACCCCTTTTAATTTAATTAGTCCCCCTCCCCTTTTATTTAATTTTCCCCACACACCCTTCTTTTATTTTATTTCCTAATCCCACAAAATCCCATGACTTAAAAGTTGTGTAGGATTTAATGTGACCCTAGGATCAATCTAATCTTGGCCCTTGATTTAAAACTTTTCCTAAAGTTGCCCTAATCCATCCTTATCTTTTCTTTCCCTTTCCTTTCTCTTCCATTTGGTTTCATTTTGTTTCTTACATGTGCAGGTTGAGGAGGAGCTATCGAAGACAAGGATTCATGGTTGCTCAAGATATGTATTTATTTTCCCTTTTTTTGTATCTCCTTAACCAAATATATTCTTTGGTTGGGTATATTTTATACCCATTTCTTTATTTTAATAAGGAAATCTACCTCGAATGCATATATATGTATGTATGTATAAATTTTATAAAATGTAAATCCACATTAAATATCCCAAAAAGAGAAATCTGCAATGGTTTATCTATTAAGAGTGGTGGACTATGGGATTGGATGCAATGGAGTGGAGTGGAGGTGACGGTGATGGGGAGGAGGATATGACAAAGTTGAGGAGGGGTTTTGTGTGGAGTAAGGGGTGTAGGGTTATGGAGTTGGGTTCGGGAGTTTGGGGAAGGGAGGTGGCGGTGGTGAGGTGGACACTATTGCGTGGGAAATCTGAAGGGTTGGGGAGGGCTCGACCCCTCCCCACATCTCTTTTTTTGTTTTAAAACAAATAAAAACTTCACCGAATTTTTTTATTATAACTTTTTTTTGTTTTATTTATATTTATTAATATTATACATACATATATATAATATTTTTAAAATATTATATTTAAATATCTTACTATAATAATATATTAAGTAATATATAACTATGTTTGAATATATTATAGTTATATTATATAAAATAACTATATTAAATATTTATTAATATATTTACATTATACACTATAATAAAAAAATACCAAGTTGTAAATAATAGATTTTATTTGTAAGTATGCATATACATACCAGGTTTATTTGATTATAAAACAACATCACAAAATGATCTATTGTAAAGTCTGAATATCATTTATGATAAATATATTTTAATCACTACAATTTTTAACTATATAAGATTTAAAATGTATTTTTAGAACTAAGATTTTTCCATTGAAAAGTAATACTCAAATTTCTACAACTTGTATGTAAATAGGAGTATATTTAAATCTGATTTCCTTATAACTCTCATCTCATAATAATTTGCAATACTAAAAATTAGTGTAAAGATAGTAATATCATTTTTCAACAACAAACTACTTATTGCAAGCAAAATTTCTTTTCAAATACAATAACTAAATGAATACTACAGATTTCTAACAAGAGGAGATCCCTAAAAGAAATATCACATTTTCTTTTAGTGCTCTTAACATCACACTTTGCATTTTTAGTGGGAAAAACATATTTCCAATAACAAACTTTCTTTTCAA
Organism: Taxus wallichiana var. yunnanensis; assembly: GCA_018340775.1. Lineage (NCBI taxonomy): Eukaryota > Viridiplantae > Streptophyta > Pinopsida > Cupressales > Taxaceae > Taxus > Taxus wallichiana. Next base: position 442,789,694 of record CM031243.1, on the reverse strand, counting down.
AAATGAATTTTCCAACAATCCATATTAAAGGATCAACTATTTTACAAGATTTCATTTCCAAGAAGCTTAAGCTCACAAATGCAACAATTTCCAAAATACATAAAATACAAAAGCAGCCACACTACAAGGCTTCTTTCCAAGATTGAAGGAAGATAACACACACTAACAAAATGTTAGTTTACAAAGTATTCGAATAAAAAAAATGGGAACCTTATAAGACAAAGGAACATCCCACATAACCATAGCCATAAGGTTATAATGAGAGTAATGTTCACAAAAATTGGAGAAAACAATGAGAAGCTGTGATGTCAAGAAACTCTAACCATCTTCCAAACTTGAGCTACAACTTTGAGTGTTTTTCAAAGAAACCAACACCGAGAGAAAGAATTGTTTTACCTTTCAACCTATAGGCATCATTACATTCCTTTCCAAAGGTTAGAAGACATGCTATTTTCTCCCAAGCCCTTGGGCGAGAGAGCTATCTTCTAGAAATGTGCACAAGATTAAGGGAGGCATAAACAACAACAAAATTTACATACAATACAAATCCATACAATGAAGAAACAAAACATTTACCAACCAAAGAAAAGAGGAGAAAACTATATTCATCCTCAACAATGGGGAAGATTAGATGAAACACCAAAAATTTCAAAGATTGTGGTCCAACCATAGGATGCACAATTACAATAATCTTCACAAAACCTCCTTATCCCTCCAAGACAATAGTCCCTCGTTATTGCTCCACCCATTCGCCTAAAATCCTCCTTCGGAGGATTTTCAAACCCATTGGATTTACTCTCTAAGGATGGGGAAGGGATTTCAAACCATATAAACCACCTTCCCGACCTCAATCCATATGAGGGGAATAAAAATAACAAACATGGCTTGCCCATCAAGCCATATGATGGATGGAGAAAATAATAAATAACATACCTAAGAAATAGACAACACAAGCAACAAAACAAAAATTTAAGTCATAACCAATTTAAGGTCTAACATGCAAGATAACATAAAATGAGATGAAAGAGCCTACCTCCAGAAACTCTCCAAATCTCTAATATTTTCCTAATTTCTTGTCCAAGCAACTCAAACTTCAAAAGCCTCCAAGCACCAAACAAAACAAAAAAAGTCCTCTTTCTCCCCCATGAGGGATTATTTGAAGAAAAATAAATAAAAATTCCTCACCAATGAGGGGGTGACATGTGTCACCCCTCTCTTCCCTCCAAGTCAAGATTCTAAAAATAAAAAGCAGAAAATATAAACTCACATTTAAACATCCTTCTCCAAAATTACTCAAAAATAAAATGAGATGAGTTTTTGCAACATGTTACAACACACACATTCCCTATCTATATTACATGAATGGTGACAAAAAAGAGGCTAAATGGGAGGGAAACTCCCTCTATGCCTTGAAATTAATACCCTCTACCTAATATGTAGGATCTAAGAGATTGTTTTCATGCTAAGTGAACTCCCAAAACTAAAATGGGTCACTTAAAATGCCATAAATAGCCCAATTTCGGGCTTGGTACATTTGGCCACATATTTAGAGGATGTGGGGCCCACTCAAGTGTGTTCGTGTGACCCCAATTTCTCTTAATTAACACACACTTACACAAATACTAAACTTAATGCAAGTGGGGACCATTAAATATCCCATTCTATTTTACTTAACAAAATAAAACAACCTAAAAAAATTAATTTTACATGACATACAACTTTACAAATAAGGGTCACTCTTGGTGCCCAAAAATACAAACAAATAATAAGGCCTCATATAGCTAACATGGTTAGGACTTAACCTCATGACTCACTTGTGCAAAAATTTTGTAGCCGCCTTGAAACCCATGTTCTCCTATGCCCTGTAACCTACACACTCAATGCACACATTAAACACATCTTCCCAATACAAGTATAAATCAACTACTCAATAAATGATCAAGTCTAAACATGTAAATCTATGATATCACAACATCAACATGGAATCGTAAATGAGAAATATGCACACTTTCACACATTTCATCAGGTGTTATCCATTAAAATGCATATAAACATACATCCATGCTATCATGTGTTCTCGTCAATAATAGAAAAATCAAGGTATGTGGCTAAAATTTATAGCCATCATATATCAATGAGGCCCAAATAACATAGCAATATGTTAGTATCCACAACATCTAATAAAATGTGCCAACATACTAATCAAAGATAAATTTTTGCTATGCACCCAAATCACCATACATGTCCATGAAGATCAAATAACATAACATAATGTCCAAAATATATCAAATCCTTGTCAAATCATATCTATGAATAAAGAAATCAGTAGATAACTAAGGCTATAAAAATGTGGGCACTACAAAATCCATTATAATCCATAATTCTCAATGCATTACAATACACTTACTTGAATTACTTAATAAGAAATATGTATGTATAGGAGGAGGTAAGTGCAACTACTACCTAAATTAGTGGTTAAATACTCCCACTAACTGATAATGGTAGTTAAGTTAACTCCAATGAGACTAGTAAGCTAACTCCACATAACTGAAAAAATAACACAACAAAACTAGTAAGATAAATCCACACAACTAGTACACCTAAAAAGTTAAACCAACAATTGTAGGGCTAACACAAGTGTAAGAATTATCCTAATAAATAAATAAAATAATAAATAATAACCTACACTAGCAATTATTTGTCTACGGATTAGACTCATATGCTTTTGAGAACTAGGTATGGTACCATATTTACCATACAAGATGAGCCTATATTTTCTTATCATATCGAGCCATATGACCCCACCCCTATCCAAGAAAATTACCTAATCCAAAAAAATCAAGAACAAGATTCAGTTTCTGATGAGCATCATATCCCTCCTCCTATGCCTGATCTATTGTTAGATGAGTGGGCTGAGAGAGATAATAAATTTGATCCCTATGCTAAAGAACTTAAGTCCTTTAAGACTGGTCTTGGTACTTACTATGTTCTTGAAAAGGAAGCTATACTACCCAACATGCTTAAACAGAGAGAAGAAGATGCTTCGGGATTATGGAAAATATATTTTGATGGTTCTAGGAGTAGGAATGGAGCTGGAGCAAGTGTTGTGCTAATTTCTCCTAAAGAGGATTTTCTTTTCTTTTCCCAGATTACAGTTTGCATGTTCCAATAATGTGGCAGAGTACAAAGCATTGGTCCATGGCCTATTGATTATAGAAAAGAAAAATATTAAAATGCTCTGATTTTGGGGACACGGAATTAGTAATTCATCAGGTCACAAGAAAGTGTGCTATAAAAATAAGCTATTGAAATCTTATAAGCATAGAGTTTTGGATTTGTTGGAAGGATTTGATGCTCTTAATTTTTAGGTGATACCAAGAAAGATGAACAAAGAGGCAGATCATATGGCAGCCCTTGGATCACAATTTTCACCTACTGAGGATTTGATTAAAGGAAATGTGCAACACATTAGAATGGTGGTAAGGCCATCCATTCCGGAAAATGAAACCAATTGGAGAGTTTTTATAGTGATGAAAAAATTGTTCAGTTTATCCAAAATGAGGTTGAATTCTCATCAAAAATGTAATTTGACTTGCATGATATCTATGGTGACCAAATTATCTAACTGAAGACAAATAAAATGCCCAAGGGGTTGGTTACCTTAGAACAATTTTTTGGCCCGGATGGAACGGTGAAGATAAGAACATGACATCTGAGCAAGAAGAATGCCAATTAGTTGTTATTGTATAAGGTAAGGAATTTCTATCGGGAAAGGTATTTGATGAAAATGAGAAGCAAGCCTTTGTGTCGTTTTTCAATAGTTTCAGTGATATCTTTTCTTGGGATTATGAAGATCTAAAAGGGTTTAATCCAAAATCATGAAAAATTCCATAGATCTAGATCATAATGTCAAACCAGTTAGGAAAAAACAAAGGCCGATCAACCCCAAAATAGAGCCCCTCATGAGGAAGGAGTTATCTAAACTCATTGAGGCCAAAATAATTTTTCCAATCAAGTACTCTACTTGGGTGGCCAATTTGGTCCCGTAGTTAGAAAGAAAAATGGGGAAATCAGACTTTGTGTCAATTTCCATGATTTGAACAAGGCTTCCCTCAAAGACCACTACCCTTTACCTTCTATGGAGAAAATTTTACAAACTATTGTAGGGTTGAAAGGTTTTCCATGCTAGATGGGTATTCAGGTTTTAATCAAATTAAGGTTAGGGAAGAAGATCAATTTAAAACTACATTTACAACAAAGTGGGGTACATTTTCCTATCAGAAGATGCCTTTTGGGTTGTCAAATGCAAGTGCCACATTTTAGAGAGCAATGGATATTGCTTTCAAAGGTTATATCAATGAATTCATCCTTGTGTACTTGGATGATATTACTATCTTTTCAAAATAGAGCAAGGATCACATCAACCATTTAGAGAAGGTTTTGAGAGATGTAGAGAATTTGGGGTGTCTCTTAACCCCAAAAAGTGTAATTTTTTTGTCCCTAGGGGTAATATTTTGGGGCACATTGTTTCAAAATATGGCATTGTTATTGATCTAGAAAAAAATTTCAGCCATCCTCTCTCTCTCTACCTACTCATAAAAATCCTTGCAATCATTTCTTGGCAAGATTAATTTTGTTAGGAGATTTATTCCTAACTTTGCAGGATTGGTCAAACCCATCACTCTCATGTTGAAGAAGAATGAAAATTTCAAATGGACAGCTGAAGGGAAAGAAATCTTTGACAAAATCAAGAAGGAGATTGCCTGGGCTCCTACACTAATTAATCCTAACTATGGTAAGGATTTTATTTTATATGCTTATGGAGTTGATGCTAGTATTGTTGTTGTTTTAACACAACAAAATAATGAAGGAGATGAGCATCCAGTGGCCTTATTTAGTCAAACACTAAAGGAGTATGAATTGAAATACAATCACATTGAGAAGTAGGTATTTTCCATCATGAGGGCTCTCAAGAAATTCAAAATCATGTTATCCACTAATCATATCAAAGTTCTTGTCTCACATTCTAGTGTGAGAGACTTCATTATGGGGGTAGATATCAATGAGAAGAGAGTTGGATGGGTCACTAAGATAATGGAGTTTTATGTGACCATCAAAGCCACTAAACTGGTAAGAGGGAGAGCACTTTGTGAGCAACTTGTTGTTGATGCTCAAAGTAACAATCAGGACACCTCCTTCATCAATGAAGAATTACCACATGATGCAACCAATATTAGTAATTGGATGAGTGACATGATCACTTTTTTATCTTCAGGTGCCTATCCTCTTGGTCTCAACAAGGCAAAAATGATACATTTAAGGCTGCAATCCATTCCTTATCTGTTGGTAGATGGTGTCTTGTTTAAAATAAATATTGATGGTGTTTTGCTTAGGTGTATTGAAGGAGAGAAAGTAGAGAGGGTACAAAAAAATTTCATGATGGATTATCTAGTGGTCATTTTTCAGCCAAAGCCACAACAATATAATTTTTTGAAGGTAGGTTATTTTGGCCCACATTATTTAATGATTGCTACAAATGGGTCAAAAATGTAAAGAATGTGCTTTCTTTACTAGAAAGAAAAGTTTGGCAGCTCTTCCACTCCAGCCAATCCAGGAAGATCAACCTTTTTCTCAGTGGGGCTTAGATTTTATTGGCATGATTAATCCTCCATCAAGTGTTGGCCACAAATGGGTCCTAACAACTATAGATTATTTTACTAGGTGGAATGAGGCCATGTCACTAAAGGAAACAACTGAATATGTTATCCTTGACTTCCTTGAGGATATTTTCACAAGGTTTGGTGTCCCATAAACCATAATCTCTGATAATGCAAAGGCTTTTCTAGGATCTAAAATTTCTAATTGGGCTCTTAGTCTTGGTGTTTATTTGAAAACTTCTTCTAATTATTACCCTCAAGGTAATGGATTGGTAGAATCTACTAACAAGAACCTAATTAGAATTATGAAGAGGAAAATGGATGTCAATTAGAGACAATGGCATACCAAGGTGAGGAATGCTCTTTGGGTCGACAGGATTACTATAAAAGGCAATTGACACTTCACCATACAAGTTGGTTTATGGCAAGGAAGTAAGGCTTCCTTTGTCACTGGAGTTTCCTTCACTTGAACTAGCTCAACAGTTGGAATTTAAAGGCGTAGATTAGATAATTGCGAGTTTTTGGATTTTGAAGAACTAAGGAACTCTGCAATGACTAAATTAGAGAAGCATCAAGAATCCACCAAGCAATGGTTTGATAAAAAGGCTAGATTTTATAAATTCATGGTTGGTGATTTAGTCTTGAAGTGGGATGTTGACAGAGCTAAAACAGAAGGCACTCCAAGTTTGATGTAATTTGGAGTGGTCCATATACCATTACTTCTTGCAAAGAAGTAAATTATTTTGAGCTTACCGATCTTGATGGTTATGCACTACCAATCCCAGTCAATGGGATTTATCTTAAGCATGCTCATTAAGGTAGCTTGTTGCATCATTGTAAATATTAGATTATATTTCAATTCCTCCAAGTGCTTTCAACACATTGTATTGTTCATAGTATAGGTTTTCTTTTATAATAAGTGTTGGTGCACACTCTGCATATTCCATTTGGGATATGTATGGTCTTCTTGTTTGTACATAGTTGGGTCTTTTGTTGTTGTTGCACTTTCCAGTTTTAAGGCAAGCTCTTATGATGGAACAATCAGTTACCAGCTCAAGTAGTTTGAAAACATAGTCAGGTCTAGGAAGTGCTTCATATACATTCAAGGGTGAATTTTTCAACTTTTAGATCAGTTTTCAGAAAATCAGGCTGACTCCATGCCTAATGGATGCTTCAAGGCCACTAATATTTTGGAATCTAGTAGGAAGATTACCCCATGAGTCGCCAAACTATTATCCAATTTTTGTCACCCCTTGCAAATTGGATAACTTAGTAGATCTGGGAGTTGGAATTTGTTTGAGGGGTACATTATAATTTGTAGGATGGGTCATGGGTCAACTCAATCAGGTTGGAGGTGAAGGTCTGGGGCTATTTTGGTGAGGTTGAAAAGTCGGGAAAAATTAGTGGTAGAAAGCTGCTAGTAGCATTTCATATGTTATCGGCCGGTAGCAGGTTTGGATGATACTAAATGGTAGGATTTTATATGCTACCGGATGGTAGTATGTACGAGATGCTACCAATTAGTAGTATTTCAGTGCTCTTGGGTGGTAACAGGATAGAAATAGTGGCGGCATCGGTGGATAGTGAATGGTCACCAAGAGTAGCACCAAGGCGAAATAATGAGAGGTCAAGCAACAATAGGGTCATCGATAACATTTGTACGAATGCTACTTTGGTAGACAAAAATTTTAAAATCTACCAAACGGTATCGGGGAAAGCATGTGACCGATCAGTTGCATTTATACAACCGCTTGACACTAAGAAGAAAATGCTACCATCTAGTAGAAGAAAATACATGCAACCAGCTAAGTGTAGGAACGAACCAGGCATTAATGAGAGCGGTACAAGTTTGTTCAACTACTAGTTTAATGAGGTATGACACCCATGACTTCCTATGCAAGTAAAGTACCAAATTTTATGGCCTCCCATACCTCTTTAATGAGATCTGTTGGTTGGTGAGGCATTTCCAAGGCTTCTTCTCTCTATATATTGTAAAATTCACCTCATTTTGAGGGGAGACATTCTGAAAACATAGAGAAAATATTGTAAAATTGTTCCAGAATACTTTGTGAGTTACAAGCCTTAAATTTTGGTGTTCTGCAAGGAGATTCTTGCCTTGTATCTTTTGTAATGGATTGTGCACACTTTTAAGCAATAAAATTCATGTTTTGTGGCTCTTTCTACCCTAGCTTGTGTTTTCTTGTATTTCTTGCCTTTCATTGCATTCACAGGTACATTGCGCATACTTTTTCTTTCTTACAGGATTCAAAGTTGTAGTGCTCCATGAAATTGGAGGTTTGAATGTGATTTTGGATTATGGCACATTTTTCTTCCCTTTTCGCTCTATTCTCATCCCAGTTTCACTCACTAGGAATATCTCCACTGCTTCTTGGTGCTATCACCTCCCTTAATTTAGGACTTTCATTTATGCATCTTTCTCTTCCCTGGTCCCTTGGAATTTTAGATTAGTGTTAGGGTAGTTACATTTCAATTCTTAGGAGTAATTTTGGTATTAGGAATAGATAGAGGAATTCAACCTTCTCTAGAGGTCTGTCTCGGTTCAAGTCCCACATCTTTGAGATAGTCCTATGTTGTCTCAAATCTGAGTCTTATATGATTCGGGAATGGGTGTAGATTTGAGCTCCAATAGAACCATTTTTTTAAGCATGTAGATCTGGAGTATTTATTCTCATATCCTAAGTTGGGGATGTGCCAAAACATCCTTCGGGGTTTCAATTTATTTAGTTTTTAAAAATTAGAATGGGAAAGAATGATATTTTTGGGATTTAATGGAGCTCGGGGACAAGATGACATTATGGGAGGAAGAGGAATTTTGAAGCATAAGAAGCCAAAAATTCTTGGATGGTGTTATTAACTAGAGGTTGAGGATGGGATATTTGTATAGATCTTTACCCTTTAATAATTTTGAAAAAAATAGGAAACTTTACTTCAATTAATTAATATTTTAAAAAATAAATTTGTTATCTTGACCTATCTAGTGACCTCGGTAAAAACCTTTTCCTTCCCATAACCTTTGTCATCAATTGAACCTTCATATTTTTATTTGAAATCTAAGGTGTTACATTGCCTAAGCTAGAAAACATTACCAATATTTAAAAAGTGTGGCTTTTCATGAAAATTCCTTTATTTTCAATCCATGATAGGGTTATATATATATATATATATATATATATATATATATTATTTCAATTTTATTCTCTACGGGTGTTGATTATTCTCTTCATTAATGAACATGAGGAAGAGGTTTGAAATAAACATGTTAGATGTAATAAATGGGATAAATTGGATATTCATCATATTTCATATCTTTTGGAACATTTTACAATTAAAAATATTTTATTTTTTAAAGCTTCACTATGGAATAACATATGAGCCTCACCTCTTTTTTTCCATTACAATATGTCCAATAGTCTTCAAAATAAGGCACATTCTTGAACATTGATCCAAGATAATTGTTTGACATACATATAATATAAAAAAATGGTATATTATGGAAGTATTATATGTTGACTTCATTCATTTATACATTGATTTACTTAGCCTACAAGATAATGATGTGCAAGTGTATCTCCTTATTGTGATGGGAAAATGAATTATTATTTAATGTTTTCTCAATAAGAATTTATGAATTAAACAAAATGCCCTACGAATTCTATCAAATATAATTTTTCAATAAAACTACTTGAGAGCATGTAAAATCCCCTTAGGAGCCACCTAATTAGATATAGGAGAAATTTTGGCATTGAATAAACTAATATTGTCGTTGCGAAATTTTCTTTATGGCTATAATTGAGAATCTAGTTTTGAATTATTCTATCTTGAAGATCTTGATGATATAATAAAATAAAGTATTACTGATGTAAAAGAAATTTGATGGATTGGATTCAAGTGTATTCTAAGAGAGGATAAAATTCATGGAATTTTGAATTTTTAACTAACCCACTTGAGTATATCCTAAAAACATTATTAATATATATCCACATCATACACCGGATAAGAGGTCGTTTAGAATTTTCTCGTTGTATGCACCTAAGAAAATTATTTGTGGATAACTTTCCTCATTAATTACACCCAATTTAATGTTTTCTATTCACTTTTACACCATAAATAAATAAATAATGGTTTCATATTAAGATATCTCAATATTTATTGAAAGGCGTAAGGGTTTTACAAGTTGTATATTCTAAATTATTAATAAACATTAATGCATAAAACATAATACAACTCTTAATGCAACGTTTAATATAGAAACATTCAAACAATTTCTTAAAATGTAATGAGGGAAGAGTAATTAGCATAAACTAGGGGTATAAAGGTGATCTAGGTGTGAAGACTACTAAGGATTTAGAAGTACATATATTTAAATGTGTCGAATCTCTGAACTAGTATAGAACTATACAAAATCTACAGAGGTGAAGAGATTATGGTCTTGGGATGTATAATCTCATAAGTTAATATTAATATGGGGTATTCAGTTTTGAGTGGTAATCTATGGCCTATAAATATGTTTCAATATCTGATGTTAGGTTTAATTAATGTGTGAAAAATTTCGTCATGACATGTAATAGATAAACCCATAGATACCCACACTAGCACTTTAGGAACATGATTAGATAAAAAAGGAGAAATATGTGTAGTGGATTTATACTAAACACGGAGGTCAACCCTTTTGTAACTAATCCAAGATCTACATTACACCTTATTGTAAGCAAGAGAAAAAAACACCTGTAGTTTTCCTAGTGTATGTGTAATTATATATGCAAATCTAATTCAACCCTTATGTTTCCCTTATATCTATTGACAAAAAGAATAACAAATTTAACTATAGATATAGTATAATTTACCTTGTTTAATATTGATATAGTGTTTTAATATTTAAATGATATATCAATTCCCTTTGTCCCTTTGTAACTTTGGAAATTTTTCATGTTGCTTTCTCTTTCTATGAATTAGCTCTAGGACTTTGGAGGCTTGTGGATAAGGAAACTAGACTCTTGAACTTGGTTTGAGTGCTTTAGACCTAATATGTGTCTACATTTGAAAATATGTGATGCTACTTTAAGAAGATTAAGGAGATCATTGATTAATTTATAAGTATATTTTTAATAGGCACTCTTTAGAATTCTAAGTGAGTTCTTAAGTGCATTATAATTGTTTATATAGGATTTTTAAATTTAATGTACCAATAAAGTCAACCTATAGGATATTAAATGACCTAGATAAAGATTGTTTTTGAAAATATTCATTATAAATTGGGTAAAAAGACCATACATGTTATAACAGACTATAGTATAACCTATTCCTACATCATATGGTTTTAGATACACAGTCATGATGTTTGAACATATTATGGGAAAAATTCCCGTGAGTAATGTACACTTATTTCAATAAATGAAATTGAGTATGTGAATGCTATTTTAATGTGTAGATTTAAGAAATTCATAGGGGATGGAAAGGGATATATATATATATATATATATATATATGATGTGTGGTAATTCATAATGTAAAAGTGAATCCAAAATTTTCAATTTCAAAAGACAAGTTACCAATTTTAGGTGTTGAAAAGACAATGCATAACACTTAGTAGAAGGCATATAAAAGATTCATGTGGAAGAGCAGAGTGCATTCAAAGGTGTGGGAGGATCATAAAGGAATCACGTGAGGAGGGCGGAAAATTTTGGGACTTAGCCGTTCTCATGATTATGATCTATTTTTGGAAGATGGCATGCACAAAAAACAAATGGGATGAAGACTTGTGTGACATGCATGTGCTATCTTTAGAAGAGCGGCTATGGATCACTTTACATGGATGCAAGCTAAAGATAGAATTGCGAATGATAGTTAACTAGGAGAAATCTATTGTTAGCACACTTGCATGTGTGGCTGTAATTATAAAGGCACATGGCTATTTTCAGCATGTGACCTATTTTGGGATTAGATAAGTGGTGAAGGGAAAGTCCCCACCCTTATAAATATGTAGTGAAATATCTAATATAAAGGATATGGTATGTAAGAACTGGATTACTATGAGATTATGTTGTCGATTTTTACGCACATGAGAACATGATACCATTATTGTAAGAAGCTTCTATGTATTCCTGTGTTTTTATATAATGGAATGTATTTTCTGAACCAGAGTATTAATCCTGACTATAATTGGCTCTTGCATGCTTGATTTCATCATGATTATCATTTAGTCTGTTGTTCTCTAGAACTAGATCTGTACATGCACTATAGAATGATGTATTAATTATGGATTTGAATGCATTAAGTCTTCATCATGATAACATCTTGTAATAGCAACCCTAAAGAGGGCTTGATACCTTTTCACACTTTGGGTGAGCACTCGGTCTAGGGTGAGCACTCGAGTCTAGGATGAGTGATGTGCTAATGCGTCTGGGGATTTTTCTAGTAGATTCTAGGCTGCGTCATTGGAGTTTGAACATGAGAGTATAAGTGCACTCAAGGATATAAAGAAAGGAACTATTGAAAGTGTCAGAGAGTATGATGCTCATTTCAAAATGTTGTTATCTAAACTATCTTATGATATTCATGCAATCCGGAAAGCACAATGGTTTTTGGGGGCCTAATAACACATTTTAGAAGGGCACTATCACATAATACATACACGGATCTACGTGAATCACTTGAAGAAGATTTATGTGCTAAGGCGATTGGATGTATAGACACCGAGGTGAGCTCATTTTTAGAAGCACGAGATCATAGCTATGGAAAAGCAATTGGAGAAACTATCGGTAAATTCAGCACATGAGACATGCACGAGGATTCGGTGCATAGATTGTGAAGTAGAGAGTCACACAAAGGATATTTTTCCTAGTAGATCAGTGTGCACTCATTGTTGTTAGACTGTGAGATATGCCATCTAAACCATGATGATAGTCACTGCACATTACTACAATGCGCGATAAGGAAGAAATTTTCATGCTACTTGTAAAATATGTAGGTCCACGACTCATGACACATAAGATCTGCTAGTTGATTGGTTAGATCCATGATGCTATAGACATCTGTGTACAATAGACAAGAGTTTTAGATAACTCTAAAGTAAAGAATGAGCATCGGATCAAGATCATAATCGGGCATGCTATGATTGGAGTGAAGGGTGTTTTAAATGTGGTCATGACAGAGGTCGAGGATACCATGGTGGATTCGGAGAGGACAAGACCGTGGTGGTAGATGATGTGAGTTCCCTCACGAAACATGCTATACATGTAGATCTCCGATCACTATAGGTGAGAATTTTCTCAAAATATGACATGTTCTTTTTGCAGAAAGAATCATAGTTATGAGGAATACACAGACTTGTATGAGCATCTTAGTAAGAAGAATAAATAAGAAAAAAATGTACAAGGATGGTTAGGATACAACGCGCTATGGAAAATCAATGGATGCCCAAGTTGGAAGCAAAATTTGAGGCATTGTAGGTAAGGATCACTACCCACCCCGAAGTGGCGCGCGATAGAAACATTGTAGAAGAAGCCTACCATCACTAAAGAAGAGGTTCTACATGCATGGTACCCATATCATACTCATTATAAGGAGGTTTATTAGGAAACATGGTGGAACTCATAAATCTTAAGGGTGAAATACGAGTATTTAAAGGAGCAATCGTGAAAGATAGAGCAAAAGAAAGCATCAAATATGGTCCAATTTGATATGGATGATTTGAAATAAGTGTGCAAAATGTTGTGCGGGATAATATCATTTTGATCTTAGGTAAATGATTAAAGGGAAACAACCTACGCGTAAGTATTGAGATTGGACGACAGATCCTGCATGCAAATCTTCTCCCTCATAGCATCGATTATGACAAGGAAATGACTTTGAACGTTGTTGTTGATGGGTGGATTTTGAGTAATATATTGATTGATATAGGCACAAAAGTCAATGTTATTACCTTATATGTATGGGTATAAATGAGGAGACCTCTATTGTAGCCATCCTCTAATGTATTGTTCATGGCTAACTAGACTAAGGCCACTCCCATTGGAGTTTTGAAAGATGCATCCATTACCATACAAGGAGCCAAGTTCACTGGAGATTTTGAGGTTTTAGCACTAGAAGAGTCAGATAGCTTCCCAAAACTACTAGGGCATCCTTGGTGCTATGTAAATAATGTTGATATTTGGTTCAACAAGGGTTATATAAGCTTTGAAAATAAGGAGGAAAGAGTTATTATCCCTTTAACAGATGGAAAATTTGTGCCCTATGTTGAGCCCTTGAGTGAGGAAGACCTAAATAGGATTTATGTATGTGTCATCCGAGATCCAGAGGTGCTTGATCCATGTAAAGAAGGAATCCTTTAGTGGGAGGATGCATAGTCTATTAACAATACTACAAGTGTTTCTTGTGATAATTGGGCTCATAACACTTATGAGTTAGTAGGGCGCGAAGTAAAGAGCATATTTCCTAGGGTCGAAAACCGTGTTATATCAGGAGAATATGTAACAACTCGGTACCTTGTTACACCAGAGAAGGAGACCCTATGGTGTTCCTACACACCATGGAAGAATAGTGGATAGACCCATTGGAGAGAAGGAATATGCTAGCATATACCCTACTCGGGACAACACCATGCTGATGGGTAATCGACAAGGATAATCTTGTAGGATGGGATGAAATTAGGATTGCTCTTTCTACTAGGTTCTTCAGGAGCAATGTACCTACTCAAATATACACTTATCATGGTAATCAACTGTTCAACACCACATTCGGTGGTGTGAGAGACTCTGTGCAAAGGGGCAAGAAGATTTATCACCTTCTCTCTAGGTGCACAAGTTTTATTCCACTCTACACGATGTGCGCATGCTTGGTATGTATATGTATAACTCTGTAGAGAGACTGGAAATTGGCAGGATTTAATTATAGGAGTGACCCATATGTTTGTCTTCTTCTCTACTAAACCTCTAGTGGAAGCAACATTAAAGGTAATAAAGTGCTTAGCTATGGGGATAGTTCCAAGGTGGAATAAATCATTGAGGATTTATTTGATGAAGGAGATTCAGAGCACGTTTTGTTGAAGAAATAGAGACAGATGCCACATTACTTCATCACACTTGCCTTGAGAAAGAAAAAAGGAAAACCGGTCTACTTAGTGGATGATGAAGAAGTAGAAAATATAGACATGAACCATTCATCAGGTAGGCGTGAGGTGTTGGAAAGTGAAAAAAAGTCCACACACACCTATCATGAACCTATGAAGACAAAGAAAGTGAATATTGGATCATATGCTAAGTGTAAGGAGGCCATAATTGGAGACTATTGGTCGACTCAAGTGGCAAAAATCATAGAATTACTACGGGATTATCAAGACTTATTCCTTGGGGTACCATTAACTTAAAGGCATGCATGAATCATTAGGGAGATGAAGATAAAGCTTAAATATGGTGCATGCCCGGTTAGAAAGAGACCCTATAGAATGAACCCCAACTTGCGCAAAAAGGTCAAAGAAGAAATTGACAAAATGTTGAAGTTTGGAATCATCAAGCCCCTAGACAAGTTAGAATGGGTTATCCTAATGGTGATTATTATCAAGAAGGATGGTTGGATTAGGATTTGTGTGGACTATAGGGAGCTAAATGTTACATGTGTGACAGATCTCTTTCCTACACCATTCATTAAGGAAATCTTGGCAGGCATTGCGGGGCACAAAATCTATTCATTTACTGAGATGGGTTCTCTAGGTATCATCGGGTTAGGATTTCCCAGGAGGATAAGGAAAATAATAATTTTACTACTGAATGTGGTAGCTTTGCCTATACTATGATGTCTTTTGGTCTGAAAAATATGCATGTTATATTTTTGTGCATAGTTGTTCAGGCATTTAAAGACTTTATTCACAACTTCTTACAGGTTTATTTAGATGATTAGACGGTGTATGGACTGGTCAAAGACCATTGTGACAATTTTATCTTAATTTTTGAAAGATGTAGATAGTTGAACATCTCTTCAAACATCAAGAAATGCATATTTACTACACCATTTGGAATATTTTTAGGACACATAATCTGCGAGGAAGGTTTGTCGGTTTATCCAAATTAAGGTTGCATAGCTTATTATCGGGCTAAAAGAGCCTACCAATCAAAGTGAGGTGCGTGGGTTCTTGGTCCATATGGGGTATTATAGGAAATTCATAAAGGGGTATAATAAGGTTGCCACACCTTTGGAGGAGTTAATGAAAGGGAAAGGTATGTTCTACCTGGAGAACCACAATAATGCACATTCTAAACATTAAAGGAGAAAATTACTACCACGCCTATTATGCGCTTACCTTCATGGCACCAACCATTTAATGTACATGTGGATGCCTCTAGCATGACCGTTGGTATGGTGTTGTCTTAGTCACGAGAAGGTATTATAGATCATCTTATCTAATTTGCTAGTATAGAGTTGACTCTTGCGAGAACAAAATTACACAACTACGAGTGTGAAGATTTTTCAATGATCTATGCGCTACATAAATTCAGATAGTACTGCTTTACCTACACCATTTTTATTTTATACGATCACATGGAATTGAAGTATTTAGTAAAATTTCCCGTTTTATAGGGGCGCATATGTGGATGTGTACTCTTATTTCAAGAATTTTATTTCACACTTGTGGTAAAAATAGGGAAAAGTAATTCTGGACTAGACCATTTATCCTAAATACAGTCAGGAGAAGAAGCACATGAAATTGAAGATACCATGCTAGATGAACAGTTATATAGGTTACAATGAGTTCCATTAGAATTAGAGGACATTTCTATCTTTCTGTGAATAGGTATGGCACTAGAAAGAATGCAATCCTTAGAGAAGGAAAAACTTACTATATGCACGACACCCTATATGTTGATTAGTGGTGACCTATACAAGTTAGGAAAGGATGAAGTATTGTGCTGCATTGTGTATTGGAACATGAATGCATAGACATCATGGAGGAAGCTCATGGTGGTATTGCAGGTGGCCACTATGTAGGTGATGCCACTACGCACAAGATTCTACTCATTGGATTATGGTGGGAGACCCTGTATAAAGATTGTAAAGCATATTGCAAGGCTTGTGATCACTTTCAGTGCCTTGGGAAACCAAGTCAATGAGATGAAATGCCTCTAAGACCTATTACTAGTACAAAACTATTTGAGAAATGGGCTATTAATTTTGCGGATCCTATTTCACTAGCCACATGAAGGACTAGATTGCGCTATATCATTACTTACATAAAATATTTGAAAAGGTGGGCAGAAGTGATGCCTATAAAGGATTGTACAATGGATACATCAACCAAGTTTCTATTGGAAACTATTATTAAAAGGTATGGATGTCCTTTGAGTTTGACCACGTATAGGGGCACAAATTTTTTGAATGAGATAATCAAAATTTTATTGGATGAATTCAAAATTGCACACCATAAGACTACACCATATCATCCTCGGAAAATGACACTTTATTGAGGCTTTCAACAAGATTTTGAGCTAGACATTGAAAAAAAATTGTGATGTTGAGAGAAAGGATTAGGGTGATAAAGTGTCTACAGTGCTTTGGGCATATCACACAACATATAAAATATTGAATAAATCCACACCATTTCAGTTAGTGTTTGGCATGGAAGCAGTTCTTCCTATGGAATTCATGTTACCATCTTTGCATATTGTGCACGCAAGAGGTCTAACTGATGAGTAAGAATTAGAAGAGTAGATTTAAAATTTAATCAAGTTGGATGAGAGATGAGAAATAGTAAGTTGGAGGAATGCATATACCATTAGTGTGGTGTGGTTATTGATATCCACCATACAAGACTATTGAAACTAAGTACACATGAAAGGAACAAACTGATATGGGTGCTTTATTCAAATTTGGAGAATTGTAAAAGAGAGATTGCTTCATGAAAGGAGGACCATAGGTGGAGAGGAATAAAGAAACAACTATAACGTGAGGTAGCGAGGGGCCATGGGAACTACCAAGGAAGGTGTAGTGATGAGGTACTCGGGTGCTTGAGGTGCGCTAAAGAGAAGTCTGTGGCTATAATGTAGGAAGGCGCACTAAGGTTATAGATTAAGCATGAAGATGTCTTGTATCGAAATAATGAAAATGGTCGATTAATGTGAGGATTGTTAGTAGGTGAAGGAGTAATAAATGCATTAGATTTTGAAAATCTATATAAGGACGGGATGCGAGTTCATTTTTATTGTTACAATTGTGAGAATTTGAAAAGAGTTAAGTGAAAATGAGCCAAACAATCATGTTAAGGTGTGAGGAGTGTGAAACGAGACATGGAGAGAAGATTTGTGTGCAAGAGAAGCTTGCATCCCCATAGGAGAAGGGTTTGAGCAAAGCAGATGTGTTATGAAGGAGCTAGGGCACATGATTTTCACTAGAGCATGGATATTTGAACTAGGGTTTTAACTTGCTAGTTACAGAGGGTAAAAAGGAGAAATTTTCAAATGGCACCAAAGAAAGCACCTATAGCAAGATTGAAGGGGAAGAAGAAGGTTGAAGTGGAAGAAGAAATTTCTCCCGAGAGTAATTTCTTAGAAATGTAGTATCCAGAGGGCATGATTGTGGGACAAGAATGGGATTCCCACATCCATAAATGTAAGATTAGTGATTACAACCATCACACATCGGATAATAAGAAGGAATTAGATGCATTGTTGAGCACGAAAACAAACAAGCACATAACAGAAGACATGTCAGTGTATGATGATGTTGGAGAGAAGTTGTTAAAGCAGATTAGAGTCTACTAGTTGTACAAGCTGCCATATCTTTGGAAAGTATGAACCATTGTATCGATGGTTGATGAGAAGAGTCCATGAGGACTTCTTCTACTTCACCAGACGGAGGGTTAGAATCACAACCACCTTGATTTCAACAGTGATAGGACTAAGGGCCTTAGGAGTAGATCTAGAGTGAATTAATAGATAAAGCAGTGATCTTGGAGATAAAGCGGTGATCTTGGAGATAAGAAGTACCCAGGTGGTAAAGGAAATTTCCCATCTTGTAACAAAGTTGAATGATCAAGAAAGGTGGTCGCAGGTGAATACAATGTGGTTACACGTTGCAAAAAGATGTTTGAATGTGTTGTCTACAAAATCACAGATCACATAGCAAAGAAAATCGTTGAAGAAGTGCATACAAGTGACAGAATTTGTTTTGGCACTATTTTATTGTCTTTGGTGTTTATGGAGATTAGAGTGCTCAATGGGCCAAAGCAAAATATTTGGGAGTACCCCATAGAACATAAATCTCTGGTGGAAATAATTGGTACGTACTTATGAAAAGAGATGTTAGTGGTGGATGAAGAGGAAGATAAACGAGAAGATAGTGGTGGCATGGAGCATAGAGGATGAAGGTATCCTATAAACAAGGTAGGAACTAAGTGCATGACTACACCACCTCGGGTGCGGGAAGAAGAAGATGAGGACCATGATGCATTATAAGGAGAGTTTAGTTTCAAAAAGGTATTCGAAGAACCGTAACCCAACGTACTATTCCATAGTTGGTGCACAGATGATCACCACAAATCTCCCCATAGAAGGAGATAATTGATAAATGAAGAAGGAATTTTAAGTTGACGAGGAGGTGGAAGAGTTTGAGGAGAGTGCGCCGAATCTCTTAAACAACTAGAGGACATAGAAGATCCAAAGGAAGAAGAAATAAAGGATGCAGAAGGAGTAAAATAGGTACATAGAATGGTGCAAGAGACTACTCAGAGCATAGTAGAACAAGCTCCAAATCTTGGTGCTCAAGTTCCTAAGGGGCTAAGATCGAAGAGGACAAGTGGAGAATATACTGCATCGGTCATGGGATACTCTAAAGACACAAGTAAAATTTTACTGTGCCCATTTTCAAAGCATGGTGGGCTGCATGGTGGGCCTTAAGGAATTGTATGGATGGGACTTGATGGATGAGGAAATGGCCACCGTGCGCACAAGGAAACAACTATCTTGGTCAATGTAGACACATATGGAAAAACTAGACTTCGACATATGTGAAGAGTCCTATGTATCCAGAAGATTGAAAAAGACACCTCAGGCCAGACACATAATGGTAAAACCTACTATTATGTCGATGAACAAGTAAGTAATGCCTTGGTAAAGGTATCAAAGAAAGGTGGAAAAGAGGAATGTGGATAAAATTATAACTATTAGGGCCCTGAGGGAAGAGATTAAATCCAAGGATGCAGAAATCACACACTTGAAACAAGAAAAGGAATCAGAGTAGAAAAATAATGGGGTTCTTATTGGTATGGAAGAGGACATCGGGGATCACGTCCTCTAAGAAAGATGACACTTAGAGCCCAAGGTGCCCAAAAATTTCTCTTTGGCTATCGCTATCTGTGAAATTTGGTTGATATGGTTATTGAAGAAGGACTAGCTAGGGTGTCAGTGCCAAAAGACCCTGAATAGGAAGCAGAGAGGGAAAAGGCTGTACTAGTGATAAGAAAAATTCATTATATGAGGCACTACTTCAAACCCTTCAAGAGGAGCTAAAGAAAGTAGATCAAGCATTAAACATCTGCATAGCTCTGAAAGAATTCATCAGAATAAGAACAATGGTAGAGAAAATGAATTCCTAAAAGCTACGAAGGATGAAACATTGGGATATGCGGAGAGACTGGTAGTGGTGAAGCAAAAGCATGAGGCCCTTACAGTGGCCCAAGAGCCCCACAAAAATAGATTAGATGAACTAGGGAAGCTTATAGCTCAGAAGATGGATCTGCTAGAAGGGATAATGTCTGCAATGGCTAACATTATGTTAGTATTACAAAATGAGAAGGAGACATTACACGAATGAGCTGGAATCTATTGCAGTGAATATCCCAAAAAAGGCACAGGCCACGCTGAGTGAATGATAGACCCTAGAGGTAGAAATAAAATAAGAATATCCAGAACTTATTCTTCCAGTTGAAGAAGAGGATACTGTTGAGTAAATCATTCTTTTGTATAGAAAATTCTTTACTATCTTCCATGTATATTTTTTCTCATTCTTTGAGCATTCAAAGGTAATCATTGTCGGGTGACAATGTAGTTAGCATGGGGTAATATTGAATAAACAACATATAGCACTTAGAAGAAGGCATACAGAAGATTCGCATGGAAGAGTAGAGTGTGTTCAAAGGTGCAAGAGGATTGAAAAGGAATCACGCAAGGAGGAAAAAGATAGATTCGAGACTTAGCCATTTTCACAATTATGATCTATTTTTGGAAGATGGTGTGTGGAGCACACAAATAGGATGAATACTTGTGCAACACACATCAGCTATTTTTGGAAGAGTGGCTATGGAGCACTTTACATGGATGCGGGCTAAAGATAGAATTACGACTGATAGTTAACTAGGAGAAATATATTGTTAGCACACTTGCATGTGTGGCTGTAATTATAAAGGCACATGGCTATTTTCAGCATGCGACCTATTTTGGGATTAGATAAGTAGTGAAGGAAAGTCCCCACCCTTATAAATATGTAGTGAACTGTGTAATTTAAAGGATATGGTATGTAAGAACTAGATTACTTTGAGATTATGTTGTCAGATATGTTACATGCATGAGCACATGATGCCATTATTGTAATAATCTTATGTGTATTCCTGTGTTTTTATATAATGGAATGTGTTTACTAAACCAGAGTATTGATCCTAACTATAATTTGCTCCTACATGCTTGATTTTATCATGATGATCATTTAATCTATTTTTCTCTAGAACTAGATTTGTACATGCACTGTAGAATGATGTAATAATGATGGATATGAATGCCTTAAGTCTTCATCATGCTAACATCGTACAATAACAACCCTAAAGAGGGGCCCGATACCTTTGCGTGCTTCAGTCAGCGTTCATTCTAGGTTGAGTGATGTGTCAACATGCCTATGATTTTTCCGGTAGATTCTAGACTGCATCATTAGGTGTCTACATTTTCCATCCCTTCAAGTGTGAAATGAAAATTTCATGCTTAAAGGAAAATATACTTGAGACATTGCACAAGCACTTTGTCTTTTCTCAAAGTTGTGCATTTTGTGTTGGTGTTGGCACACTCCATGATGAAACTTGTGACACAAAGTTTAGACAATTTCCATAAAATAAACCAATCGATAACTCTAATGTAAACAAAGATATTGTAACTTTAAAAATTTAATTTTTAACATAGTAAAGTAATGATAAAATAAGCGAAGGAATATAGATGTTTTCTTTACTAAAGATAATACCCCATTCTTTTTACTCTAATAGATTTGGATATATACTAAGACCCTAAATAATAGGGGTTGATTAGTCCCCAATTTTCTAAAGGAGAAGTCGGATCGGGAGAGGAGTTGGGTGCTCTTGAACCAATGCCAAGATGAGAGGTTTTATATGTTAGCTTTACCAAATAACACCAAAAAGGAAGAAATTCCAAAAAAGCATTTATCCACTATGATATATTCCCATAAAAGGTGAGACAAAGGTTTCCAAAAGGTTTATTTTCACTTTGATATCTTAAAATCCCATGGACTCCACCATTATAGATGGATCTAGGCAAAAGTATATAGAAAATAGCTGAATGGAAATGATATATATCTCATTCCCCACCGTGTGTTGTAAAATATGATTCGATATATGAAAATGTGGAGTATGGAAAAATGACAAGAAGGCACATGCCCCTATACCTTGTATCTAAAATTGTTTTTATGTCATGTAGTGGAAAAGAAGGAATGAATTACTCACACCCACATATTTTGTATATTAATACATTAAATCATGATCTAAAGTGTGTCATCTATCTTTGAATTTGAACTAGAAAAAATTATCACTATCTATGCAAATTTGAGAATTATGTATTTTTTTGGTAAATATTCCCTTAGGGATGAAACATCCATCCTCGACCATAGTGTACTGAATTTTCTTTTCCTTCTAGAAGGTTTAATACTAGTGAAAAATATTTTCTTATTATATGTTTTATTATATAAAATATTTTCTTATTATATGTTTTATTATATTTATGAGGATTTGGTTTCTTCTATAATTTTGTATCTAAGTTTTGAATTATGCATGTGTCATCAATATCTATGTAATATACCCCATTAAATTCCCCCTCTTGTGAGGTGTGTGATATGTACAAATAGATAATGTAGATCAAAATAAATGAGTTGTATCCATTTTGGATATATATGATAGAATTTGTTCGATCACATAGAGGGTATTGTATCTGGATCATGTAATAGGTGTGCATGGTAGAACCTATGGTAAAAAAATAAAAATAAAGTGAAAATAAACAATTAATAATTGTGAAATTAATCATATATAGTAGTAAACAAGCACATAAGAAAACAAATATATCTAAGTAATCTATCATAGATGCATAGAAAAAATGTCATGTCTTATTGTCATCAAAGGCACAAATCCACAACCAATGGACACAAAAATTTCACACACAAACATCTAGTATAAGAAATATGTTGTACGAGAAAAAAAAAAATGGGAAAAATAAGTGTCACCAAAATAATCATAGCAAAGGCCTAGGATTTATACACATAAATAAGCATATAATCACACAATCAAGATAATATATACAGAAAATAGAAGCACATAAATTGAGATAAGATAAAATTACACAATACATATGTGGTAGGCATATTAGTCAAAAAAATATCATATACACAAATTTAGATATTGTTATCTCTTATAAGTGCACCCTAATTAAGGGATACCAAGTAGGTGTTCTAAGCTTTCTTTTCCCTCACTTCTGTAGATATAATGGAAACACCTCAGGGCTGTGGGTATCCCTATGTTGAGGTGAGTCTCTAGGATTACAAGGTCGGTTCCTTATTGATGTATCCTAAAACTGATTAACTATGGGGTTTAAGGGTGAAAGATGGCTAAAACTAAAATTTAAATGAGGTGATACACAAAAATTGATGAGGTATTTGACTAAGAAACATGCACAATATACTGAGAACAAATTAATGAAGCACAATCCAATGGGTTTCAGCTTGATCCTAAGGAAAACACTTTATTGTTGAGGGATAAATCACAACAACACTACAAATTATTACACACTAAGACTATGCAGAAAACACCAAATTTGTAGCAAGGTAAGCTAATTAATTCAGGGAATGTAAATTCACAAGAGTTAATAAAATAATACACACCACTACAAAGTATTGGAAAGGCAATAATTGGTTCTCATTTAAGGGAAAATCTGGCTAATGGCTTCATTTCTCAACACAAAATTCCTCCTATGAAAATTTCTCCTTTGTGCTTTGCCAAAGCATACAATATATATAAAAACTTATTCACCCAACCCCATAAGATAAGAATAATTCTAACTACACTTGAATGCTATTATTAACCTTCATTATGAATAAATAAAAGGATAAAATAACATGTTGTTACAATTAGGCAATAATAGACTTTTAACTCCAAAAATACAACTCCAGTTAAAATGTAGTTTGACTCATCTAATTATGATACAATGAATAAATTTTTATGAATAATTTAGCTAATATTAGTGCCTTACTTGATGTGCAATTCTCCTCTAAGGTGCATGTAAACAATTCTTTCATGTAGTCATGATGTGACACTTGTTGTCTTTACCACTGATGTGACACCTCCTTTGTAAATAATAAGACACTTTTGGAAAAAGTAAGGTAATAAAGCAGATTGAGTTTAATTTTGTCTTATTGTGATGACATGAAAAATTCTACTCCCGTGCATATGCAAGAATATATTCTCCTCTTGTGCAAAAATAATGCTTTTGTCTCCTTTACTTAGCAAAAGTAAATCAATCTTCACTTTGGGGGACCACTTCATTCATCTATCATTGGCCCTTCGTTTTGGATTGGGCATGGCATATAATAATCATGTATTATTTTACCCCTTTGATATCACATGGCACATAATTTGGTTAAGAAATCATTTGGGAACCCTTGAATTAATCATTAACCATGGCATATTCTATAGTATTCGGCCTTTTTATATTTGATCATGTAGACTATAGTCAACCATCCTAATAATTAATTGGGAATGTCCCCTTCTCTACGATGATCGACCACATCATTTGATTATCAGTGGAAACTAACTCAAATTGAGTTAGGGTTTGATCTGTGAGGGGCCACGTCAGTACTTGGTGGAACTATGGTTGAGTTAGACAGACTCACCGATTAAATTTAGGGTTTGTGTTGGCAGTGTTGTTCTTGTACTTTGTAATCTACACTATTTATCTTAACCCACTAGATGAGTTGAGGAGATAAAATTCATTTCATACCCTTATCATTTCATTTTTTACTCCTCCGGGAATGGGTAAAACCCTTGTGAAATTTTCATTTGATGTCATGAATGTGATCTTGAAGCTCTGTTAACTTTGTAAATTCAACCTTCTATGAGTTGTGGGTGTGAATATTTGGATTCTCTGGAATTTTAATCTACTTGGATTCTCTTTTAATATCTTGGATGCCATTATTTGAGCATTTTGAGCTCTCTGGTTTCATTTTTTGGCATGCATATTGAAGCTTATTTGATCTTCTAGGTTGTTGTAGATGGAAGAAGGTAAGGCCGTTGTTATTTGTGCACTTTAACTTCTTATTTCTTGTCATTTTTTATTCATGATGCACTGATACGGTTTGATTTCTTTGAATTTATTTTTATTCTCTATGTATGGTCTTCTATTTTGAAGCATTAAGTATTTGTAGGTGCTTCCTATTTGATCCGGGTCTAGGTTTTGAAGGGTTTGATTGAAACTAGTAAGTTCTTATGCCTTGATTTATGAATCTTTTTAAAGTTGAACAACCCATATCTAGGTGCTTGTATTTTTGATCATTTAGTAGTTTATATGCTCGAGTTCAAGCTTAGGACTTACTTGAAGCTTTCTTCAAAACTATTTGCATTGTCAATCATTTATTTCTTAAAACCAACTCCAAGATCTCTATTCAACATGATGAGCTTCACTTGATCTTTATACTTTTTTCCTAGCTCCATATAGAATGGTTAGAGCTATTGTCTATTGAATATTTCTAAAATTTCATGGAAAAATTTCACGACCATGGCTCTTATACCCACTTACGGTTTGCATTATTCTGTTCTAAATATTTTCTAGGTATTTGTAAAACAAAAAGATTCAAACTCATGTGCATTCTTGACTCTTTTCTCAAAGATGATAATGGGTATTGCATATTTTTCTCATGATCTTGTTGTAAATAAATTAAACTTGTATTTGAGCCTAGGTTTATCAGTTTGAATAAAACCCGACATTTTTTTCTTCAATCTTGAACCCTATATTACTTTTTGAAGATGGGTTATAACATGTAATTGTGTTTTCCATGACGAGTCATACTCTTGCATAATTTGGGTATGTTTTTATTTGAATCTATTTTAAACGGGTTTGTAACTTAATCCTTTTGACACAAAATTGTAATTTCTTCTTGATTTACGTGAACTCTGCATCCATAAATTTGAACTGGTTACTTCTTGAAAGATTCTACTTTCTAAACCGGTTCACTTTATTTCTTTTGTAGCTCCATTACTAAACTATTTCAAATCTCTTACCTAGTCATTAATTAGTTGAATCAATGCGTTTGAACTTGTTAAATCAAAGCACTTTTATATCTTAACACTTGAAAATTATAATCGTATCATTTACTTGTACGTATGCACTCCTTTTCTTCTATATGCATGTTGTTTTGTATTATCATCTTTGAAGAAAAACTCATTGTGTCATGACTTGAATGGAAAGAATTTGCAGAAGTATGGTTTATTATCTTTGAAAATCTCAACTTTAGTCGTAATATGTTGAATTCTTTAAAAGTTTCTTGCTTAATATTTGTTCTTGGTTATGGTAAATACAACAATTAGTATTTTATTTTTCAACTCCTATATGTACACTGCACACTTAAGAAAAATAGTTAGAAAATAATAGGCTTGCATCCTCTCTTATATTCTATAATGATTTTTATTTCTTTGTCTATCATGATTCTAAGAACTGTACATGTGCTTATGTAATAGTACTTCCTTGATTTTGTATCTAGCTCATCTGATTTATGCATACTTGACTTCAAAAGATTCATTTTCTTGAAACTAATAACACAAGCATATAGATTAAACCCATAGCTCAATTATTGACAACCATTTTCTTTCTTTTCCTAGGTATAGTGATGTAGCTTATGAGGACAACTGGGGATAATGCAGAAGATGAAGATGAAGAAGTTGTAATTGGAGATGATGAAGACCAAGAGAAGACCCAAAAGGCAATGATGGGTTTTCTCTATATTCTTTACTTTTAGCTTTATGTACATGCATCTTTTACTTCAAATAAACATAAGTTACATCCCATGGCTTGTGTGGGAAACACTGAATTTATTCATAAATAAATGCCATTGTTAATGTAATCAAGTTATATATTTCTTTCCGCATTCATATGTATTGATTGTATAAAAAACTAAACAACTCAATCACATAGTTAATAACACTTAAACATAAGAAATAATAAATTTGATGTACATGTAACTCAATAATGAATTCTTTTGCACGCAATAAACAACTCGGTTTGTTGTTATGGGATGAAATGTCCTACATTTTCTTGTGATTCCCACCTTCATCAAGGATATGCACTAGTCATTTGGGGATTTTGTATTTCTTTGTTGAAGACGAATGTGAATGACAACACATGTGAGGTGTTGTATTCTGCAACAACACACATAGCTGCATGTTTGCTTTCTTTGTTTTAATTTTTTTCAAATCATAACATTAATAAACCTTCCTTCTTTCCCTAGTTAGGTCCATCACATCAATCCCTTCCATCTGAAATGAAGTTTTGAGTTGACCTTTTTGCATGGGTGCAAAAAAATTTAACATTTCTAACAATCCTATGGGGAAATATTGCCTACTAGCTTTAAGACTAGTGCCTTGGCAATTGGTCAAAGCATATAAGCCTGTGTCCACTTTTTGTAGTTTTGTACTTTTTCAGAAAACTATGTCCGACAAACAAAACATGACCAAACACATATAAAATGACCAAACATGCATTTTTAAGAGGCTATAAATACCAAGGTGCGGGGCATCCAGAATTTACCTAAATTTTTAAATATTTATAGTTATTTTTAATTATTTATTTACTAGTCAGATTTTAAAATATTTATGGCCAAAAAGTGGGACACACTTGTATGCTTTGACCATGCTCTTGTTCATTGGGCATAGAGTCAAATTCCTATAACCAAAATCTATCCTTTTATGAAAACTACCTTTACAAAAAACAAAATAAAGATGAGAAAATATCCGTAAACCAAATCACATGCATGAATGCACTTATTGAAATTAAAATTTGAAATGTGCATGAAATACACTTTATTGAAAGGGAAATCCTACTCTAATATACTTTAACCAACTCCAAACTGAAGCTAAAAAAACCTAAAACATGCAATGAAAAATAGCTTCCCTTTCTCAAAAACTCGAGGCCATGAGTTCAACTTGAAAAATAGGTTACATGAAGAACCTAGAAATGAGACATGTACCTTTATTTTGATCACAAGATCAGTCCAATAGTTGAGAAAAACCTCTATCTAATATGTAATCTATTCTGAAAGGTTTTGGGTCTATTCTAGATAACATTATACTATTCCTTCTATTCTAAAATAGGCGTGAATTCTGTACTTACGTAATTGGTGAAAACCGAGAAAAATACCAAATAGGACATGGCCTCCTCAATGCAAATAAAATGATTATTCTGATCTAAGATGTTTCTCGATTTTATTTTCATCACTGAGCTCATTGTGAAATAAATCTAAAGGATGTTTTTCCTCTACAAGATGCTATCTATCTTGGGTACATTCTAAAACTGGTTTGGACAACGATATGATTCATAAAAATGTTGTACCTTATCCTTCTAAGACTGATTTGGAGTCATTTCAGCCTCTTCAAGCTATTGTACTATAACTGTCATGACTGATTTTTTAGTTGTCTTGTCAAATTATTTTCCACTATTCAAATCCATCATGCAGTCTGAAACTAAAAATCATCTCCTTCTTCTACTGTAGGTTGCTCTGTTATATTCTTCTTTAAAACTGATATTTTGAAAAGGGGAAAGAAAGGATCTACATCCATTTGGATTTCTTTCTCCTTTTCAGATCCAAGAGGCTCTTTTTTTGGAAGACGAATGATGAAACTATAAAACTAGTGAGTTCTATGGGTTGTTCCTCACCAATGCAATCTTCCAAATCTGACAAGAAATCAACCTCTTCACTGTCAATCTCTGTAGCACATTCTATTTGGATCTTAACCTCCTTGCACTCCTCTTCATTCAAAACTGATTTTTCCTCCTTTTCTGACTTTGCAAGATGTGATGGATTAGTAACTTGTGTGAGTATGGTGCCTTCATGCACACTACATTCAAAATATGAAGATTTCTTATCATCTTCAAATATTTCTTGATCTCTTTATAAAATCAAATTATACCTTCTATATGGGTTCTTTCTCTAACTCTGGAATAAAATCAAACTAAAAATTTGAAACCCATTGCTACAAATTTTGTAGGAAATATAGCCTACTATTTTCTTCAATTTACTTCACCTCCTTGTTGGTTTTTTATCTTCACCTTCATGAATTAGTAATACATCTGAAGGAGGAGGGGTAGGTTTTATTTCATCTTGAATTGGTAATTTTTGAACAAGAGACTAGGGTACTAGGTCTATATTTAGAACAACAATAGAACGAAATATTGGAAATAGATATTTCCTTTCAGTATGTGATTGTGGAATAGAAGGGGTAGATTTTATAGAAACCTAAAAACTTGGAAACTGATGAATGGGTTGCATTGGCGAGAGAGGATGATATGTAGGCATTAGATTTTGATTTGGAAAGTAAGTGGGAACATCCAGTTGATGGGGTTCCTCAACTTGATGCCTATCATTTTCTAATGCTTGCAACATTTGGTTAATATATTCTTCCATTACCTCAAGCCTTTGTTGTGGACTAAGCCAATTGGGTGTAGGACCTCCCCATTGATAGGGCTGCCTAAGACCAGGTTGTTTAGCTTGTAACTCTATTTGCACCTGCTCTTTTAGTACTTGCATGCTCTGCTCTATTTCATGAATTATTCCTTCAATTTCTTTCTATGTATAACTGATCTTGAACAACATAACCATTTTCATACTGATAATCATATTGATGTGTAGGGTTTTAGTTATGGGAATATTCATTTTGATAGGGTTCATGGTACTGATCTAAAGAAGAATATGGATTTAAAAACTTTGGATACAACAAATACAGCTCTCAGATAGAAGAATTCCACTAAGGAATCGATGTCATGATTGCATGACCTCATAAAATAAATATAAATGGAAAAAGAAGTCTTCTCCTCATCAAAATAAGTTCATAACAACAAAATAACATATTTGATTTTTTTTTTTTAAATACCTCAAATTAAGCTAAAATTACACAATAAATATATGGTATTCATATTAGTCCAAAAATATCATATACAAAAAAATAGGTACTAAACATAATGATGAAGTAAATGTAATTGTACTAAAATAAAACCACCTAAATAGTGTGGGTGATTCCCCCATAATATCGGGGTCATGTGGGAATGGTCTAAGCCGACACTTTTCATCATATATCAATCTTTATATGTCCTCCATAAATCTTGGCATACCTCATGAATTCATGTACGTAAAACATATATAGATAAATATGTTATACATCAAACCATATGGAAGTAAACATATATAAAGTAACAAGGTAGTAATTAAGTTACATGCAAGTGAGTTGGTTTTTGTATTTTTACAAATATTTGAGTGTTTTGGTATTTTTGGAATAGCCATGTATAAAGGAATGAAAACAAAATAGATACCCTATAATAGAATCACCATGGGAAAGGGAATATCCATGAAGAAAAAATGGATAAAACCTCAAATAAAAAATATGTGTAATCTTGCTAGGATAAACATCATAGGAATGGGTAGACCCATTTTAAAAAGGGGTATTAGACCTTTAATTTTTCAAATGTATAATACGAGAAGGATAGATCTTAAGAAGTTTTGGTTATATAATTGGTGCAAGATCCATAGTATGTGCAAGATGATACCTAGGAGTTTGCTTTCTATGGATAGACCCATTAAATATAGCATGTGTAGAAAGAGACTTAGGGATATTCCTATTAAGGGTAGACCCATTAGAGGTGTCATATATAATATGAGACCTAGGAATATTCCTACTATAGGGGTCTACCCACTAGACACAACATGTGTAATAGGAGACCTTAGAGGAGTACCGCATGATAGATAAACCCATTAGAGGTAACATGCACATAGGTGTGACAAAATTAGGTGTGAAACCTTAAATTTATTACTAAGGAGATTAGGAAATAGGACCTCATATGAGATACACTTAACTATAACAACATGTTGATTATAGATAAACTTGACACATTATTGAAAAATATATGGTATACCCTTAAGAACACATGTAGACAAGGAAAACCTATAAACATGTCCCAAGATTTAAGGAAGTTATGCATGAAAAAGGAATAGCCATAGTGTATATCCAACTATAAAGGGTATAAAAACATGTCTAAGTCAGGTCTTAGTAGTGCATGTAACATTTATATTGGTATAGCCAATATAATTAAGTATATTGAATATTAACATATTATTTCTAGCACTAATGACGATAAAAACACTATTAATAGAGTTTTAGACAAAAATTATTACACATAAAGTGTATTGATATTATCATGAGCCATATCGAATCATCAAATGTAATCATAGGCCTACTAGGATGCATAATAGTAATATTACAAATCAAAGAGTCTCGGTGGATGATCATATGAAGGAGGAGGCATAGTTTGATAAGTATGATGCACTTTCAAATTGTATTTGGAAATATTATGATTAGTAAGATGTTCATTGAAAATATTAAGTTTACCAAGGTATCATTAGTAGGATTATATTTCTCAAGGGGTGAGTCCCATTCAATATCACATGCATCAATAATATCTTAATAATGTGAATTTTAATACTTTTATTATTAGAATGGTCAATACATCTATGGTAATCACAATAGGATTAACACCAAAATGTTTACCATGAGGATTTCTTGTCTCAACCTCTAGAGCCAAAAAAATATAGAGGTTATACTCTAGGAAAAATTGAAGGACCACTTGGGGTGGACTAGGAATTCATTTGAATCACCACATAAGAGGAGATTATAACTGAAGATTTGTGGGTTGAGATACTATGTTAATAGTAAATATAGTATGAAAAGTACTTGTCATTATTAGTTTCTTGAGACATAGGATTATATGCATTTGGAAAATTAGAAACATATTTGATCTTTTCATTGTAAGGATGTAGCCTCATATTCTTTTAATGTGACACACAATTGATTGAATCGCCAAAAATTGTCGAGGATAATAAATTCTTGAAAAGGGGAAAGAACAATTTGAGTGAATTGATCTTGGAGCTCATTATTAGATTAGGTATTATTCATTTTAATAAGAATATTCTTGTAATGGATAACATAATAACTAATTGTATTGTTGGATTTTTGTCAAATCTTATACATTTGAGCATAGGATATCGTGTCCCGATATTGATGGAAAATTTTTCAAGGATATGATAAGAAAAATGGGTAATATCTTATACTAAACGAATAAGAAGATAATAAAACTAGTT
This sequence comes from Taxus wallichiana var. yunnanensis, assembly GCA_018340775.1. Taxonomy (NCBI): domain Eukaryota; kingdom Viridiplantae; phylum Streptophyta; class Pinopsida; order Cupressales; family Taxaceae; genus Taxus; species Taxus wallichiana. The sequence goes on along the minus strand of CM031243.1, from coordinate 442,757,376 downwards.
CATGTACAATTTTTGAGGATTATAGAAAATATTGTAATAAGTAATACATCATTATAAGAATAATCTAATAAAGCAGCATGTAAAGTATGAAGGTACTATTTAGGATCACTTTTACCATCATAAATTGGAATATTATGAGAAAAAAACTAATAGGTAAAGTATATGAGGCCACTTTATAAAAATGGCTATGAACTAACTGAGTAGGGTCCATGAAATTAGAAGAGGTAGACGCACTATGTTATAATTGTAATATTTTATCTTACAAAGTATGAAAAATGGTTTCAATATCTTATGCATTAGAAGATGAGTGATAACCTCTGTGATTGTTTATAGTAGATGTAGGAATATTGGTATACATAGGGATATATAAAATATCATTTTGATGAGGATTATCAATTACCTCAAAGGATATAGTAATTGTAGAGGTAGAAATACTATATTTATCCATGCTATAATATGTGAAAATTGAATTAGGACTCTTAGATGTGCCATTACACTTGTTGTCATCTCTAGAAATGTATAGGAGGGCATAAATGTGCTAAGAATTTTCTATTAAAAACATGTAAATTGCAGTTCATCATCCTTACAAAGAGAATCTATATTAGACTTAAAATCATTATGAGAGACATCTTATCAAGAATATTCAAAAATATGGTATTAACAAAGAAATAAGTAATAAGGTAGGTAAAAGAAAAATTATTATCAATCATCTCATTATACACCTCATTTGTGTCATCAAACTTATAGTAAGAAGAGGCATAAAAATTACCATAAATATATTCACACATATTGATGAAAGTGAGAGATTTAAATGTGGGCTCCTTAGTATATGAATAAGTAAAAGGCATTGTAGAATAATCCATGAAAACTAAAAGGATAACAAATCCAAAGGATAAAAATAACTATATACCAAATGAAGAAGAATAAGCCCTAGTTCCATTTAGGATTTGACAAAAATTAAGTTCACCTAATATTTACACACTAAATTAATAAAAAAGGGTTTTATATTAAGTTCTTTCTTTATCAATAAAAGTATAAGGGTTGTATGTGTTGTATGCTCTAAAGTAGTTAATAAAAATTAATGTGCAAAATAAAATATAGATTTTAATGCAATGTGTGATATAGAAATGATAAAAAATTGTATAAACACAAGGATTGAAGAGTACATAGCTAAACTAAGGGTTACATGGGTGATCTAGGTGTGAAAACTAGTAAGGAAATGGAATTACTTTGTCTTTAGAAATCTATATACAAAATGAACTAGTTAAATCCATAAAGAATTTTTAGATCATAGTATGATTCGATCAAAATTTTTATGGTCTCAAAAAAGTATATTTTGGTATGTTAAACATTTTAATTACCTTCGGTTTCCTATAACAATGATTTATTGTATAATGTTAGGGTTCTCCAATGTGCGACACACTCTTGTAGTGACCTACATTAGATAAAAACCTAGATAATTTGTAGTGCCCACTTTTTTTAAACATTGTATTCTAGATTCAACTAACTTATATTTTGATATATCATGTTGGTATTGAGACTATTATACTATTTTGATTTCATTCGGTACATGATGTTTAGACAGTGGTGGATATATGACTTATATTTTGTTTACCACTTTGTTTGTAGGATGTGTGATTATTTGTTGACATTATGAGTCGTATGTCAATTATGAGATTAGTGTTATTTCGTGATGATTTGGTTATATATGTTTTTTCTTTCTATGATACTTATGGTAACATATTTGATTATTTGTATTGTGTGAAGCTTTTTTGGGGACATACACACCTCCCATATTGGATTGATGTTGATTGTATTATGTCGTGATTTGGTTGATTGATATAAATAGATGATTGTGTTCTTAGGTTATATTTTATTAGATAGATATGATGTGTGTGCATTGAGTGTGTAGATTGTAGGACTGATAAACTCGAGATTGAGGAGATTGCTCTCACAATTGGCATAATTGGATGTTGGCCATATTTTTCTCCCTTTTTATTTTTTCATCACGTTTGAAGGTTTGTATTTGGAGCCTTCATGGCATTTTGATCTTTTGTATGGTAATCCATTTTGTGGTTGATTAATCACATTATGTTTATTTGAATTTCATATTCTGATGTTATTTTGATTTAATATTAGTAGTGATGACCTTATTTAAGATCTAATTTTCTTGTCTTAATTTTCCTAAACCTTACTTGAGTTTAATTTTTGTTTATATTTTTAATTTTTAATTTTTAATTTTTTATATAATCATGCTTAGGATGAGGATACACTCTTCCCAAGAAATTCATTCACCCGAATTCAGATTTGGGAAGAATGGAATTTTTGGGAAGAGTGCAAGGCTTGTAAAGGGCCATTGTTTCCTTGAAAAAATCCCCCAAAGCCATACCCATAGGTAGGGTAAGGTCCTTACCTCTTTCCCATGAGAGTTTACTCACCTCTTTTCCATTATGGTGTTTGTGTTTTCCAATTTTTCATGGGAGCGAGTGGATTCACCTCAAGTGGGTGAGTGATTTACCTTGATTTTGGGGAATCCACTTGATTTCTCCATTTATGTTCCTTTGGGTTTGTGGTGAAATGAGTGACATGTTATCTAGTAGGATGGTGACTAGATTCCACTTAGGCATATTCCAATTGGTTTACTTCATGGTGGATTTTTCATATTAGTCTTCCAAATTTGGAGGGATTGGGGTTACAATTTTGTTTGGTCTTATTCCAAATTTTTAATTTGGGGAGCTTGGTGTTTACTTGGAGATTTATTTTGGACTTGATTTTGGATTGGATTGGAGCTTAGAAATATTGGAGTTTTTCTTGTATTTTGAGGTAGGTTTTCTATCATGGAAGCCTTTGAATTTTGTTGGTTTGATGGTAATTTTGTGAGATTAAAACTTGTGTTTTATTTTGGTCCATCCTCACCTTTTGGGTTGGGGATTTTGGGACTTAGTGAGGGATTTGAGGAGCTTCCATACATAGGTACTTTATCTCTCCTATGGTGGAGTGGGATCCTCCTTGATATGGTGGAAGGAGCTTCTCCCATCCTTGATTTAGGGAAGCCAAGAAGGGGATGGGCTTGAAAATCCTTAACAAGGAAGAGCTTGGGAGATATAATTTTTCATGGAGGTATAAGTTGCTTTAGAGGCATGATACTTATATATATTTATTTCATTTAAAATTTTAAGTACCTAATATCTTGTATGGAGTGATACCCTCTCCCTATGGCAAAAATTGGAGAATTATTCTCCTTACTTTGCTTTCCTTGAATTCGGTTTATGTGGGTTTATGTTTTGAATGGTTTTGTGAGTGTGTGAAATCTTGAGAAGCATATCCTCTCTTCCATGGACTTGGGGAGAGGTTATTATTCTAATTTATTGATTTTAGGCATATAACGATGCCTATAGGTTAGGAGGAATCCAATCCTTGTAGATTTTAATAACTTGGAGCTTGTTGTACTAGAGAATTTATGCGTTCCAAATTTAACTTAATAAAATGAAATAACAAAAAAACTAACCTCAGAAGATGGCGGGGTTTACTGATACCTACGATGATAGATGTCGATGCTTTTGGATAAATATCCTTCTCTTGCCAATGAAGAAACTTGCAAATAAAAATATCTAAACAAAAAATAATATATAGATAGATAAATGAGTTTCTCAGTAAAGGATGATTCCAAGAATCCAAAGGGACTTTCTTAGAGGTTTTCATCTCTCTTTGATACAATTAAGTAAATTGACAAAAAAATGATAACGATATTGTTATCACTTTGAATCACATCACCCTATTCTTTACACAAGTGTGTGTGCTTAAGCTCATAGTATGATTAGATAACATGGGCACTTTCTCCAGTTGTGGGACTTGCTACTTGAGATAAACCTCTAGAGTAAGTTGGTTCTTGCTCCTAAACTACCTGCCACAATTTAATCTAATGCAGGAAAAACTATCTTTTCCTAATCTAACTTTCCAAGGGACCAAGGAGAGAGAGTGCATGAAAATAAAGCCTACACTAAAGTGGTGATACACCAGAAAAGGATGGGTATGAGAATAGTCTTCCAATGTGTGAAAAGTAGAAGCAAAGTGCAAACTAGGAGTGATAACAGTTCTCCACAATCTAGCAACTGCATTCACAAAAATATTTCATGCACACACAATGATAATGAATCCCTAAAACAACATAAGGTAGAAACAATATATTTGTAATGGGCTTGAAAGGGCGATAAGAATGCAAACAACACAATAGGGGAAGAAGTATCCACAAACTTGTATTTATTGCTTCATGATATGCACATTTCAAATGTTACAAAATAAGGTCCTGGATAATCATCCAAGGAGTCCACTACAAGTTCCTACATTACATTAGCTTCACAAAACAAAAATGGCAGTTTTATAATAAAATTTTTCTCCTTTACAATGAGCTCAACACTCTAATTTATAGAAATCGAGAAGAGAGAGAGAGAGAGGGAAAATGAAAATCCTGAAATATGTCCTCAAACGACTATTAAAAGGTAATAAATGGATTGAAATGATGGTATCTTGCTTGCAAAAGGCTCCCATACTATGCCATAACTTGCGGTAGAAATATGTCATCCCATTCTTTATTAAATGCATTCCAACTACCAAATAAAATCATTGTTCGACCGTGGGCATGTTTTCTACAATCTTACCATCAATTTCTTATCAAATTCTAGATTTCTTGATTTTTATGCATTGGTTTTGGAATCATGGCTCCAAAAGTACCAATTTTGTGTGTTTTCGTTGAGAAATGTAGAAGTTGTGGCCATCCGAGTGCTGGTATCTATTTTGGGTATGTCGGGCATTTCACACTTAACGGGACTAAGCATTTAATTTACTAGATCTAAACATGTTTCTTTTATTTTCATATATCTACCCTCATCAAAATTAATAAATCCATTTTTTTGGCATAGAGGACATCATGCTCATTCCAGAAAGTCAAATTTTGTGAAAATCGGAGCTCGGAGTCAAAAGTTATGGCCATTTGAAGTTCGGGAGGGTCAGGCACTGAGTTTTCCTTTGTATGCGGGCATTTTAGCTATATCAGGTCCTTGTGTCCCATCTGTCCTTGACAAAAACATCCAATCCACTGGAAAATCTCCTTCTATGGAAAAATCAGGTTTTGATGTCCCATGTGACCCACCATTGACTGGGCTATGAGGGCCATTAACCTCCACATTGGCCGCATCTCCTTTGTAGTAAGCTATTTTGGCCTTTTAGAGCCCATGTGTCCTAGTGTCCCAACTATCCCATAGACCGCGTAGGACATTTTGAACCGACTTCACCGATTCACTCTTAGTGCGGGGATTTCGCCATGCGGGTCCCAGTTTCTGACGCCCGTGGACCATGTGGCGAATAAAATATCTGATTTTGCCAATTTGAACCACTTGTGGTCATTTCATGGATGTCTCACGCGTGCACTGTGCTTTACGGGCCAAAAAAACCCAATTTTTTTGCATTCCACTAGCACATGCCGAATTTTTTGGATTTTTTACAATTTTTACTAACTCCTTGAATTTTTTCTTAGATGGGGCATTATAAGAAAGCCAAAGGGACCTTCAAAACTTGATTTTTTTCCTTTTACCATTTCTGCTTGCTTGAGCCTAAGGAAATTATGCAAGTTATCCAAATTACCTCAAGGGGTGAATCGGGATAACAAATATTTTATGGACAAAGATGGATAGATAAAGGAAATGAAGCTTTAGAACTCAAGGTCAACGAGTAAGTCCCGTGTAACTTCAAATGTGGCCCAAGAAAGTGTTTATGTGATCTGGACAAATTTAAAGTAGTCATACCAAAATTTGTCTATTCCTTGTTAGATCTTATGGAGGAACTCGATCCGATACTCAGTGTTCTCTATGTTGGTGTGAAATCATATTGCACACAATTTAAGTTTGTGAAGGATGTTGTATTGTTCCCAAAATAAGGGTTGTTAAACTATTGGGAGTTCATAGATGCTTGTGATATGATGAGACCAATTAGGTACTTCCATCTAAAGTAAAGCCATGCTTATAGAGGAAAAGTTAAATCCAAAATATTGATAAAAATTGATACTAAACTGATGAATTAATTAAAATATGTAGATTGATAGGGATCACTGGTGATTCAAATGAATTACGGGAGATCGGATAGAATTTTGAGAGATTCAAGAAATCACCGTGACTACATGTGAAAATGATAAACAAATATTTTGAATGATGATTTTTTATTTATTTTTATGTTTCTTTGAAATATAAATAATGAAACAACACAAATAAATACCTCTTGATGTGGAAGTAGGCTGAAAGATGCCTCTAAATGCCAGATAGAGCTGATTGAAGTTAATGACTAGTTGTTCAAAGATGATTGATGAAGATACTATTAAAATGATGTGTTATAGTAGCTTAAGATTGATACATGTACTTGGTGATATCTTTAAATGATGTAGATTGGTTGTTTAATTGAATACAAAGTGCGAGTATGAGAAAAGGGTTTCTCAAGATCCTTGAGAGAGGAGAAAAAAATTATTTATAATTGTAGGCGATTAGGTAGAATCATTGACAATCTTTACTGGATTTTAGGGAAAACATTTAGGAAATAGTTGAAACCACTTCCTAAACATGATTTTTGGGTAAATGATGATGGAAAATGGTTATGAGGAGGTTATGGTCGAGTTGGGGAGGTTAGGATGTTAAGATAAAATAGGTTTGAGGTGGTTTTGAGGTGTTAAGTGGTTTTAAAGAGGTTGAGGTAGTTTGGGATGGGTAAATAGTAATTTATGAGGGGTAAAATTGATTTTACTAGATGAGGAGAGGGTGACTTAGGATAATGACATAATGATAAGTTTTAGATTGAATAATGTGTGTATAGAGGGAAGTAGGCGGGTTAACAACCCTATCTACATTTTCCCCTTTTTGTTAAGTAGTTTGTGACAACCAAACTATTAGACAAAAACAATGTGAGATAGCCTACTTTGTATTTGGATGGATGATCCCCCTCAAATTGGGGGTGATTGCGATGTAGTGCAAGGATCACCAATTTGATTGAGTTGATTGGATAGTTTTGACATGTGTGTTTTGTTTTGAAGTTTCCCCAAGATGAGGTATTGAAACAAGATGGGTATCACCATAGAATCAAGTGATAGGGGAACCAAAGGGTTTGCATCTTATAGACGTATGATTCATAGGGATAACTAAAAGCTCATGGAGCCAAGTGATAGGGGAGCTATAGATTTTTTGGCATGTAGGCATATGGCTTACAGTGTCAAGGTCATAAAATAAATCATGTGAAGGATGACCAATTTTGGGGTCCTCAAAATGAGGCATACTATTGGAAAATGCAATAATGTGGTTGAAAATAATTGTATATTAAAAAATGATGATTTTTTATAGAAAATTTTGGATCTCTGGAGATTTAGAGGAATTGCAAGTGATTAAGGTGACTCATTGGCGATTAGGGTGAATCTCCAAAGATTACAGAAAGCATTAGTGATTCTTGTGAAGTGCCTATAAATAGTCAAATTCCTTAAGAATTTTTTTCATTTGTGATTTAACAGTTTAGAGATAATTGAGTGATTAGAGAGTGATAATTGAGAAGTGGAGGCCACAAGAGTGTCTAGAAGGCATAAGAGGCCCATTCAAGAAGAGGTGTACCCTTGTTTGTCATTTTATGTGTTTTTTTCATTTTTTTGTGTGCATGCGATGGAATATTTATGAAATCAATAGCATCGTTGGCGATTTTGATGGATCGTTGGTGTTTTGGATGGATTGGAAGTGATTGGAATGAATCACTAACGATTAATATTTTGTGTAAATTTAATAAAATTTTGATGCAAACTTGTTTGAATCCATGATTTTGTGTTATGTCAATGTAGGTGAAGGAAAATATGACTATCAAAGATAGGATTCTAATGATTTTAGGGAATACGAGAGAATATATGTCGGATGAGGATTTTTCACATTTAAATTATGTGGGATTTGTGGGAATGCATCCATAAGCATTGAGGATTGTTGTTGGCATTGATGGAGAGGTGGAATCTTACCACATGTACTTTTTGTCGCCGATAATTGAGATGATCATCACCCTCTAGGATGTTCATAGAATTACTAGATTATTTGTGCATGGAGAGATCATATATTATATTGAGGATACTGAGAGGGAAAATGTGATGAGGATATTATATGGGGATGATGTCGATGACACGGGGATTACAGCGGGTATTTTTTACTATCACACTTTATATTCTTCAAACATATAGGGTCATGCACTTATGACTATGATGATGATAGGGATCACATGTTTTTATTTTCCCAACTTTGGTGGTTTTCAATTTCCTTGGATGATGATAGGGGTAGTTACGATATGATGGATAATAGGACAATATTTTCATGGGACCCTTTCTTAGTTTCACAATCCTATAAAGAGCTATGGGCCTAGAGGATACAAAGGCAGAGAGATTTAGGATCGATATTTCTTTTCTTCTATAGTGTTGATATTACAGAGCATATTATCGTGGCCCGTCCTAGGGATTTTACATGGGGAGGTGTTTATATGCTAGAGAGATTTAACAATTTTATGCGATGTAATTACAATGCATGGGAGGTTGGATCAATCTGATTGAGAAGTATTACAGACAAGTTATTTCGGGGTTATAGGAAGGGGATTTGATATGGAGGCCCTACATTGGATTTCCAGTGTGGGAGGGATAGGAGAGTTAGTTGAATGCCACTCAAGTAGGACTTATGGATACGGGGTCACCAAAGAGGGGAGTGAGAGCTTATTAGATTTAGTCATGTCAAGAGACATTTTGGTTTGATTCGGGATGTTTTGGGGATCCAATATTATATAGACATGATGATGGGGATGTGGAGACTCCATTACCAATGTGTTGGATGTATTTTTATATGTCCTCAAGAAAATGGAGCCATGGGTGTTGGTGATCAAAGAGCACCTTGGTTCTTGTATATGATGCTAGTGTGACTGAGGCATTTATTTCATGGTAAACTAAGGACTTTTTTCATGGTGGATGGCCCATCCAGGCTCGAGGAGATAGGTGGGTGTGGGTACATGTGGAGGGTCACACCAGCGAGGTCATGGGGATGGTGGTGAGGGAGATGATGATGTAGTTGGAGCAGCTCTAGGGGATACTATTGCACAATTGGAGGTGAGAAGGTGACAATGGAGGTTGAGTGGGATATAGTGATTGTAGAGAGAGATTGTTTCAGGAATGATCATGATGGTTTGGTAGTGGAGAGGGATGATCTGCGAGATGATCATGACATCCTTGGTCGATGGGTGGAATGGCTATAGGCTATAGCCGATCGTGACTGATATAAACAACAAGATACCCTAAGAAGGGCTTTGGGGATTAAAGGGACTTCAGTGATAGGTGTCGAGTTGGTGGTAGTTGGGCTTAGGATATTGGTCAAATGGTAACATTTGGTATGGTTAGCTTGGATAACTACCAGTCATTACATGACAAATGGCCTACTATGAGGATCTAGTGGTAGGGAACTTTCCTACTACATTACATTATGCATTATATTTAGCTCAAAAAGGAGAAGGTCCTAGTGTTATCACATTGAGTGTGGTTCATCCACCTTGGGGTCCAAGTGGAGGAGACCCAAATGGAGGTGATGATGTTAGTGATGGTGGTGTTGGGGGTGCTTAGGGAGACATTATTCGTGGGAGTTATTTCTTTGTAGGTGTCCAGGTTTACTATATAGATGATCAGCTCTTTATGAAGTCTGCATTCAATGTATAATTTTTAATATACTGAGCTTGTGAGAATCCAAAAGATGTACAAAGACATTTTTATATATATGATGATTTTGATTTTGATTCGCGTGTTGGTTTTTATTTTGATGTGTTATGACGAGTCTTTGTATTGTATAAATTATTAATAAATGTTCTTTTTAGATAAATGTTTAATAGATGTGGTTGTTGATAGATGATGGTGTTATCTAAGTGTTTATGTATTACAAATTTTAATTTGATCTTAATGCATATTAAAAAAATTTACTTCTAAAAGAAGAATAAAACATGGAATGATTGCTTTTATATTGGATTTGATGCATACATGATGGGAATAAATATGGTGAATGCACTTGCACTTTTGGCCTTTATTACAAATGTTAACATATGACTAATCAATGGGTTGTCATACATAGGATCTTGGATGTGGATGGGAATGAATTATACCTTCCTAGTACATGGGAAGGGTTAACACATGTAGGTTGTGTGGGAGAGTAGGTTATCCTTTCAATGGTTTCATATGGAGATGACCTAGATTTGTACTTTATTTTTGATGTAAACTAATCGATGCAAGAAGTTTTCTTTGATGGGAAAGTTGATCAATGTGGGAAGCTTTCCTAGGCCGCTTTTTTATATTTGACATTTTGAAGGCTTATCAATGTGGGATACATTTTACATAGGTAGTCATCCTTTGAGGGAATGGTCTAAAATTTTGAATTTTTGACTTTTACTTTTTGGATAGTTGTCCTTCAAGGGATCAATCTATGATTTTAACAGATAGTTTTCCTTAGAGGTATCAGTCTACTTTTATTTTTGATAGTATGATTGTGATTTTTGATGAATTTGATGTTGGGGTTGATAATGTGAAGTGGGATATCATTTGATAAACCACCACTTATGACCCTTATTAAAAAGTTTATTTAAAATAAACTTAGTTGGTCTACACAACCTCGAATAGAGTGAAATGACATGACCGTTCACCCATCCTATATAAATAGGATGATCCTGCATGGGATTGACTACTACTACTTGAGCTATTGATCTAGACAGAAAAACTTGAGCTTTTTATGTAAGCGAGTTGTTTACTATGAGACCGAGGAGTGAAGTGGAAGTGTTGGGTTAAATTATGATAATTATTAATATAGATAGTGGTTTATCAGTGGGATTTTCTCCTTAGATTTCCCTGCTTTTTATTAGATAAGGTAAAAATAGGAATCGGCTCCTAGGGGCCTTACAAAAGCAGGAAAAAGTACCAATTAGCAAGAAAGATATATAAAAATCCTCTAAAGGAGTTACACATGCTTAACTCAAACAACGAAGAACAAGAATTAAACCAAAATAAGACAAAGAGAAAAATAGAGAAAGGAAACCATCCCTTAAACATTTTTACGTAGAAAATTGCCAATAGTTTTCCAACAATCCAAAAAAACCTAGCTAATTTTTAGGAAAAACTTCACTACTTCCAACAAGACTTTCTTTGTTCACAGCACCCTCAAGTACCCTTTTCATTTATATCTTCCTCTAGCTCATCCTTGGAGCTACAAATACACACAAATTGAAAATTCTCCTTTTAGTGCCTTCCTCAATCCCTTCCATCCTATCACGCTTTCTGACCTGAAACTCCAGCTCCAAAATCTTATGTTTAGACTTCACTTGGGTTGAGACAATTTTCTTAGAAACATTAATGACATCCAACATGGTTTCCCTTTGACCAACATTGGTTTCCTTCATCACCTAAAGCACCCCCTCTAAATACTGGACCTTTCTACTCCACTCCTTGAAGCCCTTAAAATTTCCATCACAATGCCTCTCTCTCGAGGTGCTTGCTTCACCAAAACCTTCTTCACTCTTATCCTTTTCAAAATCCTCCCCACATTTTAATATTTCCTAGCCTTCGTCATAGTAAGGCATTCTACAAGAGTAAGATCATCCTCCTCCACCTTATCTTTGAGGATGAGTTCAAAATATGTTTCCCATTTTCAAACATTGGGAGGATGATTCCTTCATGCAAAGGAATATCTTCCTTCTCCTTCTGGAATGCCATCAGAGAATTTTTCATTGACATAAACAGGAAAAAATGAATTCTCACCATGACCTTATGACGAAACATATTCAGAAGGGTCAAATGATGAGTATAGTTTTTGGTATTTTCCTTCCAGAGTGATATACTTCATGATTTGAAGGCACACTTCTCTCCATATTCCTAGAATACATGACCTGGCTATACCATCAGTAAAAAAAGAGCACCTTTCCTTTCCCATGAAGAACAACTCAATTTCATGCTCTTTGTGGGTTTTATCCTTAAAATTTTGAGCCCATCCATTTTCATCTCCATCACAAGGGTGATGGTGGTCTTTGAAACCTCAATTTCCATACCTCTAACCTTAAACTTTCCCTCTTTCCAATATTTTCCAAAGTCCTTTGATAGGGAAGGGTCGTGACCATGTAATTTAGCAATGAAATTACTGAAACCCCTAATCTTAAGCTTGTTCCACAAATGTTAATTAAAAACCTCAATATTCTGGCTAGCCGGTTCAACCCTAATTCTATCACCACCCATATTCACAAAACCAAACTTACCCTAATCACAAAGACTTTCCAAATTCATACCCCCTTTCACGCCAAAAAACTGAGAAAAGATCTTTTTATGTAAGTTGTCATAGTACCTAAGGACACTTGTGACACCATCATCAAACTTAGTGCCCTATATCTCTAATAATAAATTTAGTAATGTCTAAGGAAAATCATCTCCTTTACACTAGATCTTATAATCATGACTATGAACTCCGTAATTTTCCATCTTATCCACACACTTATTTCCTTTCCGCAAAGTGTGATTAAAAGAAACCTTTACAAAACCTTTTAAAGTTTCCTTAACATCATTGAGGACATTTCTTAAGGGCCAATTAATGGATCCCTTATTGTTAAGAGCATTAATAATGATGAGGGAATCACCCTCGATTTGGATGTCCTTGAAACCTTTTTCTTTGGCCAACAAAACCCCCAAAGAAGAGCTCTAGCTTCTGCCATATTGTTTGTTTGACTCCCTAACGGCCCAACATAAACAAACAACCATTCACCTTCACTATTTCTTAAAATTCCACCTCCCCTAGCTTGACTTGGATTCCCTTTAGATGCCCCATCAAAATTTATCTTAACAACATTTTTCTCAGGCCTGTTCCAAATGGAGTTCTTTCTAGGTCTATGTAATTCCACTGGTCTAAGGGTGAACTTATCAAGAAATTTTTCTCCCTCTCCGACACGGTTTCTTAGCCTTACCTTTAAATATTTTGATATTTTCCTTGATGGCCGCCAAAATTTTTATTTTAACTCTCAAGAGAAGAGCTTTCTAGTCCCGAGAAGATACAATCATTCATAGCCTTCCATAATCCCCAAAAAAATGAGGGAGGGCAATATTCTAGGCCCAGACCAAGATGGGAAAGCTGAAGGGACTCTCCCATTGAAAAAAGCAGTCCTCAATAGTCAAAGGAAAAATCCATTGGATATTGAACAAATCCATAATGGAAGCAAAAACTTCTTGGGAGAAGGAGCAATGAAGGAGAAGATGGTTGACATTTTCCTCCTCTTTCCTATAAAGAGAGCATCTATTGGGTAGCTTCATTCCCCATTTCCTGAGATTGTCCATAGTCATAATTCTATTTTGGACAACCAACCAATAAAATATATTAACCTTAGGGATAAGATCCTTCACCCAAAGCCTACCCCAATAGTATTTTTGAAGACCATCCTTAAAATTTAACATATAGGCTTATTTTACTGAGAAATTTCCCTACTTAAATATGGTGTTATATGTCTCCTTTTACATTCATTTTTTTACTTTTAGATCATATTATTAAACTCTGTAATTCGATATCTGTAATAAGCTAAATCTGTGATTAAATTGACTATACAACATAATCTATAATCTCTAAAATTTTAATGGTGAATATATAATTTGTCAATTATATTTTCCTTCATTTACCTATCATGGTATCGCATTGGGTGGTTATGCATGTGCAGATATATCTAGAATCTTTTAATTTTCTTGGGTGAAGAATCTTTAAGTTTATTTGTGGAACTGCAAAGCCTTTATTGTTTCCAATCATCTACAAGCTAATCAGGTTTGAATTTCCAATTCCCACCTAAATATGTTTTTAAATATTGATGAAAAATTAACTAAATGGATATTTAAATCCTGTTTGAGTAATTTTTTTCTTAGATATGTGATTACGTATCTAGTTATAATCATTTTCGGTTCAAATACGTTGTCTACGAAGCCTCTTTTAATTTTCCATGTTGTTTATAGTCGTTACGAATATTTTTGTTTGTGGATCTGAAAGGATATCCTTATATCCAGATTACTTGAGTGTTTAAATCTTCCTTGACTTTATTATTTTTCTTTCGCTTGATCTTCTTTTATGAAACCCGATCCAATCTTTGATTGCAAAGTGGCTTTATTATATCAACATTTTTAGCTCTTTTCATTTTCTACAATTTTTGCTTTTGTGAAGCCAAATCTAATCATCGAGTGCCAAGTGGATTTGTGTTGTCGAGTTTTATTGTTTATCTGATTTTCGATGCAAAATGTGATCCTATAAGTGATTTAAATATTTTTTCGCATTATCGGACTTGGGTTAGCTGTCCCCTATAATTTGTAAAATCTAATCCAATAAGAAAGCTCAAAGTCACCTAATATTTTGTATTATCATTTGTTTTTATGTATTTCTATCTTTACAAAATCTGAGCCAATAGGATTACTCCAAGTAGCTCTATATTTTGTAGTGTCAATATTTTGGTATCTTTCTTTTGACCCATGTGAAGTTTGATCTAATAGGATTGCTCCACATATCTTCATATTTTACATTTTTCAGTATTTCTTTTTGTGTAAGTGGCTTATACAATAATATTATACTCTTTTTTACTTCCTCTTCTAAGAATGATATTCAGCTTTGGCATGAAAGACTTGGGCATGCAAATTTCAAAATAATGTGTGAGATGTTTAAACTAAATCTTTTTGTTGGTCTTCTAAAGATGAATTCAGATCATGAAACATGTGAAATTTTCTTGTATGGTAAGAAACATGTTGAACCATTCCACAAGCATCATGATCCCAATTATTTTCAGCTATTAGAGATGATTCAAAGTTATGTAAGAGGTACACTTGAGGTTCCTTCCCTTAGTGGTGCTTTGCATGTTGTTTTCTTTATTGATGACTTCTCTAGAATGAATTGGTCTTATTTTATTAAGAATAAGTCTGATGTCTTGTCTAAGTTTCAAGAATATAAATATTTAATTAAAAATACTTATAACTTGAAAATTAAGAGAATTAGGATTGATAATAGAGGTGAATATGTTAGAAAAGAGTTTTATAATGTTTTTGTTTCATGTGGGATTCAAAGATAGGTGACTACTCTCTATTCCCCTCAAAGCAAAATGGCATTACGAAAGAAAGAATAGAATTGTTTGAGAAATGGAAAGAATTATGATTCATGCTTCTAATGTTCCTAAGTTCTTATGGGATGGAGCTATGAATTTTTTTCTATATTATTAATAGAGTGCATACTAAATATCTTCATCAAGCTACTCCTTATGAAGTATTGAAAAAAAAATACCATATATTTCTCACTTCAATATCTTTGGTATACGTGCTTTTATATTCGTTGCAAAAGAAAAAAGGAAGAAGTTTGATCTAACCTATTTTTTTTGTATTTGTGTTGGATGTAGTTGTAGAACTAAAGGTTTGAGATTCTATGATCCTTTCAAACCTGACAAAATAGAAAACATGAATGTTCTTAACTTGTAAAATGCATTTGTGATGCTTCCCATGAACCCTCCTCTGTTTCTCCTAAGTTAGATAATGATAATCCTTCTCCTACCATTAGGGAAAATGTTCAAGAGGTTGATTATCCTAATCTAGTGATGGAGATTAAGGGGAGTAATCTCAAAATGTCTTACATCACAAGATTCCTAAATGGGCTCAAAATCTGGTTAAAGAGTCTAATCCTATTTATCTTATAAAGATAACTTGTAGTGAACATTCTTATCATGCCCGTATGACCCTCTATGAGGTTAAACCACAATATTTTGAATAATCCTTTTAAGACGATAGATGGATTGAGGCTATGAAATATTAATACTTGATAAAAATAACACTTAAGAACTAGTCCCTCCTCCTTTTAAGAGAAGCATTATAGGATCTAGGTGGTTGTATGAGATCAATAATAACTCTATAGGAAAAATTAACAAGTTCAAAGAAAGATGGTAGCCTTTGGTTTCACTCGAAACCTGGTCTTGACTATGTTGAGATTTTTTCTCCTGTAGCTAAGATGAAAATTGTTAGAATTCTTCTTACTTTGGCTTCCTAATATGAGTCATCCTAAATGATTTTTTAAATGGTGACTTAGAATCACAAATATATAATTCATCCTAAAGATTTTGAAGAACTGATAAATAAATTTATGTCCTGTAAGCTTAAAATGTTTTCATATGGTCTTAAACAAGCTCCTAGAGCTTGGTATGCTAAAATTAAAAGTTTCTTTCAAGATCTTGGTTTTTCTAACTATTGTTCTGATAATGATTTATTTTTTAAGTTTGAAAACAATCATATTATCATTATTGTCTTGTATGTTGATGATATTTTGATTACTAGCAGTGATAGAAATTAAATGTTAGAATCAAAGAAAGGTTAAAACAACATTTTGAAATGACTGATTTAGGTTTATTAAATCATTTTCTTGGCATGGTTATATTTCAAGATCATAAGTCTATTATTGCATCTCAATCTCATTATGTTGTGAATTTTCTTAGAAGATTTAACATGATTATCGTAAGCCTATCGTCATACCCATTGAAGTTGGTGTTAAGTTAGACCCTAAACTAACTTGTGCTAAATTTGATCGTACTATGTATAGACAGGCTAATTAAGCAGCGAGTCTAATTTATTTGACTATTACTAGACCTGATATTTCTTATGCAGTAGGATTATTTTCAAGATTTATGCAAGAACCTTATGAGGATCATTGGAAAATGGCAAAAATAATTTTGAAATATATTAAAGGAACAATCAATTATGGTTTATTTTATTATTCTTCTAATGATGCACAATTATTTGGCTATTGTGATTTTGATCATGTTGGTGATGTTGTAAATAAAAATTATAATTATGGATATGTTTTCAAGTCGGGTGCAAGTGCCATCACTTGGAGTAGCAAGAAGTAACCAAAAATATCTATATCTTCTAATGAAGTAGAGTATAGAAGTG
Source organism: Taxus wallichiana var. yunnanensis (assembly GCA_018340775.1). Lineage (NCBI taxonomy): Eukaryota > Viridiplantae > Streptophyta > Pinopsida > Cupressales > Taxaceae > Taxus > Taxus wallichiana. Next base: position 442,740,377 of record CM031243.1, on the reverse strand, counting down.
TTATGGGATATATAAAATAAGCTATGTGGATGAAAATCCTATTAGATGAACTACACATGGGCATCAAAGGAGAACTAATCTTATATGTGACAGCCAGATTATAGTTGTGATTCTCTTGTAAACAATCCATTTTATCATTGAAGGACTAAGCATATCAAAGTTCATATGCACCTTATTCGAAAGAAAGTCTTGAATGGTAATATTGATCTCAAGTTTTATTCGAATGAATATCAAGTTATAGATATATTTACAAATCCAATGTGTGCCATGATGTTTTGCAAGTTTCATTCCTTTTTCGGCCTATTAGAGTTACTATTAAGGGGGATTGTGCATGACAATGCCACCTCTTAACAATTATTGTAAACTTCCAATACTTCCTCCATTTTGTAATAAGTAAATGTGTCACACTATGTGTGAAGTTACTTGTAAATCCCAGTGAAGCTTTAGTTATGGGTATACCTTAGTTTATAAAAGGCTCTATAATCTGATGTAAGTATTCATATGTAAAGCATTGGTCTTAAGAATTTATGTATGTTTTCCTTGTCTACATGCTAGCCAAAATCATTATTGTTGATTCATGGATCTGTAAATCCTTTTGTAGAAAAAGGTAATTTGGCATGTTTTGTTTTTAATGTTCCTTTGCATTGCGGTTTTTATGGAAACCTTGGAACACTGTTTTGAACCATGGAAAAATAGTGTCTCATGGTCTCACTAAAATCCAAAATGCATTTACAATGACATAAGGAACTAATGTTAACATGTTTATGCATGTTTCTCCCACTTAACATTAAGGGGGAGTGTTGGGGTTGATAATGTGAAGTGGGATATCATTTGATAAACCACCACTTACGACCCTTATTAAAAAAATTATTTAAAATAAACTTATTCGGTCTAGCATAGCCTCTAATAGAATTAAATTACATGACCATTCACCCATCTTATATTAATAGGATAATCCCGCACATGATTGAATATTGTTACTTGAGTTATTTATCTAGATAGAAAAACTTGATATTTTTATGTAAGCAAGTTGTTTACTGTGAGACCGGGGAGTGAAGTGGAAGTGTTGGGTTAAATTTTGATAATTCTTAATATAGACAGTGCTTTATCAATGGGGTTTTCTCCTTCGGGTTTCCCCACTTAAATATGGTGTTATATGTCTCCTTTTATTTTTATTTGTTTACTTTTAGCTCATGTTATTAAGCTTTGTAATTTTATTTGTAATAAGCTAAATCTATGATTAAATTGACTACACAACATAATCTATAATCTCCAGCATTTTAATGGTGAATCTATAATTTTTCAATTATATCCTCCTTCGTTTCCCTAACATGTACTTTGAGGGATCAGTCTATTTTATTTTTATAGGATGCATTCGTAGATATTTTTACTTTCTTTGAGTTGGGAGCGAACCCTAATAGACCATTTCAAGGAGGGGAAGAGATTTGTACACAAACTACACATGTGTGTGAATGGATGTAATGATTGTGGGATTACTTATAAGGAGAAACTTTTCCATGTGAAATATGTGATGAATAGATCGATGGTGTTCATATTTAAGGTTTTGAAGATAGTGGCGAAAAAACCACATACTTTAAAATTATTACAATGATAAGAGGGTTGATTACACTGTGAATGAAGATCTTTGATGTGAGTATTGTCATGATGGTCAAGACATTAATAGTAGAAATGTCATAAGTGTAATGCATTAAGGAGTTACTTTCGGTGTACCATCAAGGAGCCTAGACGATAAGCTCCCGACCCATACTTGTGACCTATAACATATGGACTATTCAGATTAGGGGAAATTTCCATGTTTACTCCTTTCCAGAGTAGTGACATTTTGATTTTATTTACGAAGGAGATCACCTACATTATTATTTTCACATTTGATGCGATCTTGATAGACATGATGACATTCGAGAGCTATTAATTATTTTTCATCTAATAATTCTAATTGTGCTAGATGATCTTATCAATATTCTTCATCAAAGATAAAATCCTTGATGCATATGCGAAGTGATGGGATTATAACTTTAAGGGGTAAAATTTCCTTGGATCCATATACTAGAAAAAGGGAATATCACCTATAGGAGTATGGATGCTAGTTCGATAATCCCAAAGAGAAAATGATATTTCAAGATGCCATCTCCTACCTACTTTGTCAATGGTATTCATGAGGATTTTGTTAAGTTTTTTGATAGAAGATTCAACTGGTCCTTTTTCTTTTGGATAATATGGTGATGAAAATATTAGTTTTGTGTTGAATATGTCGTAAATTTTCTTGACATATTTATTTTTAAAGGAATTTCCATTATCAATGACAAGTTTGTGAGGAATACCAAAGTGACATATGATATGTTTGATAGATGAAATTGACATTTTTTTGGATTTAGTATATGTCAAGGAATGGATTCTACCCATTTATTAAAGTATTCAATGGCTATGATGATAGAATGATGTTGTTGTGATGAGTGAGGATTAATTGAATGAATGAGGCCTAACCCCCATTATGAGAAATGCTATAAGTTTTCAGTAGGTTGTAAGACTTGACTATGGATTTGAGTGTTGTTGACATTTGACACATTTCTTAACATATGTGTAAAAATCTTGGCTGATGGTAGAAAAGTAATATCCCAATTGGAGGACACACTTATTAACATATGTACCATTAAAATGGCCTCCACATATTCTGTAGTAAACTTCTTGAATGGATTTAGTAGAATTGTGGGATTTAAGGCATATTTAAAAGATTCTATTGAATCCTCATTTATAGAGGAAACCCTTGACAATGACGTATTAGTTAGGGTACTTAATAAATAATCATTTGGTATTTATAGATAGATCATGAGGAATTTTGGATTCCAAAAGATACTAAAATATGTGAGGGTACCAAAGGTTAGTTGGACCACTTTCGATGATGTTGATGGAAGGAAGTTCCTTTTTGTGGGATGGTTGATCAAGTTTATGGATGACAATATCTTAGAGTTATGAGTTGATTTTTCAGTTGATAAGGGGATGAGGGATGCTAGATAAGCCATGGTGTCCGTGAATTTGTTAGAAGATCATGGAACTATTTGGATAGTGTAATGGTTGAAGGATTTTAGGAGGAATTTAACAATATTTTTATATTTTTGTAGAATTTCATTTTTACACTAGTAAATTCCTTTGATTTATTTGATGATAAGTTTTGAGTCTCCATAGAATTCTAGGATTTGAACACCAAGCGTGAAAGCGGTTGGAGACCCACTATTAAAGTTTTGTATTCAGCCATGTTGTTAGGACATTCAAAATTAATTTTTATGTATAAAGGGATATGAGTTCCCAAGGAGGAAAATGATGATAGCGGCCCCTCCCCTTGCTGAAACTTAGATCCATAAAAAAAGAGTGTCATTTTGAGAGCGGTGTATCCTTGATCAATGATAGCATTGATATATTTTTCAGGGGAATTGTTCTGATTTGGTTTATTATCTAGGAGGGGGCTTTATCTAGTAGATCAATGATAGCTTATCCTTTAATAGATTTCAGGGAGATGAATTCAAGATCAAACTTCGTCATGAGAATAATCCACCGAGTCATGTGGTCACTATGATATGGTTTGCATTACATGGTTTTAAGTGGATTGAAAATAAAAACAATATAATGTTTATGATTGAGTAGATAATGGTGGATCTTGGATGTTGTGAAGTAGAAGGTGCAACACAAATTTTCAACTTCAGTATGTCAAGTTTTGAATTTATGGAGAGTGCAACTTATATAGTAAATGACATGTTCTCAACACTTCTCATCTCGGTGTGAGAGCATGAAACCCAAGGCATGATTAGTATCAAATACATAAATCTAGAATGGATCCCCTTCACATGGAGGTGTGAGAATAAGTGGTGATAGGAGATATTGTTTGAGGTCATTGAAGGCCTTTTGAAAATTGTAGTCCCATATGAAGTTAACTTATTTTGAAGGAGAAGATGAAAGGGTTGATAATGATTTGAAAGTTGTGATATAAAGTGATAGATAGACTGAAGCTTACCCTAAAGGTTGCAAAGTTGTTTGAGGTTTGACAAAGGAGGAATTTTTATAATAGATTTTGTCTTAGCGGGTTAAATTTCCATGCCCCAGGATAGATATGATGAACCACGGGAGTTTTCCAATGAGAAAACTTAACACACACTTAGTGGGGTTGAGACAAAGGAAATATTGAATAAGATGAGTGAAGATAACATCGAGGATGGTGATATGATCCTTACGTTGTTTTGATTTCCCTAAAATATCATCAACGTAATCTTATATGTTTTTTTGATAAGGACGTGAAAAATGCATGTCATGGTACATTAATAAGTGGCCCATGTGTTCTTAAGTCGAAGGGCATCACCACAGTGAAAAAAATTCCCCCAAGGAGTGATGCAGGATGTTTTTTGTTGATCATCGGTAGTGATGAGGATTTGGATGTAACTAGAGAAGCCATCCATTAGGGAGACCATCTTGTGGTCATCTATGAGATCAATGAGTTAGTCGATGTTTAAGAGAGGAAAATCATCTTTAGGAGAAGCGAGATTGAGATCTAGAAATTCGGTGAAAATGTGTAATTTCCAAGAAGATTTGGTTATGGGTAGAATATTATAGACTTGTTTTGGATAATCAATGGGTATGATGAAATTAGCGGAAAGTAGATGTTGTAACTCTTCTTTGATCGAAACACTACTTGAGGATGCATCCTACATAGATTTTATTTAACATGTTTTACATTAGGATAGATGAAAATATTATGAGCAATGATGTTGGGATTGATACCTTTCATATCACTATATGCCCAAGAAAAGTATTGAATATATTTGGATAAGAAGAAGATGAAGTTGTTTAACTCTTATGTATCTCAGGATTGACTAACTATAACTATACGAGGTTCTATAGGGTCCCTATATTACCATCGGTAGTGGATCCCTTGAGGAGTGTCGAAGAGTCAGATGGAAAGGATTTCTAAAGGAAATGATCCTCTTCCCCCATATGAGATATGATAGCTTGATTGTCTTGACATCAAAGAATGTTAATGGTGCGTGAATCCTCATCTATCATTTCAGGCCGCCGATGAGAGGAAGCATCTTAGTATTGTGATTATCTTAATAATTTAATGGTCCTAATGTAATAGTATTGACTAAAAATGTTAGGGGGAATGGAAAAAATGTCATTAGTGTCCATAGGATTGTCATATGTAGTTGAGGTTGATGGTTTAGGTTTTGTGATGGTTTTAGATGTGGTATGTGTGGAGGATTCAAAAATGAGTTTCTCATAACCTAGCCCATATTTTTCATGTGGTTTAAGGGAATGTTGGATGATTGATTCATGAATACCATTTTCATAAAATCCAAATCCAAATCCAAATCCTTTCTAGGTGTAGCGATGGAGATACATCTGTGTGAAGACTTGATTATATAGGAATTTAAAGTTTGATAGGAATGACATGATGTGACGTTGATAAGTAGACTGTGTAGAGGGTCATTCGATCCCTCCATAGATGAGAATTTTTTTCAGATGTGGGTGACCATAGGAGATGACATATCCAATCTTGGGTTCATACATGGGTTTTTATCAAGTATTTTGTATTTGTTTGGTGTGGCAAGTGAATTAAGTGGAAAGAAATGATACTACCCTAGTGAAATATGTTTCATAATGTCATGAAAGGAAGATTCATTTGGTAGTTTGGATGATGGAATGGATGAGCTGGTAAATGATACATTAGAGGATGTCGAGTTTGATTTTGTAAAAAGTACATCATTTAGACAATACATCATGTTACAAGCCTTACAAGGGTTAGGATCCGAAGGAACTATAAAGGTATTACCTTCATGTCCATACTTAAGACATCGATGGACTGTTGATGGGATGCAACTCATAAAACGTATTTGATGACAATATTTTGTATTGCCATGGTAGCTTTTGTATGAGGAGAGAAAAGGATGGAAACCTTGGCTTTTGGGGGCGGTTTTTGGTTAAATGACTAGTGAATAGTAACTTTGGACTTATTTTGATCTAGGGGTTAGGTTTATTGGTATGCATTAATTTGATGTGGAGGGGTTTTCTTGGAAGAATACCCATTCTCATAGGTTATGTATAGTTTAGATGCGATGATTATAGATGTATGATGAGGTGTTTCTTATGTGGCTAGGTCTGAAGGAAGAAGTCCTTTGTTCACAAGGATTTTGATAGAAACAATAAGGGCCTTACAATCTTCTATATGATGTACTAGTGTACGACGATATTAACAAAAGGATTCAAAGTTATACCAGTAAGGCTTCCACCCTTAAGAGATAGATGGCTTAAGAGGGTATTGTTATGATGGGTTGTTGAAGGATCCTTTCAAGGGTTGATTCATAATATCCTTTTGAGGAATAAGTTGAAGGAAGTGATGATCATTTTGTTTGCATAGGCATCGAAGGTGTTACTTTAGGTGTGGTTTCTTTGGATGTGTTTTTTGAAAGGCATTTGTTTTTGTAACCGTGATTGGTAATTTAGATGAAGTATGTGGCCCTAGAATGGAGGGAAGGTGTTTCAATTTTTTTTTTTTTGAAGGAGTAATAGGGTGATGTGTTATGATTTTTGGCTTTTTAGATGAAGGGGCATGTGGTTGTGTGATAGGTTTTCGAAATGTATGTAAGTGATATTGGGAAACATTATCATCGTATGATCTTTTCAAAATTTGTATGATGGGTTTATTTTGTGAGATTTATAAAAATATTTTGGGTAAAGTAGGTGTAGATACCATAGATATAGCCAAAGGTGTTTTATCTTCTATGGCAAGACTAGTGGATGTGCCTACTTCTATGGATACTTGGTTTTTGTTTCAGGTGGGAAAGATCTTGGTAGATAGTTAGGATGTGGATTTTGTGACTGTGTTGATAGTGTGATGAGCCTAAATGGTCTTGGATTGTTGTTGGTGATAGATGGGAATAAATTAGGAAAGGTTGTTTGAAGACATCCAAGTTTTGATTTTGAGGTGCATTTGGGTTATCTAATTGTAGTGCACCTTTTTGATAAGATCTTGAAGATCATTTTGGAATGAAAAACACATTCGATGTCGTGGCCCTTGACCTATGGTATTTGAAATAATAATTTTTTCTATACCAAGAGGGTTTTAAGATTGACGTATTGATGGGTTGGATAGGAGGAAGAGTGATTATCTTAGCTACCATGAGTTTTTCAAAGACTGCACTATATGGTTCACTTGATAGGATTTGTATTTACATTGAGGAAGAGAGAATTCAGATTCTGAATGTTCTTTAGAAGTGGTCTTGATGAAAATTTCATTGGTTGATGATTTAGATTTGTCGTGACTAGAAGATAGTTTGTATGAAAACTTAGGTTTTGGATATTTCAATCTAAGTTTAAATCTACCATCCTCAAGATCGCAAAGTGGAGTTTTGAGCCAATGTTAAGGCTTCTTTAAACATCTTGAAAGATTGCATTTGTAATGTAGATGAGATATTCTTGGCATAGGAGTGAGAGAAAAAGTATGTTAGCTCGATGCAGCAGGGGGAAAATAATAGTTGGTTGATAACACTCCTCCAGTGGGTAACAAATTTGGAAATGGATTCATATTCAAACTTTTTGATTTCATATAAGTCAGTGATAGTTATTTTATGGGTGATATTGATTGAAAAATGTTTTAGAAATAATTGGGTGAATAAGAAGAGCGAATATTATGGGAAGTTGTTATACAAGTCTAAATCGGGGTGTAATAAGGACATAGGAAACGTCCTTAAAATGAGGTCATGATCATGTGTTATGAGGTAATAAGCATGTCAAAAGGCCCAGATGTGTGATTGAGGGTATTCTTTTCTTTAGAATTTTAGGAACTTAGGATTTTCCCAGTGTGGAGGATAAGATTTGTATAGGACTGACAAGTGGATGGGTTTTTTACAGTTTTTTTGTAAGATAATGTAGTTTTTAGACCCATGGAGGTGGCTTCAAGTCTATATATCATGTTCATCAAAGCTTGGAGAGGATCAAATTGTGGTTGTTGTTAGATGTTTGATGATGAATGGCTAGGTTAATTATATAAGAATTGATTTTGTTGGTGATACGGTTATGGGATAGTTTCTTTGAAAAGGAGTACCTAGGTGAATGTAATAAGTTGGTTGGGAATCTAAAGGTTGTGAAGCTTAAATGTACTGATATTGGAAATGCATGGATGTGTTTATAGAAGTTGTTATAATTGAGGTATGTGTTGAAAATAAATTGATGTGTGAATAAGACATTTTGACTCTTTGTGGTATATGTTAGAAAGTAATAGAGGTGTAAATGAGAGGTTGAGATTGTTGAGGTATGAATTGAGAGGAAGTAGGGATGGTAGATGATTTTTGTGAAGAAGGATGGACAGTAGAAATAGAACTTGTATTAATAGGTGGTATTGATGTAGGGATAACTATGTTTTGGACAACTGATGTAGGTTGTTGGGATGGGGTAGGTTGATATGCACTTGATGGGATGGATATTGAACTCACAAGAGAATTTTGGATGGTAGAAGAGACTAACGGGGTTGACGTGGATGAAGATGTATTGGTATTATTTTGGGATGATGTAGAGCCAGATGAGAGGTTTAGTGAAGATGTAGGTTGTTGATTGGTTATGTCTTTTGATCAAACCACAGTAAGGTCAAAGGTGATGACAGGGGAAAAATAAACAATGTTGGATGTGTCGATTGATTCTTTAGGGGGATAAAGGTGTCCTTATTGGATGACTAGCTCATGGTTTGGAACAAGAAGCTGAAACACACACGATGTATTAGATATGGGTTGTTACTGATCTAGGTGTGAATGTTTGTAGATATACACCCAAGGTAGCAAGGTATGCATTGAGGGAAACAAGGTTTAAGTCTAGAATTTCAGAAAAGACAAGATCCCGCTATCAAAGAAATGAGAGTTGGATGGATCAGGTATTTTAGATGATTCAAATTGGCTACTAGTAGAATTTGGAGGTTCTTGTTCATGTGGTTGGGGTGATAAAGATGCTAGATGTTGTTCAAATTAACATGAAGAATCCTCAATGCAATTTTGAATGTTTTTGATAGTTAGTTGGAAGTTTGCAATCATATTGTTAGAATTTTGTAGACAGGATTGTTTTATTGTAGTAACCATGAAAGAAAACAATCACTTAAATTCAAAAATAAATCTAAATTGTTGATTACAAACAACGAAAAAAGTCACACAAAGAGAAATTTTGAATTATCTTCATTATTTAAAATAAGAGTGGAATGTGAAAAATGGTTCATGGGGCCCTAGGAAATGACAGTTTATGGATGGTTTTAGGTAATTTTTATGGCTAAAGTCCTTGACCGAAACACTGAAGGTATGTGAGGCCCGAATCATCTTTTTGCATATCTATATGGGGCATGGTATTGGGGCCTACCTCATCACTTCATGGTCCCACCGCAATAAGGGAGTTGCATACTTAGCATGCATATATACATACTAGAAATCAATTGTTTATACTTGGCTAGAAAACTAAGTCAACTTCTCCTCTTGGTGATAAAATCCATGTAAGTCCACCTAGGTAGAAATTTTTGATGCAAGTTTTGTTTAAGGTGATTTAGTTGTGTGTGGCGGAGATTGAGTGAATGCAATATATTAACCTCCTAATTAGACTATTTGATGAAATATAATGAGGTTATTTTTAAGCCCAAAATAAATATTAATTTTGATGAGGACAATCAAAAAATACAATGCTTTGAAATAAAAATAAGGAAAGAGCCACACCTATAAAAAGCTTCCTTTTTAAAATATTTTAGCAAAACTACAATGAAGTAAACAACAACACCCAAGATAGAAACTTGCAAGGGTTAGATGGAAACATAAAACAAAAGAGAAATAACAGTTAGAGGCTAATTGACTGAGAAATCGAAACAATCTATAGATAACATTGGACATTTTCGGGAATCGGTAGTGCTTTATGAACATCGATGGTGATTTGACTGGATTGTTAGCGATTGAAAATTAGATAACCTAAAGGTGGAAATTAATTAATTTTAAATGAAATAAAATGGATAGGGTCCCACCGATCATTCTAGAATGTACCAGAGATTTTTACTTTCCAAATTTAACTTAATAAAATGAAATAACAAAAATAAAATGACGTCAAAAGACAATGGGGTTTGAGATACCCATAATGATGTATGTCGATGTTGTTGGATAAATCTCCTTTTTCTTTCACCGACGAAGAGACCTATGTGGATAAAGGGATTGTATTAATTAATCAAGATGATTAATAAATACATGTGCAAGCTTTTATAAGCTTTTAGATTGATTTTAGTGTGATTTGGACCATTAGGAAGGGGATTAAACCAATTAAATAGTGATTTATTGATTTAATGAGAAGGGAGGCTAATTAATTAATAATAATTAATTAGACTAGATAGAAAAGGTGTTGATTAACAAAGGGTGGTTAATTAGGGTATGTGTTAGATAAGTGACTTAATTAATTAGCGTAATGTAGTGAATTAACGAAAATGGAAGAGAAGATGAGCACTATTGACAATATGTTGTCAATTTGCGGAAATGACATAATTAGCACAATTTAAGTATTTAAATTGCTCAAGCGTAATTATAGGTGTCTACATTTACCCCTCTTTTGGGTGGTGTAAGTGACGCCACTTAAAAGATAGTAGACAGAAGAAAATTTTGAAGGGATAAAAGAAAAATTAGTAGGAGGGAGAGATGCCCCTCGAGTGTTGATGGGGTGATGGAAGAAGCTGATCGATGATCGAAAAGGTGAGAGATAGGTAGAATAATGGGGAAGAGGTAGGATGCCCCGGTGAGAGAGAAAATTAGGGGTGAAAGGGAAGTGATGTAGAAGAAATAAGGAAGAGGGGAGAGAAGAGCTTAGCCTCTAGCCATTGTTTATTTGGAACAATTTTGGTGTCATCATATTGCCATAGAACTACATCATCGAGTCCTTATGAAAAATATAAGCATATGACAAAGGTAGAATGACATGAAAAGCCATACTAAAAATAATTGTCCATTGCTGAAAATACCAACTCCATGCAACATACAATAATGCAATGCAATACGAGAGGTAAACAAGCTCATTTAACAGGGAAAATAAGTACAAACGCACATATACAACCCAACAATGGTCAGTGAAACAGGTTGTACAAATATTTTTTTATCAGTGCTGAAGAGATCCACAAGTTTTGATTGATGACATGGGTTAAAAATGATGCCCCAAGCAAGGATACATGCAGGAAATGATAATGGACATGGGGTCCATGAAAAGCATTTGTTCACAACGAAATAGCACCAGGCAACAAAAGTTCCCCAGAGTACAGATGAAGCAAGTAGCTAGCTTTGTGAATGGTTGTGAATCCGGTGATCCACGAGTCATATTAATCAGGGAAGATGTGAGACAAACCAATAGGATATGGAGAGAATACCATGCACAAGACACAAATTTCAGCCATAATAAGCAAGTTACCATTTTTGTAGGGTTTTTACTTTTTAGGATTTTTTGAAAAATTTTGCCCTGTTTTTGGATTTTTGATATATATATTGTTTTTATTATTTTTGCTTTCCAAACCATGATGAATAGTAGAAGAAAGTAGAAGAAGAAAGTGAAGGGCCTAGGGGTAATAGAAAGTGCCCTAGGTGGAAGAAAGGAGAAACAAACGACAAATAATGTCCTTGTTTAGTGGAAAAATTAAGAAAAAATAATTATTTGAAAAATAATCATTTACAAGAGTGTGGAGAAGAATAAAAATCACCAAGGAGAAATAAAATTGCTCTAGGGAGAAGAAAGGGGTATCGGACAGAAAAAAATACCCCAATATGGTTAACAATAATAGAAAAATAATTATTTAACAAAAATAATTATTCCACAGTGATCAGAGGAGAAAACGGTTATCAAAACGGGCCTCCCATCCCACCCGACGGTGAAAAAGCGGTTAATATATCCCACCGGGGGTAAAAACATTGTGACCAAATAATTTTAATTGAGCAATTTAGAAAAATTATTGTGAGGATCTGACACTAAGGAGAACCATGGTGGTCGACGAGACCAATTAAGGTGCACGATGCGGTTCGGGTACCAGCGCACGCGACAATGACCCTTTGTGAGTATCGAAACCTTGCTCATTAATTTTTGTCATTAATGCCCTAAAATTAGGCTTTAGTCATAGGAAAACGAGTTAGCACACCTATGCATAGGTGCGGGCGTGAGGATAGGGGAAAAGGCATCTTTTTGGGGGCGTATGTGCAAAATGAATGCACGCACACGCATTGACACACGCACACACCCACGCACACGTGCACACAAAAGCACATGTGCAAGAATGTGCACACATGTAATAAGCATGGCGCGAGCACTAAGAGGGTGGTTGCACACACAAGGGCATACGCATGCAGCAGTGCAGTACCCAATGTGTGGCGCACATGCCAAAAAGGGCGTGTAGGCACTCAAAAGAGGGTGCAAGCACACCGAGAAGACACATGCGCGTAAGCACATGTGCCAAAAAAGTGGCACACACACCAAAAAGGGCACATAGGCACCCTAGACAAGTGGAAAAAGATAGGAAAGTGTCTAAAAACATGACACTAAGAAGAATTTTTAGGATTTTTGGGTTAACCCTAAAAGATTAGATGGTTGTTTAGAAGAAATGCTAGGACACGATGATCGGTGTGTTTTTTTGTAGAAATGACTACCATTTTTGTAGATGCGGGAGCGGCATATCGGATTGCAAAGCTAGAGGGTAGTATGTGCCGGTGCGACCAGCGAGCCATGACGATACTACTTGAGGCGGTGGGGCTAGGTCCCATATCCCACATGCCATCTATTGTATTGGATCACATCCTTTTATTTGTCTTGCTTGCAGTGATGGCATAGCGAGAGTCATTGTTTCAGACTACCCATAGGAGAGCTGACTATGACTATTAAGGATGTATGGTGGATTCTTCACGTGCCCATGATGGGCACCTTGATTGAGTATAGCTCTGATGTAGGGCTGATTAGAGCAGCTTGCAGTGCCCTGTTTGGTGTTGATGATATCCCGCACGATGGGATGACTATAGCATTGCATGAGTGCATCTCTGACCCCACATTGCATCGGGGCCTCTCTACATCATGGCTCTTATCAGTGGGTTTTTACTCACTGATAAGACAGGGACTTCATTCCCAAGAGGATTACTGCCGTTGGTTCATGGTATCTATAGCGGTGAGAGATATTGTTGGGGGCAGTGTATACTGGCCCACTTATACTGGGATTTATACTTTATCACATACCATGGTTAGAAGACCGTGGGTCTAGCCTCCCTATTATAGATATGGTCATGGGATCATATTGCGATCAAACACCCCGTGGGCCCTTTCCGTGTCCGAGATCCTGAGGAGCCATCATACATGGCTTGGGTAGCAGCTGGTGGAGATGTACATGGCCATCTTGGTAGCCTATTCAGATATAGGCGGGAGTTTGACAAGATGGTTGAGATAGACATCATTTTGCATCCATATAGGCATTTCTAGTGGCTAGAGGATGCCACAGAGCTTAACATGTGCCTAGTGGAGCACTTTCTTATTGGTAGCCGCAGCTATATCATGGAGCTGTACCAAGTAGATAGGTGCCAGTGGCAACTTGGCAAGGTACAGGGGGTCCCAGACCCGGATATCCGCATGCACGTAGGGACTCGAGTGGCGAGACCATGGGGCCACGTATATTGGTGGCCGAAGCTAGGTGAATTTCACACAATTGGTCCCACAAGTATGAGACCGATTATGACAGGTGATAGATCACAGGACCACAATGACTATGTAGCTTGGTACGCTTCTGATATTACCCCAGCGGCTCACCATTCCAGAGGAGGTCAGGCGAGGAGGCATTCACCTTTGTAGAGATATGGCATAGAGCGAGCACAGGGAGAGGGGAAGCCTAGACAAGGGCCGGTCCCAGAGGATCCCTTTGATGATATCCCACATGATGGATAGGGTGCCTCACAGGCACAAGGACCGAGGCCACAGGGCCCAATACAGATCACAGCATCAGTCACCACCCAGGTAGGGTCTTTGAGTAGGGACAGTCTTCTAGAGCACCTTAGGGACCAGTCCCTGAGGCACACACATCCTCCCAACTAGTGGCGTAGACAGCCACAATACAGGTGCAGTTACAATAGCTCATAACCGAGAGATGCAACCAGAGAAGAGAGAGATGAGGCTTGAGGCTAGTGCATGATGGCCATAACAAAGTGTGATGAGGCCCAAGCTCATAATGTGACTTTACTTTCAGATCGGTATTATGCTCGGGCCCAGCTGGCCCAAGAGATGACAAAGTAGCATGGTGGAGCCAGATCCGAGAGACAACGGCATAGGGGCTCAGATATTGAGCCTCCTTCATCAGTCCCAGTCATAATTACAGATGGTGGTTCCACAGAGAGACCATGTATACACCCGATCACAAGCACTATTAGCACAGAGGGACCAAGCCCGCACCGAGTTGCAGACCATGACTAAAGAGAGAGACTGAGAGACTGCTTGCATCTACACAGGCTGAGGTAGACTTGGGTCAGTGATAAGTGAGTGAGATACTACCCTTCAGGAAGTGCTCACCTCTGGAGATGTTGACTGATACGGGACGCCACTAGGCTTGGTGGTGAGGCCCTATTTTACAGGAGGTCGTGTATTACATAGTGGTTCTACTAGAAGCGGTGAGTAGCCACCCCACAATTTGTCAGGTCGAGTGCATCATGATTTCGATCATGGAGGTCAAGGCATTCTACCAATCGGTGAGACAGCCCTCTACCAGAGTAGCCAGCCGGACCGGTGAGACAACCTCTACCAGAGTAGCCAGCCCGAGACCGCGCCATCCTAGCCTCCGGCTTTACATCGTCTAGAGCCGAGGATAGATCACGGGAGCCCAGCGAGGGCAAGAGCTATGGTTAAGATCCATAGTTTTGTTTTGTTGTACATATTCTTTATATGTATGCCTCTTATGAAGGCTGATTTTGATGTATAGTTTTGTTATACATGTATTTTGATGATGGCTCATGACGAAGGCTTAATTCTTTCATATACATGCCCCTTTTTTATGGTATTATGTATTGATGATGTATTGTATTGAGTACCGATCTGGACATTGTGTATATGTGTACAAACATTTTTGATGTAGCATCTTTGTACACCTCAGCTAAAGGCATTTTTGATATAGAGCACTGATTTGTATCCATTTGTGATATAGATGTATATTGACACACATGTATATATATGAGGATTACTTTCTTGGTCTCAGATGTACATGTTTATGAGATGATGCATTTTATTATTTTTGTGTCCTGATGCATGTGACATGAGTGGGATAATTTTATGATGTGAAATACCCTTTTCGAAATTACTCTATGTTGATTCTTATTGCAGGAGTTACATGTTTTGATTCAGCACTTATGGATGCATTGTGACACAAGTGGGCATACATTGATTCACATTGCATGCTGCATGTTTTTATTCATCACTTATGGATGTGTTATGGTGTTATCAGATTTTGTACTTTGTATGTATCTAATTTCGATGTTTGATGTATACATGTGATGTGGATGTTAGATGATAGATCCGTAGATGATATCAAATGTATTTCTCATGTGTTATTTTGATGTATATGGATGGGATGATATGATGATATTGGTACGGGGGGATATATTTTTTATTATGTGTAACCCCTCTTGTCCCCATTGATGATACGATATGTGATGATTAGCTTAGCATACATGAATGATGTAAAACTTCGCATTTTGTTTATATATGATGTATAGATGATGTTATATGTGATGATAATGATGGTAATGTGATGTGAATGATAACAAAATAGAGCGGATGCAATAAACACAACTAAGTGTTGACAAAGAACACTAGGAATTAATGTAATACACCATGATTCACCATGCTTTATTAACATGTAACAAACATAATCAAATTCTAAGAAATAATATAATGAATTAACACATTACATCATGACTTCCAAAAATTCTCTAGCATGCAAAAACATACCGCAATATGCACTAGTAAGAATAAATCTAATCTAAGCAAGAAAAGATGAATCCTAAAAAATATGCCCAAGCAACAAACAACCCAAAAAGTAGAAATACAAAAAAACTATACAAGCAACAACCAAAGCAAGAAACAAGACAATGCAAGTAACTATTTTTTTGTAAGATTTGTTTTCATGCACCAATTTTCTATTGTTTAGATTTTTACGAATTTTTTTCTATTGTTTAGGTTTTTGCGAAACAATTTTCTATTGTTTTTGTGTTTGTGAAACAATTTTCTATTGTTTTGGGTTTTTTCGAGAAAAAATTTTCTATTGTTTTTGTGTTTTTGAGAAACAATTTTCCATCATTTTTGTGTGTTTGAGAAATAATTTTCTATTGTTTTTGTGTTTTCTAACGGTTTTCCAAAGCTATGTGCAGGTAACCAAGAAAGTGTGGATACCCCTAGCGTTAGATGGGGAATATACAAGGGTATAATCCATGTGCTTATGAACAAGAAGGTGAAGTCGTTGAATTTCCCCCAAAGACAAGATGAGAAATAGCGAAAGACCATACCCTTCACAGATTTAATAAAAGAAGGCAAAGTGGATCAAGGCTAGACGGGATGGTGTGCATAGGGAATTTTGAGGCGGGAACCAAGTCTAGGCCATAGAAAACTACCCTTCCGATACAAAATTCTTGTAAACAACGAATTCTCTTGAGGCGCCTTAAACCGGTGTTCACCCAGGACTTGTCCAAAGTGCCACAATGCATGGTTTTCACTAGTGAACGACCTATTTTCTCTTTTCTTTTTCTAATTTTTCTGATTTTTAACTTTCTTACGCCATGTTTAAGCATAGAACCGCTTAAGATGAATGGCATTCATGGGCTCTGGAGCTCATCACCATTAGGGTGAGCTGGTTTGTATGCCCCAGTGCCATACTTGGCGACTATGACATAGGGTCCTAAAAATGTGGTTCAAACTTCCTCTTCTTTTCCCACTCTTCTCTGGTGTTGAACTGGTTCTCCTTCATGACTAAATCACCAACCTCAAACTGACGAGGGATGATTCTTTTGTTGTAGTTTCTAGAGACTTTGTGTTGATACACTTTCAGGTGATTAAGAGCGTGAATGTGCCTCTCATCCAGTAGCTCTAACTCAACCAGTATTTCCACTTGATAATCCTCATCCTTGTCCGTATAGTCCCAAGAGAAATTCTCGAGATGGAAGTTTGATCTCTAAAGGAATGATATATTCTATCCGAACACTAGGGAATATATTGTCGCATACATGTAGGAGTGCTCATGGATGTTCGATGGCCCGCAGGGGCTGGATGGATTTGTAGGTGTCGGTTTCGACCTATTTTGTTGACCATCTTCTCCATTATCCTTACCATATTTTTGTTTGTTTCTCACTTATCCATTACCCTAAGGGTAATATGGTGTGACCGTTTAACCAAATTTGGAACCGTTGGCAAAGGCCTTTCAAATTTTTATTATTAAATGACTTCCCATTATCTCAGTAATAATGGTTTGCAGGGAATACCATATTGATAAATAATGTGATTCATGATAAATTTAGAAATTCGGGCTCTGTGACATAGGTTAGAGGGACAACCTCTACCAATTTTTTAAAGTATTATGTAGCCGTGATGATATGTGTATGACCATCGATGAGGTAGGAGTAAGTTTCCCTATTAAATCAAGTCCCCACTTGGAGAATGGCCATGGGGTAATGATAGGTTCCAATGATTACTGACAGAGCATGAATGAAATTTCCATACTTTTGGCTAAGCACACATTTTCTAACATAATTGCAACAATCGGTTTCCATGGTATGCAAAAATAGTAACCTACTCTCAATAGTTTCTTAGCTAAGACCATTCTATTTTTATGTGCTCCACATACCCCTTCGTGTACTTCTTTGATTTCCTGGATTGACTTCATCACATCCAGACAATGTAATAGACTCCCATCGTAGCCATGATGATAAAGTGTACCTCCTAAAAGGGTGTAATAGGATATCTAGTGAATCAACCTTTGCTTTTCGAGAGAAAGAGATATTGGGGGAATGTGTTGTCCTTAAGATAGGTGAAAATGGGTTCGTACCATAGGGAATTGGGACTAACAACCTCACAAGCCAGAAAGATTCTGGCATGTCATACGTGGGCTAGCGTAGATTTTCTATGAAGAATGGCATATCATTATTCTCTAGCAGAATATGAAGCATAGACCCCACCATTGCCATGGCATCTGCTGATCTGTTTTGTGCACTCTTGGGATTTTCTCAAAGGTAATGCGCACAAAGTACTCCTTTAGAGTTTCCACTAACTTTTTGTAAGGGATGAGCTTGTCATCCTTAACCTTGTATTTATCATTAACCTGTTTGATTATTAACTGCGAATCACCTACAACCTTGACATGATGAACATTCCACTTGATGGCTAGCTTCATCCCTGCAATGAGTGCGTCATATTCTACAATGTTGTTGGTACAAGGGAAGTCCAAGAGAAAATCATGTGGTATAGGATCACCAAAAGGAGTAATAAGGACCAATCCTACACCGAACCATGAAATGTACAGATCCATAAAAATATATCTGCCATATGACAAATTCTTCAATGTAGAGCAAGGAAGCATCGGCATGATCCAGTTTAGAGGTTTCGTGCTTTGCAAAGGTGCTTCCGCTAGTTGGTCTACAAGTACTGTCCTTTAACCAATTTTTGATGGACAAACTCTATGTCAAACTCACTCGAGTAGAATTATCGAATTAGCCATTCTACCCGTGAAGGTGGGTTTGGACAATAAATACTTGAGTGGGTTAACCTTGGATATGAGCTTGGTCTTAGTATTCAACAGGTAATGGTGAAGTTTTGAAAAGTAAAAACAATGAGCAAGCAAGCCTTTTCAATTTGAGGATAATTAAGCTCATAGGTGATGAGGGTGTGACTCAGATAGTACCGCTTTCTCCTTATGGCCAAGGTTGTATTGGGTGAGCAGCGTACCAATAGCAAATTGTGTAGCAGAAATATAGAGCAAGAGTAATTCCCCAGTGGGAGGTATGAGGACGGATGGATTAGCCAAGTATTTTTTAAGAAAATCAAAGGCTTTCTATTTCTCAGGTCCTCAGATGAAAGTGACATCCTTTTTAAGCAAGTGGGTGAATGAGTGACATTTATTTGCAAGCTGGGAGATGAAGTGATGAATGGCTTGAATTTTCCCCTGTAAGTTGCGTAGTTGCTTGATATTCTCAGGTGGAGGCATTTCAGTGATAGCAGACACTTTAGCAGGGTCTACCTCAATACCTCGTCTTGACACAATGAAGCCCAATAGTTTCCCTGATAGCACATTAAAGACACACTTCTTGGGATCCAACTTGACTTTGTATTCACACAAGCATTCAAAGATATGCCGTAAAATGACAAGATGATCCTCTCTTGTTTTGGACTTGCCCAGGATGTCATCTATGTATTCTTCCATGATATCATGAATCATATCATGAAAAATCATTGTCATGGTCTATTGATAAGTTGCTCCTACATTTTTAAGGCCAAATGGCATCACCTGATAGTAGAAGGTGCCCCAAGGAGTTGTAAAAGTTATTTTGTGTTGGTCTTCTTTAGCAATCTTAATTTGATTATATCCCAAAAATCCATCCATGAGTGATAGCATTTCGTACCTTGTTGTTGAGTCAACAATCATGTCAATGTTGGGCAATGGAAAATCATCTTTAGGGAAAGCCTTGTTGATGTCCCTAAAATTCGTGTAGATTCGGATACCTATACGTTTTTTCTAGACAGGAACAATGTTTGATATCCATTCAAAATTATCAATTGGCCTGATGAATCCTTTTGTGAGCAATCTTTCCAACTCTTCTTTAGCCAATAGGGCCACTCTTGGGTGCATCTTTTGGAGCTTCTATTTGATAGGCTTGGCATCTGCGTGTATGACTAGGTTGTGCATGACCAAATTCGGATCTAAGCTAGGCATGTCTTTGTAAGACCATGTGAACACATCAATAAACTCTCATAGTAGCATAGTAAATGTATTTTTTTATCTAGCTGAGTGAGTACCCCCCAATTTTACTATCTTGGGATCCTCTTCTGATCGATGTTGACATCAATGGTTTCTTCGAATAAATTTTTTGATAAGTCCTCCATACGCGTAGGATAAGGAGGTAGGTTGAGATCTTCATCCAAGGATGTCTCCATGAGATTTTCATCCTTAGCGTGGTCACTTTGTTTGTCCATTGATTTTATTATTTGTTTGTGAGTTAGTGCCTCAAAGAGGTTTTCACTGTACGACTTGGACTTCGATTTTTTCGAGACTTTTCTTTAGAACTTTTTCCCTCGCTTTTCTTTAAATTTTGTTGACCATGAAGTTCAACCTCCTCACCAAGTAGGCGTAGGTGTATAATTCAATAAAGAAACCTTTCTTGTGATCTCCAATGGGAATTGTGTCCCTTATGCCCATGAATTCGTGATACCCTCATCATTCTCGAATAAATCTAGTGGCATGTGGTGTTGTTTGTCCGAATCAACAAGGGAAGGGTAAACAAGGTCAAGGGTTGGTTACTGGGGGGTTATGGTTAGGACAGCGTTGTTCATGAAAAGGTTTGTGGAGGCTAGATCCTCATATTGGATAGAATGGGAATTCGTATCGCTGTCTAGATAGTCGGAACTATCCTCACGCTCAAAACAAGTAGCGTCTTAATCATTTGGGTGTGCTCCATAAGGGTGAATCCTAATGCCATATCTTTTTATTTTGAAATGTGGAAGAAGGACTGGTTCTCTTGGTCCTTGTTCATTCCTCCCACATCCTAAGCATTTGTAGCCCATGGAGTACATCATTCTACTAGGTTTTTCATATTCCAGGGTTTGATAACAAGAAGGCTGAGTATCCTTAGGGACCCAAGCTGTAGGTGGGTCAAACAATTTCTCCTTAGCTAACAAGCCTCTAGGTAGGAACGACCCAATAGTGTGTTCCTCTGTAGGTCTTCTGAAGTGGTAGTTGGGTCGACCTCTAGTCTTGGACAACAAGGAAAGGTTTGAAACCAAGAGTGATTGTTGTACATTATACTCCCCGCAACCATATTCTAGGATTTTCATCTCCCATGAATCAAATGGAGATGTTGAAGTAGACGCCCCATGAGCACAAGAACTAAGAGAATTTGAATCCACTTGGGATTCCATGGCCTCAGACTGGAGAGGGACAACTATATATATGGAGGGACATACATATGTACCCTTTCGTGCAAAGCTATTGAGAGCTCTACAATGAGAAAAGGGCTTGGAATCTCCTTGTATTGTAATTATATGTCCCTCATGCTTCAACTTAATGCATTGATGAAATGTTGATGGCATGGCCTGCATGGCATGAATCCATGGTCAGCCTAGAAGCATGTTATATGGAAGTTCTAAGTCTAGGACATGAAACTTTATCTAATGGCAAGTGAGGCCCACCTCCATGGGAAGCATGATGGTTCCCGATGACTCCCTTTCCATCTTGTTGTATGCGGTGATGGTGATAATATGAGACTCAAGATCTTCCTCCATATGTCCCAATTGTTTGACCACCTTAAGCATGCTTTATCCGTTCAACCCAGATCCGTTATCCACAAGCACCCATTTGATTTTTGTGTGGGTGACAACTACCTCAATGTATAAGGGAATATTATGTGTTGGATTCTCAGTAGGGATCTCCCTATGGTTGAAAGCAAGATGTTCACTTAGTGTGATGTTTGCCACCATGGCTTGAAGGTGTGTAGGATCAACTTCTAAAGGCACTCCCGACCCCTGAAGAGTTTGGTACATAATGTCTTTATGCACATTAGATATCTTGAGAAGATCTAAGATCGAAATCTTAGAAAACGTATTTTCAATTTGTTCTAAAATGTTATATTTACCAAGTATGCATGGTCGATGAAGGAGGTTCCGAAATCACGAGGCGGGCATGCCTTATTCTTGTAGTGCGAGTCCTCTCCTTGATTCGGATAGTATTGACATGGTCAAAGGCGGGAGAGCGAATACACCCAATAAGCGAATCATAATGATTGTTGTCTCTTTTAGTGTACAAGTAATTTGTGACTTTATAAGTTTGGGATGACTCTCCCCGATCCGCATTTGTCTTTTTGACTTATCATGCTTGGGGAATGGTTATTTGTATATCCCCATTTTCTCATTAGGTGTTTATGTTTTTCCTGGGTTATCCACCTTTATCTCCATGTTGTCAATGAGGTCTTGAATATAATGCCAAAGCTGCAGACATTTTTCTATCTTATGTCCTTTAACGTGATGCATTTTGCAATATTCATGCTCCTTGTACCATGAAGGTTTTGGAGAGTTGTTGTCAAACGGTTGTGTTTTAGGATAGGTCATCATGTGGGCCACATCCAATTGTTTTAGTATGACTAACAAAGGTTTGTTGAGAGAGGTGAATGTTCTTCATTTTTGTGGTGGTTGAATGGGGCCGTTGGTCGGTTTAAAAGGTTGACTAGTTTGGAATTGTTTAAACATGTTTGGAATTAGTGATTCCATCTCCCACCACATTTTTATTTTAGTTAAATATCTTGAAGTTTTAGTGGTTTTGACATTTTTGTTGTCTCTAGATTGGGTTTTGAGGGTGCCTTTGGCAATGAGATCCTTTTCTATCTGAATCCCTTTCTCGATAACCTCCTCAAAAGTACAAACACAATGCATTTGGAGGTGGAAAGCTATATCCAAGTTGAGATTGGGAATGAAAATACTAACCAGCTGCTTTTCAGGGAAAGCACAAGGGAAGCAACTAGCTATCCCTCTCCACCGTTGGAGGAAGTTGGAGAAAGTCTCATTTGGGCATTGCTTGGTGCCACACAAGTCTACCATGGTGACATCACTCTCTATGTTATATGAGAAGTGACGCACAAATATTTTTGCCAATTCTGGCCAAGTGAAAATTGATCCTCGTGGTAAGCATGTAAACCACTCCAATGCTTGACCTCTGAGACTCTTGGGAAAAAGTCTGATGAGGTAATTGTCACTATAAGACACCTCTTGACATGCCATGTAGAAATATTTCACATGATCCCTTGGGTTTCCTTTCCCTTTATATTTGTCAAACTTTGGTATATCAAATTTCTTTGGAAAGGGTTGAAGGGTCATTGTCTTGTCAAAAGGATAGGGGCATAATTCTTCGTATTGATATTTCCTAATGCTCCCTATATTGCTCTCTTATAAGCTCACGAGTGTCACTTTCATAGACTGCACTTCTTATGTGAGCAATTGTTCTCTAGTGGGAGAAGTGGGGATGTATACGCGATGATACCCTGTGTCTTCTTCTCCTTGGTTTTCTTGATGGAGTTCATTGATTTTAACCTTAGGCCTCAACTTTTGAACATTTTTGTTTGCATCTTTCTGTACATGGGAAGTAAGAAAAGCTAGTTATCGCTTAGGTTACTGATTTTTTGGATTGTGGCTTGGTTTGTGGCTTCTTCTTCTAAAGGTTCCTCCTCTTCGTATTGTGGAGGTTCTTCACCCATCTCATGTTCTATCTTGTTTCTTCGTGGCACTTTGATAAAGGGTATTCTATGCCCTACCACTTTATCATTCCTGCGTAAGAAGTGGAAGCATGTCCACTTTGTTAAAATATCTTCCATATTGATAAGGGGACGTTCTTCCTCAGTAGCATCATTTACAGGTAGTATTGTTTCATTCTTAGTGGGAAATTTGGCCCCTAATTCCATGACCCATGCCAACACTCTATCTTTGATGATTAACAAGATGTTTTCACTTATGCCAAGTTCAAGGGAATGAACAAAACATAAGTAAATACAAGAAGTCAATGCGACCTCCCAATCAAGATATACGATGAGTGAGCTCAAACTTGATTAAGACCTATATCTCAAAAAGTGCCAATTACAATTCATGAATGACACAACAATATCACCAAGATATGTTAACCCACTTTGCGAGAAAGTGAAGTATTGATATCAAGGTGTTATTGATATAACACACAAAAATGGTAACACCTAGCACTCTTTGAAATCAAGGTAATAATAGAACCGAACTAAAAATCTCAAAGTATAGCTAGGAATAGTTAAAAATGTATGCAGCATAACCTTACAATATAGATATTTATGTCAAGTTTACAAGAAACAAGACGTAAATATTGAAATTGTAGTGATACGATACAAACAAGCTAACTCTTCCAAGGAATTCCATGGTGATGAACCATGCCTAACTACAATGACGATCTTGACATGGGTATCAAGATCACAATGGCTACCAATGATGTGAAAATACCTCCGCACACTTTAGACGTTTAACTTACCTAGCCGCAAACATGGATGGGTGTAAACAGACATAAAAGTGATAGAAATAGTCGATTGGTAACACAAAGGTAGTCACCCTTCTTCTGATCAACAAAGTGTCAAAAGAATGTGAAGGAAGCAAATCAAGAAAAGGATGAAAAATGCTGGCTTCACTTCAGTAGAGTTTCACCTCACCCTAAGGCAAGTAAAAACTAGGCGAAAGTAATGCATCACATGTTTCTCAATGAAAATATGGTTCACAACTCAACACTTTGTTTTAGAATGGTCAAAGTGGGCTCCTGGCCAAAGTATATCTTCCTAGGTGGTTCTCTCATCCTAGGTGCTACAAAGATTATCCACAAGTGGGATGATTTACCCAAATAGTCCCGAATATCTTGGGAGTATCTCAACTTTTCCCCCTTCAAGCATAGTGGGCAATAAATGTGTCCAAATGTGTACTTAAAAGGTTCACATAGGGACAACTTGTAACTCTATCTCACAAAGGATTTACTAGTCAGATAAGTAGTGCGGAGCACTTCCCGTTTCATCCAAAAGGCTCCCTCTTGCATGGATTACTTTGAGGTTCCCGAACCGCCCCCATTGTTATAGTTTAAGGCGTTATGCCAATGGGGTTATGTTCCAGATTGAGTAGAAAGGGAGATACCCTTTTACTAAACCTACAATATAGTGTTTTGAATATGTTGTTCTTTTTATCTTTTTAATTAGATGTGGTTTTCTCTAACACCATTTGGCACTGTATAACAACCGTATTCATAGTTTTCTGAATTTTGTTTCAATTTCTCCTTTTTTGACAAGCGATGGCGTTTTGGTCCTGTATGATGATTTTTAGTAGTTTTCCATCAAAAGACAAGGCATCATTTCTGATTCTCTAGATCGTCCAAGGACATAAGAGAAGAGCATATGTGATTGTCTTCAAAAATCCAAAACGATATCAAATGGAAAAACACTTTAATTCAATTATGCCAAATTAACCAAATCCAAATCAAATACTCCTAACAATCTAAAAACATCAAAAGGACTTAAGAATCATTTATGATTCCCAAGATCACCCCAAGGGACATGAGGAAAGAGCATACATGATCCATATTCCTATAAGTAAACAATGAAAAATATCACCTAATCAAATACAAACATGTAAAAACAACCTATAAAGACAAATATATGATTAGATAAACCTGTAAGAATGTTAGCACATCAACACTTTAATTTCAAAAATGCAAAGGACACTCGCACTCCTTTTTCAAGACCTACACGTAGGCTAGGGCGTATGTGCCACTAAACGTTGTTTTCGGCTCATAGTGTACCTGCACCACTAGAGAGATGTGTGTGCCACAAAACTAGTGCCTACGCTACTTTGTGAAATTTTTGAATTTATTAAACACCTATGCCACCAGAGAGGTGTGTGCACCACAAAAACAACGTATGTGCTACTATGAGAAAAACAGACAGAAAAATAGACAAAATAACCGCATTACCAGAAAAATGTGCCTGCGCCACTAAAACAATATGTGTGCCCTGGTTAGGGTGTGTGCACCGATTTGACAGGTTTTAGTATGTAGTGAAGGTACTATATGAAACGCACGCCTTGTGCTCGGGTTAGTGCACTGCTTGTGGTTAGTTGGTTAGGGTGTGTGCACCAAGGTTAGTGCACATGCGCTAGGGGTCGGTAGACAGAGTGACATGTTTTAATAGTGCACTTGCGCCACCAGAGAGACATGTGTGCCACAAAACCATTCTTGTGCCATTAAAATCATTCCTACGCCCTTAAAATCATCCTGTGCGGACTGCAACAAAAATATGACAAAAACACACAATACCTCAAATTTTGACAAGTTAGCTTAAGAATGGCAATAACCCATTAAAATTATGGCTATGAACATGAAGTTACACATATCAAATGAGCAAAAATTCCAATAAAATGGACATTAATTACTACATGTGCATATCAAAAGTTAGCCAAAACAATGAAACTTAAACTAAAATGCCATGGGACTAAGGCTCCCACTGGGCATGCCAAATGTGTGCAAGTGTTTCTACAATTTTAACCAAATTTAAAGCAAGAAAGCTACCACCTAGAAATAGCTTCCTAACCTAGCTAAAAATGAGAAATATGCACCATCATGATGAAGAAATGAGCAAGTCCTACCCTTAACATTAATAACTTTGAATTAATCAAAACATAATGTAAATTAATGAACTCTATTCCCCTTAATTTCCTAATTAAACATTTAAAATGAACCTAAGTAGTCCAAATGGCAATCAAATCATATTTTCTTGCTTTGATCCTTCAATGGATGCTTGGGTGTGAGGCTTAGCTCTTCAAGAATGGAGGATGGAGGGCTCAAGAATGACAAAAGGCTATTAGTATGAAACTATGTGCTTTCTTTTGTCTCTTGAGAGATTTAGGTGTAAGTGTAGAAGTAGAGGGAGGGTTGTTTATATAGCCCAAAGGATAAAGGATTCAACACATCCTCATGAATGAGGGACTAATGGAGATGTAGAGTTAGTTATGGATAAGGGAGGGTTTAGATGGGGTTGAGCTAACTTTAGGAGGTTTAGTTTGTCCTCAAGATGATAAAGGGAGTGTATTGATTAATCAAGATGATTAATAAATACATGTGCAAGCTTTTATAATCTTTTAGATGGATTTTAGTGTGATTTGGACCATTAGGAAGGGGATTAAACCAATTAAATAGTGATTTATTGATTTAATGAGAAGGGAGGCTAATTAATTAATAATAATTAATTAGACTAGATAGAAGGTGTTGATTAACAAAGGGTCGTTAATTAGGGTATGTGTTAGATAAGTGACTTAACTAATTAGCGTAATGTAATTAATTAACGACAATGGAAGAGAAGATGAGCACTATTAACAATATGTCATCAATTTTTAGGAAAGGAGATAACTAGCGTAATTTGTAGGAAAGGAGATAACTAGCATAAATTGCTCGGGCGTAATTATAGGTGTCTACAGCTCTTGATGTGAAAGTAGGTGAAAGATGCTTCCAAATGTTGGATGGAGCTGATTCAAGTTGACGACCAATTGTTGAAAGATGCTTGATGAATATACTATCAAAATGATGTGTTATAAGCTCTTGAGATTGATATAGGTCCTTAATGATATCTGGAAATGATGTAGATTCATTGTTGAGTAAAGAAAAAGTGCAAGTATGAGAAAAATGTTTTTAAAGATCCCCGAGAGAGGAGTAAAAAATTCTATATGTAATCATTGGCGATGAGGTATAATCGCCAATGATCTAGGATTCTTGAGAAACCATTTCGAAAATGGTTGAAATGGATTCCTAGGTGCGGTTTTTGGGTAAATGATAAGGGGAAATGGTTAGGAGGAGGTTAAGGTTGAGTTAGGGAGGTTAGGATGTTAAGATAAAATAGGTTTGAGGTGGTTTTGAGGTTTTAAGTGGTTTTAAAGAGGTTGAGGTAGTTTGGGATGGGTAAATAGTAATTTCTAAGGGGTAAAAATTAATTTTACTAGATGAAGAGAGGGTGACTTAGGATAATGAAATAATGATAAGTTTTAGATTGAATAATGTGTATATAGAGGGAAGTAGGTGGGTTAACCAAAACCCGGTGTCTTCACTTGTAGGAGAATATTTTTGGATCATTTGGGTGTTGTAAAATTATTTAGAAAATTGGCATGTTACTCCCTCTTTTTGGGAGGCTTGTATACTTGCATTTTAGCTTCTTAATGTTTGTATTTCATTTCTCCTAGGAAGGCTTCATTATTTAGAAGAAAATGGAAATATTAAAGTTCATTTGTATTATGAAATAAAATAAGTTAGTTGTTTTGTTTCATCCGATTATTCATTGTTTTCAAATTTGTTAAGTTATGGAGCCTATTTTCATGTTAGATGTGTTGTAAATTGTACACTCTTCATGTTTCCTAATCGGGGTTCTTGAAGGAACCCAAAAATGTGGTCTTTTCATGTATTAATTTTCTCGGTGGTATTTTTTATTAGATTAGGTAATAAATAGCGATTGACTCCCATAGGCCTTAAATAAAAAGATACATCATGATAGCATCCATACAAAATAAATAAAAGAGGAACAAGAACAAAAAGAGAGTTAAACAGGCTTAACTCAAGAGGAACCAGTCCGCAAAACAAACAGCAGATCAAACAAAACCCAACAGTCTGCAATGTGGGAAGAAATAGTTCACAAACAATTGGCAGAAAGCCTATACTTCCAGTACAGAGAATAATTTTTCTTGTGACATTTAGAGGGGCCACTATGGGGATGCTCACGAGCCAGGTCCTTCGAGTCTCCTTCCCACCATATTTCTCATTAGATCTATTTAAATGGAATTGGGACTTCCTCTTCTTTAGACTCGATTCCACCATATCCAACCTCTTTTGTAACTCCTTGACAACATTCTCCAACTTTGTCATCTCCCCTCTCATCATTCGCTAAGAAATACATAATTTTTAGATGCTTCAATGCAATCGATCATGTTATCCCTCATAACAGAGATCGAGGTTCCATAATCATTGCCAATGCTAAATTTTATGGTAGAGGTGCTCATTATTCTTCTACCATTCATCATTAATTTTTCCTTTCCCCTTAGAGGGGAATTAATTTTTACTATCCTCTAAAACCCTATTCTCAAGCCACTCTTCCCCTACAATCTAGTTATGGGAATCCTAACCAGTTCCCATTTTAGCCAAACACTCAACTATGGTAATTTCATCCTCAAGCTCATCCCCGTTGAGCCAACCTCCTTGGGAATAAGGGGTTTACCATTCTGATAAAGGAGGAGAATAAGCCCCTCATGAATGGGGAATCCAACTTCCCATTCTAAAAATCATTTACAGAAGCAAAGAGTGACATATACAAGAAGAAAGGTATGTTCATCATGACATGATGCCTAAACATATTCAACAGTGAAATATGATGTGTGTATATCTTACGAAACTTTCCCTCTAGAGTGATATAATACATGATGTGAAGACACACTTCATTCCAAATACTAGGAATACAGGACCTCACAATGCCATCAAGGAGGAAAAAAACATTACCTTTGAAAAATGTATGGATTTCATGATTCCTTTGATTGTGGTCCTTGAAAATATTTAAACCTTCCATTTCCATGCCCATGACCTGTGCAATAAATTTCTCTAATATTTTGAGTTCCATACCCCTCGAACAACCACCGAATTTATCCCATGTCTTACCAAACTCCACGATGAGAGAGGGATCATGACCTTTAAGCTAAGAAATATAATCCCTAAAACCACCAATTCTAAGGATGTGCCACACCAATTGATTGTTGAGTAATGTCCCATGGCTAGATGACTCAACCCACACTCTCCCACCTCCCATAGTTTCTCTATTTGCAACAAAAAACTAGTCCACTTGATAGAAAATCAAAAATACTAGATATGAATGAGGACCCCCATAGAGATCTCACACCACTTAACCCCTTGCCTTGAAAATCAATAATGAAGATCTCCCTCATGTGACAAAAGATGTTAAAATTATTTCCTCTCATGGGTAGTAAGATTATTAATTGGAGATGTTCCTTCTTCACCTTCAGCCCAAATTTTTTAATCATTACATGATACCTTTAAGTTGTTCAAATCATCGGTGTATTTATTTCCGCTACGAGGTACATGAGTAACGATATAATTATCAAATACTTTCAAGCACTTCCTTAACATCCTAATTTTTTTTTCAAGTGTCCAATTCTGAATGTGGTTCTTTTTAAGGGAATTCACAATGAGTCACCTTCAATTTGGATATGTCTAACACCCTCTCCTTTGCCAGGTTAACACCCCACAATAGAGCTCTCACTTCAGCAACATTATTACTTTGAATTCCCAAGGGACCAATATAAATGAAAATCCAATCTCCTTCATGGTTTCTTAGGATCCCCCTACCCCAAGCTAGACCGAAGTTACCCTTCGAAGATTTTTCAAATTTCAACCTAAGACATTTCACCTCTGGTTTAGACCATTTGATCACGATTGAGGGGCTTTAACAGAGGGGGGACTAAGGAAAAACTATTTAAGGACTATTTTCTCTACTCCAGAACAAGAAGCTTTAATATTTCCTTTAAAGATTATTATACTTTCGTTGATAGATGAGCACAACCGAGCACTGAAACTCTTTACATTAGCTTTCTACTCTCTAAATATAGGTCCATTCCTTTCCTTCCACAGGCTCCAAAAGAAGTGGGGAAGCTCCATCCTCCAAGGAGTAACTAGGACATGATACCTGAAACAACATACCCGTTGCATACAAAAATATTCCATGTAATTAGGATGCAACTATTAGACATTGACCAGCTCAATCACAACAAAAAACACAACCTGAGAGAAGGAGAAATGAATAAAAAGATGATTGGTGCTTTCTCCTGCATACCACATAAATTTCACCTACAGGGGATAATCATACCACACTTCCTTAGGTTATCGACTGTGAGGATCTTATTCTGAGTATCCAACTAGTATAAGAAATTGACCTTATGTATAAGGTCCTTTATCCAAAGCAAATAGGTCATTTTTTGGCCCGTGGTATTGGTACTCACCGTATTGTAAAATTACTACTTATTTTTGTGCTTATAAATAGATGGTAATATGGTAGGGAGTGATATAGATGCGTGTGTGAATTCATGATGCAGAGCATCATCTCCTCCTTTATAAATATCATATGATGTCACCATGTTTTGGCTTAAAGTTGAGTTTTTAGGTCCAATAAGTATTTTTGAGTCATTAAGGGGTATCACTTGGAGGTTAGGTTTTTGAAAATTCAAGTTATTCATTTTCCCTCAAAATTTTCATATTCAAATTTGAAGACTATTTTGGGTTGTTAATAGGTTTTAGACTATCCCTTGGGATCTTTCATGGAGTGTTAAAATTATAAAGGACATCTAAGAAGATAGGAATCATAATGTAAAGGGATAACTCTTTAATAAGGATTTTATTTTAAGATTGAGAGTTCTTATAATACCAAGAGTCTAAACTCCACCCCTATTCAAATGGAACTAATCCAAGAAAGTATATATGGCATGATGTAACTATTTTACCCTGTCATTTGAATTATCCCTAAGAGCGAAGGGAATATTTCAGAAAGAAGAACAACTTATTGTTCATATACACTTTATATAAATGAACTAGTTCTTGTTTGAGAGTGGAAAAGGATCCTTATACATTTCTTATTGAGTCTTATATGCATGCATGTGAGTTCCATGGATCTGTAAATGGTAAGATGTTTATAAATTGTGTGTTTGCATTAATTTCTATGAGGATGTATGATCTTATATGTGGAAACAAGTTTAAATTTTTTATATGACCCTCGAATCAAATTTGTGTGCTTATGAGATAAATATATGTACTCAAAATCAGAAGTGTGAATGGGCGGGAGAAGTTAATAAATTTGAATGAGAAGAGATGATACAGGTTAAAGGTTAGATATATCTTCATCTATAAGTAAATACTTGAGATTTTGGTAAATTTCTTCTTAAACTAAAACTTTGTCACTATAACAAAGTGAACCAAGAGACAAGTAAAAGGAGTTTTATGAAGAGAGTTATAGTGTAAACAATCCAAAATGATTTTATCTAGGTAATCACACCTCCAAGAATCCATAAAGACTTTCACAATTTCCAGGAGACTATATTTTGCTATATCATTTCTTGAAATCTGAGAAAACCATGTAGTAGATCATTGAAAAAAATTACATGTGGGTTTGGTCTGAGATTTATGAAGTATTGAAAAAAATTTAAGGTATTTGAATTGATGTACTAAGGTATTCTCATTTTAGAACCTTTTCCTAGTATCCATAAAGATAAAGAATACATTCTTTGGTATTTACAACCTTGAGGACTAAGAATATTGTATCCAAAAGTGAGTAAGGAAAACCTTAATAGGTTTGAATGAGAGAAAGGTAATGGAATATTACTCGCTAGGTCTATCCTTTTATGAAAGATAAAATATAACTCTTGAAAGAGTATTGATCCTTGGAAAATGTTTATTCTCAATTTCAAGTGAGAGAGTAAGTTATTCTAGGGTCTAAGAAAAAAACCCTCAATGTAGGTGAGAAAGTTTTGAATAAATAAGTGTGGAGGGAGTATCTTTGTACCATATCGGGAAGAGTTGATCTTGACATTTTTTCTTTTCTCGCATCATTGATTACGAAGCCTTAACAAATCTATGAGGTGTTGGGTTTTAAAATGGTACTTTAACAAAACCACATTCGGGGACAACAAGTCCCTCCTCTTTATTGGAGACGTTCCCTTATTAAAAGCAAGCAACAAAGCTTATATACAAATGTACAAATTTCATCTTAAGGCTGGACTTCTGACATCTTGAAATTATTTTTTACCAAAATATATTATCAATACAAATGAATGGAAGAAACTAAAGAAAGGGAAGAGCATAATATAACAATACTTTTAGGAAATATAGATAGCAGAGTATAACCTTATACGTATTGAACAAAGGTGATACAGAACAAAATCATTCACATTCACAAAGCATAAGATATCATTCCATAGACACAAAGTTCTAGAAATCATATCAATAAGAACACAAAGTTTCTTATTGTAGAAGATAAATGATACAAAAATTTTAGGTAAGCAAGAAGAGGCAATAGATGAAGATAGAGAGAAAGGGGAAATTATTTTGTATTAATTGTTTTCAATTCTATTTACAATTCAAAAGTATCAGAGTCCAACCTTTTGCAATGAGCCAAGCTCTTACATTTATAGATGAAGTGAAGAGAGGAGAAGAAGAGAAGGAAATAAATCTGATTTGGAAGCTCAACCACCAACCATCAATGCCCCGCAAATCAGCTTACAATCTGTCAAATCTGGTTCTACATGTCTTTGGCATGCTAAAGAAGGATGGAAGATCAAATAAAATATGATCTAGTTGAAGCATTTGAATCACATATTAATGGCATGAAATAATTTTTCCATATTTTCACCCAAATCAAGACATCCAGTCGGTTCTCCATGTCGTTTGGCATGTTGGAGAAGGAAGGATGGAAGATCGGATCAAATCTGATCTGTTTGAAGCAATCAGATCACGTATTAATGGTGTGAAATATGTTTTCCAGATTTCCAACCATCAAATCCTGCTGAAAATAATATTTTATGCTTCCATGGCATAGAGGAGACCAAGATATTTCCAATAGTATAAAATTTGTCAAATTTCGAGCATTGGAGTGAAAGTTATGCTCATTTGAATATTTGAATCGAATCCATACAAAAATGGTGAAAATGCAATTTTCACAAAATGGATCCACAGAGCTTGAAAGTGAAATGGAACCTTTAGTGAAAAATATTCAAAGTGCAAAAGTATCCCTCAAACCCCACAGGCCCGCATCTTCACTTTTTATATAGGTCTGACACGTGGCTTTACCTGAGTGGTAGCAGGGTCACGGTTCACTTTATCACTTTACACCTTTTATGGAAACAAAACCAAAATTCCTAAAGTTTCCTCGACAACCCGCCTCTCCACTTTGAATTTTCAATGGATATTCAATACATGGCTTCAATGGAGTTACGACTCATTTTTGTAACTTTACTCCCTTTGGCAATAAAGGAAAAATCTTCAAAGTGCTTTGACGATCCGCCTTCCCACTTTGACTTTCGACGTGGGCTTAACATTTGAATTTTTCCTTTTGGAAATAAAACCAAAATTTTTAAAGTTCCCCGATGACCCGAGACACGTGGAGGGTTGGCACATGTTAGAACCGCCCCCAAAATTTTCTTTTGAAATAGCATCGATTAGACGTGTGGAGGCTTCCGCAGACTCTAGACTTTTCAACAGCCAACTTTGTCCACTTTTCGGACCTGGGACACATGGAGGGCTGGCTCTAGCTCAGGGTCTTTCTTTGGGCTATGCCTTTGAAGTTGTGTTGATGAGGCACGTGGAGATTCTGTGCTCACTTAGGATCCTTCTTTGAACTTGGCCTTTGGAGGTGCACCATTGGGATGTGTAGAGGCTTCCACCATCGCTTTATACTTAGTCGATTCAACGGTTGGCTTTATCTTTTTAGACTCTAACCACGTGGAGGGACTGCACACTTTTGGGGTCTTCATGTTTTTACACCATAACATAAGTGCACCGAAGAGACACGAGGAGAGCTGGTGCACGTTTGGTACCTACTTTTGGATTCACCCTCTGAAAGAGCGCTGAAAGGACACATGGGGCTTTCCGTTGGTTCTCTTTATACTTAGTCGATTCAATGGCCGGTTCGCACCTTTTGACATCTTTTGGACCCTAGAAACATGGAGAGTTGGCACTTATTTGGGGAACCGCCTTTGGCTTTGACCCTTGAAGGTGCGCCGATGAGACACATGGCGCCGTCCACTGGCCTTAGACTTTTTAATGGCTGATTTAACTTTTGAGGCTCTAACCACGTGGAGGAATGGCACTCATTTGGGGTCTGTCCCTTAGGTCTCACTTCTAAAGTTACACTAATGAGGCATGTGGAGGCTTCCACCGACCCTCTTATACTTATTCAATTAAACAGTGGCTCTGTCCCTTTTCTAGACCTTGGACACATGGAGGGTTGGCGCAAGTTTGGGGTCTCTCTTTGGGCCTGCGTATTTTGAATTTGCGCCGATGAGGCACGTGGCACCTTCCGCGGGTCCGTTGCTTTTCCCCGAGTCGACTCGCATGCAAAGTCTAAAAACTTCAATCACTTTCTTCAATCTTCTCCTGCGCGCTCTAATATCCTTTGACATCATTGGCCTCCTTCACCGACCCTGCCCCTTCATTATTGGATTTGGAATGTGGGCTCGCATGACTGAACCGCCCCTTCCAATTTTCTTCTATGCGGGGTCATGTTTGATCAATTTTTCCGGGGGGAAAAATTGGGATAACAGGCACCAACTCAAATTTTTGAAACTTGACTTGAAAAATGAGGGGAATTTTGAGGGTGACAACATGAGGAAACAAATTTCTTGACAATAGCCTGATTGGTGGTATGCAATAGTGGTTTGGTGTTGAGAAGGTAAGACTAAGGAAATTAGAGTCTAGGTATGATATATTAAATATTTAGAGGAGAATAGAGAAGTAAATAAGGATATTTTTTAGAAAAAGAGAGAGCTTAAAGCCTAAAATAACCTCAAATCTTCTCCAAACAAGATCATAGCCATGTAACAAAGGCAATTAGAAGCCAATGTTTTGAGAAAAGGGATGTTGAGGTACCTAAACAGATTATGGAAGCTTGAAAATTGGAATAAAAGTTCCTTCAATTTCCTTGAATTGGATTCAAAAATTAAATATTGATAAGTGATGGTGCAATTCTAAGATACTAATGACAGGTTGAGAAGGAGACAATCACCTATAGTCAAGACCCGTCTAGAGGATAATTTTACAAAAGGAGTACACAATTGCTAGAGAGTTTGAACCTAGAATTTGGGGGAGTGAAGGATTGACTTTATGGGTATTTATAAATCCATTTCTTACACCATCGAACAAATGGGAAAATAATATAAGCTTGACAATACATAAAACAAGACCTAGTTGGACCTTGAGAGAAAAAGAGCAAAAGGTTAATTCTAAAGAGAAGGGTTGAGAGTTAGAGCTTAGAATTTTGGACACACATTAGGGTTGGTAAGGTTGAATTATATATTATTTAATTTTATGATGGATCTCATTAGATTCCTTCAAGTATGCTGCTATAAAATTCCTATTCTCAAAGGACTATGAAGGAGGCAATTTAGGCATAAAAGAGATATTGTTGATTCTTGTTGTTTAAGTCTCAATTTCATTGAATGATCAAGCGTGAATATAAGTGTAACAGTATGATAAAGATGATTTCAAGCTTCATGATGTATTTACAAGTTCATAGTAGATCAAGAAAGGCATGAATATAGCTAAAGTGAGTGATTCAACCTAAAGAAACTTAGTTTTGGAGTTGGTGATAAAATTGATATTGTGTATCTACACAAAGAATATATTGAATGCATGATATGGAAAAGGTAGTTCATAATTTTTGGTATCATAGAAAGGTTTTTTGTTGTGATTGGGTTTGAAGTTGAATGAAATAGTTGTTGTTGCTAACAAGTATTGTGTGAGTGTGTGAAGTGGAAAGAAACAAGTAAAGATGAGTAAAGAAGAGAGATTACAACTAGTTTTGTACCATGGTTATAGAGTGCCACCATGGATGAAGAATTAAATAGGAGAGAGAAAGAAGAGTATAGAATAAAGCAAGTGCAATAGAGGATAAGAGACCAATAATAGAAGATAATAATGGTAAAAATGATGGAAACAAGGAAAACATGCAGAGAAAGAGAGTGGAAGGCTATTAGGCCTCATGAATCAAACTCGACGAAGGTGAAGAGGAAGATGAATGAGCATAAGAGATTATTTAGGGGTTCATAAATTTAATGACATACAAGAATAGATAACAAGAGGAGAGATAGAGAGAGAGAGAGAGAGAGGAAAGAGGAAAAGAGGAAGAAAAAGAGAAGTGGTTCTAGCAAGAGATAATAGACTTGAAGAAAGTGGTAGCATAGATGATGGTGCTCATAGAAAGAGAGAAAGAAGAAAAATATAAGAGACATGGATATTGATAAAGAAAAGAGCCAAGTGGCTAGCTGTCAAGTAGATTGTAGAAAAAGGAAAATAAACTAGTTAAAGATAAAGACGAGAGAAGAAGAAAGAAGACTAAGAATGATGCAAAAGAAAATGGAAAGACAATAAATAGAGGTGATTAAAGAGATGATACTGATGAAAGATAAGAGTGAAGAATAAGATGTAATATAAGCATTTTTGGCTTATCTTGTGATGGTTGAGAATGATGAGGATAGTTGGCATATAGAGATACAGGGGAGTAGAGTTCAAGAAGGAACAAAGTGAAGTGATGACAAGAAAGGAAGAACTTAAAGGGATAGAAAAGACTCAATTTTTTTATTCTAATAATGTGTGTAGGTGTATGTTTTTAGGTATAAATAATGAGTTTGATATGGAAGATGAATAAAAGAAGACAATCATCTAAGGAAAAGAAGGAATAAGTGAACCAAAAAGTGCATTTGTGTATGAGAGTTGGGAACAATTGCAAGCAGAAATAGCAGCCTTAGAGCATGCTTTATACAAAGAGGAATCATGTGGAAAGGATATGGAAATAAGTTACAGGATATAGAAAGAGAAGAAATAACAAGAGAAACATGGAAGAATCCTATGAAGTACCGATCTCATTCAAGAAGATGAAGAGAACCATGAAGATCATGTAAGGCACAAGATAAAAGTAATGAAAATAGAGAAGACTAAAGATGAAGACCAAAGTAGAGAAATGATGGAAGTATAAATAATTTGGAAAAATAAGAAGAAACAAAGAAATGTGTCTCAAACTTTCTTATCCCTGAAGTATGATGCAAGAGCATCATCTCCTTCTTTGTAAATATGACATGATGTCATCATGTTTTGTCTTGAAGTTGAGTTTATAGGTCCAATAAGTGTTTGTGAGTCATTTAGGGGTATTAGTTGGAGGTTAGGCCTTTCAAAATTCAAATTATTCATTTTCCCTCCAAAAGGTCAAATTCAAATTTGAAGACTATTTTTGGGTTGTTAGTAGCTTTTAGACTATTCCCTGGGATCTTTCATGGAGTGTCAAGTTTGTAAAGGACCTATAGGGAGCTAGGAATCATAATGTAGGTTGGAAGGTAAAGAGATAACTCTTTAGTAAGTATTTTATGTTAAGATTGAGAGTGCTCATAAGACGAAGAGTGTAAAATCCACCCCTATTCGAATGGAACTAATCCAAAAAAGTATATATGGCATGATGTAACTATTATACCTTGTGATTTTAATGATCGGTGAGAGGGAAAGGAAGATTTTAGGAAATAAGAGAAAATTATCTTGTGTATACAAATTATATACCTAAACTACTTATTGTTTAACAAAGGTGTAAAGGATCCTTATACATTTCTTATTGAGTATTATATGCATGCATGTGAGTTTCATGGATCTACAAATGGAAATATTTTTATAAAGCATGTATTTGTATTAATTTTTATGAGTATGTATGATCTTGTATGTGGAAACAAGTTTTAAATTGTTATATAACCCGAATCAAATATGTCTACTTGTGAGATCAATATATACTCAAAATTGGAAGTGTGAGTGGACAGGGGGAGAAGTAAAGAAATTTGATTGAGAAGATATGCTACATGTTAAAGGTTTGATATATCTTCATCTACAAGTAAAGATTGATATTTTGGTAAATTACTTCTTAAACCAAAACTATGTCACTATAACAGCAACCAAGAGACAAGGAAAAGGAATTCTATGAAGAGAGTTAGAGTGTAAACAATCCAAAATGAGAATATCTAGGTAATCACACCTTCGAGAATCCATACTGACTTGCACATTGTCAAGGAGACTGTATTTTTCTTTATCATTTCTTGAATTTTGAGAGTACCTTATAGCTGACCATTGAAAATCCTTGCATGCAGGAGTTTGGTGTGAGAGTTATGAAGCATTAAAAAACTTTGAAGGTATTTGAACTTATGTACTAAGTTATTCTCATTTTATAACATTTTCCTAGTATCTATAGTGGTAAAGAATACAAGATTTAGTATTAATAAACTTGATGAATGAGAACATTGTATCCATGTTGGAGCTCAAAATTGCACCCTAGATATGATTATGAATGACCAAGAATTCTGAGGCAACATGGGACTGTCTCTGAGTTGTGGGACCTGTGAACTAAGGCAAACCTCAAGAGAATGTCAGCTTCCTCTACCTATCCTAATTCTAAAATACTTTTAATATTGAAAGAAAATCCTAAAATAACATATGAAGGGACCAGAGAGAGAAGGAGATGCGAGAAAAGAGGAATTCATAAGCTATGAAGTAAATAACTTGAAGAAAAAGGGTCAATCACTCTCCATGAAGATGAAAGAAAGATGGAAAAATAGGAGAGATGGTGAATCATACATGCCATAGGTGAGAATCATGTAGACCATGCATTCCTCATGTGAACAACACATGAAATGGAGCCTACAAATGAAAGAAACACACAACATACCGTAAAATGTGAACAGAGAGGAAAGGGAAAAATAAAACACGAGACAAAGGTAGAGAGATAGCCACAAACCTAATTTTATAGATCAAAAGATGTGAAAAAAATTCATTCATGGCAGAAGGTGAAAATACATTGTAGAGACTAAACTAAAGGTCTAAAACATGTGGGAATTTGGCCACCATTTTGGCATGGTTCCATTACAAAAGAGAGAGATATCTTTTTATGAGTGGAGCTCTTACATTTATAGAAAAGAAGGAGAGAAGAGGAGGAGAAAGAGAGGGAAACTTGAACTAAAATTTCCAACCACCAAAAATAGTCATAAATTCCCTAAAAAAATTTGGGCACCTCTAATTATCCACTATAATATACCATTTTCCCTGTTGGCAAAAATATGGGTGCCTATACTGCATTAAATGTCCGTAGTTACACCACCTAGAAGATAACCTTTTTCATTTTGGATAAGTATTCCACCTTTCCATGTATCTATCCTCAAAAAAATTAAGAAATCCAGTTTCCATGGCATAGAGGATGTTGAGAGCTTTCCATCAATATAAGGTTTGTAAAAATTAGATCATCCGATCAAAAGATATGGCGATTTTAGTCTCTCGCGGAAAATTGTCATTTTCCTTTGATACGTGGATTTCTCTTTTTTTTTCTTGTGCATTTTTACCTCGGTGGATTCATATTTTTCAATCTATGGTTCTTACCTATATGGATTCATCTTCTTCACTATGCATTTCTACCATCTCTTCTACTTTGACCCGCGGTCTTCAAAATGGCACCGATTCGATCAAAGCATCCTCATAACTCTTTTTCCTTCACCCCGTGGCTTTTCTATTTTTCCTTTATGTGTCACGGATTTTTCAACATTTGCAAAAGCCTTTTTCTTGACTTGTGGCCTTCCACTTTAGATCTATGGCATGTTCATACTTTGGCGTTTCATCTTTGGCTGCGACATACTCCAACTCTTCGTGGCCTTTGTTCCAAGTCCGTGGAAATTCAAGTTGTTCTATTTTTGCAAGGGGTGAAAATTAGAAAACAATCTAGAAGAAGAGTAAGGAAAACCTTATTGATTTTGAGTAAGAGAAAGGTAATGGAATCATAATGGTAGGTTTATCCTTCTAGGAAAGATGTAATATGACTCTAGAAATAGTATTTATCCTTGGAATAATTATCTTCTCGTGTTTTGTGAGAGAGTAAGTCATTCTAGGGTCTAAGAAAAATCCCTCACTATAGGTGAGAAATTTTTGAGTAAATAAGTGCACAAGGAGTATATTAGTCCCATGTCAGGAAGATTTTATATTGACATTGTAGCTTAGCTACATATTCGATTAAGAAGCCTTAAAAAATCTATGAGGCAAGGAATTTCTTGACAAAAGAGCTTTGCCTGCGGTGTGTAATAGTGGTTTGGTATTAAGAAGGTAAGACCAAGTGAAGTGGAGTCTAAGTATGATAGATTAAGCATTTAGAGGATCTTAGAGAAGCATATATGGAAATATTTTAGAACAAATAGAGAGCTTAAAGTCCTAAAATAGCCTCAAATCTTCTCCAAACAAGATCATAATCATATAACAAAGGCATCAATTAGAAGTTAAGGTATTGAGAAAGATGGAGATTGAGGTACCTAAATACATTATGGAAGCATGAAAATTGGAATAAAACTTATTTAACTTTCCTTGAATTGGATTCAAAAATAAAATATTGATAAGTGATGGTGCAATTACAAGATACTAATGATAGTTGAGAAGGAGACAATCACCTACGATCAAGACCCGATCTAGAGGATAATTTCACAAAAGGAGTACATAATTGCTAGAGAGTCCAAACCTAGAATGTGGGGAGTGAAGGATTGTATTTTTTATTATTTATAAATCCATTACTTGCACCATGGAACTAATGGAAAGAGAAGATAAGCTTGATAGTACATAAAAAAATACCTAGTTGGACCTTGAGACAAAAGGGTGATTCTAAAGAGAAGGGTTGAGAGTTAGAGTTTAAAATTTCAGATACACGTTAGGGTTGGTAAGATGTCATTTTAGATGATTTTATTTTATGATGGGTGTCATAATATTCCTTCAAGTATGTTGCTAGAAAATTCCTATTCTCAAGGGACTATGAAGGAGGTAGTTTTAAGCATAAAAGGAGATATTGTTGATTCTTATTGTTTAAGTCTCAATTTCATTGAATGATCAAGCATGAATATAAGTTTAATAGTATGATAAAGATGATTTCAAGATTCATGAAACATTTACAACCTTAGATTAGATCAAGAAAGGAATGAATATAGCTAAAGTGAGTTATTCAACCTAACGAAATTTAGTTTTGGAGTTGGTGATAAAATTGATATTGTGTATCTACATAGAGAATATATTGAATGCATGATATGGAACATGTAGTGCATCAATTCAAGTAAAAGTTTGATAAATTTTGTTAAGCATAGCTTCAAACAAGATATGTGTTTTGTAATTGTGAGAAGACTGATCTGAGAGTGGCTTAGACTCTTGTTGGCTTGCAATAAAATATAAGCAAGTATTTCTTGGTGGATTCAGCCCACATTGGGTGAACGGCGTTAAATCCTATTATCTTGGTGTGTATTTTGTTTCTATATTTTATTTTAATAGTTCTTATTACTCTGATTTTGTGGGATTGATCTTCATATATATTTCTTCTTATCCCTAAAAATAATCTTATTATAAATTTTTAAGA
The DNA here is from genome assembly GCA_018340775.1 of Taxus wallichiana var. yunnanensis. Lineage (NCBI taxonomy): Eukaryota > Viridiplantae > Streptophyta > Pinopsida > Cupressales > Taxaceae > Taxus > Taxus wallichiana. The sequence continues at coordinate 442,698,375 of CM031243.1, read as the reverse complement.
TCAAACGTGGAAATGATTTCTAAAGCACAAAGAATTGGATGCATTTAGTTAAATACAGAGGCATGAATGTAGAGTGACTATGTAGACTAAAATAACCTTAAAGTTATTTTTTCTAAAACAAGAGTACAACACTGAGAAGCCATGGAACCATCAAATAGGTTTATGAACAACCAATAGTTTGGTCCCTTTTAGATGGTTTCATAGGGTGATGCACTCGGTGACTTTCTAAAAATTTAATGTATTTGAATTACTCTAATGACATTCACACTAAAACCATAAGTGTAACACATTTGAAAACCCATTTATATGATGTAAAACAACTTAAAATCATAACCATGGGTAAGGAACCCTAAAAATGGTTAGTGGTTGGTTCATGTGCAATATGTGCACCATCTATGTTAAAACTAATCCAAAAAGGCCTCAAAGAACACATAGTTCTCCACCTAACATATGATATCTATGTGGATGCAAATACATTTTTAATTTGACACTTGATGATGAGAGATTAAGGCTTGGCATGCTTATCTTGAATTGGGTTTTGTAGGTCTCTAGATTAGGAAGCTAGTCTCTTAGACCTAGTTAGGAGTGATTGGATTCCTTGAGGGATGTTCCTATATTGTTTTGCTACTTTGAAGGTATTGATGAGAGAATGTAATGATTTTAGGATGTATTTCATAATATATGCTCTTGAAAGTTCCAGGTGAGGAAAATATGTGGGTTATAATTACTTTTATAGTTACTCGTAGTTATAATTAAAAAGAGATGAAATTTAAAAAGTGACCATTGGGGAGATGGGTATCAAAGTTTCATTCTCGACCAAACCATTGGATGGTTTATTCCTAAATGAAATATCCTATACACATTTTTTGGGGATTATGTAAAGTTCTAGGAATGGTGCATGGGAGGAATCCAATGATTTGGAATGATTCAATTTGTTATGTGATTAAAAACGTAGTGTGAATAGATAAGAAATGTATGCAAGATAGATTAGGATAGGTCACCTATGCTTGGACTGTGTTTACAAATCATGCTTTAGGTGCAAATCCAAATTTATCATTACTAAATATTTTTGCCAAATTTAGGTGCCTACATCGACCAAGCTTTAAGAAAATGTAAAAATTGGATTTTCAAAACTTTCATGTATTTGAGAAATTAATTACTAAATTATCCTCAACCTATGACTTTTGATTCTCCACCCTTCATTTCATTTCGGGGATCCAAGGTAGTTGAGAAAACAAGCTACAAATTTCTCCTCAACCTCTAGCTTCCAATTATCTACTCTTATTAGAGTTTTTAGATGTTGAAAGTTTTAGAGATCTAGAAATTCAAAATTTAAACTTTTAAACTCAATATAGCCTTTGATTTTTTATTTTCCAACGTATATGGACTTCTAGAAATTTTGAGAACTCGGAAAAAGAGAAATTGAAAAATAAATTGTAATGTGTCTCTTTTTATGTAAATAAATGGGCTTATCTTGAAAGACCTCTCCCATGTGCAAAGTTCATAGGCGGTTTTGTGGCTATAAAATTGTTTTTTCAATTTCACTTTTCTCTTTTGTATTTTCTCCTATGCATGTTTTCTTGTGATCTCCACCACTAGCATTGTTGTTTGTCATCCATATGCAACATAGTTTTTGAAATCCTCGGTTTATTTCATTATTTGAAGTAGATCGTGGAATCTATTCTAATTTCCTTTTCTATGTTTTGAATCAATGAACTAATTTTTGAGAAAACATTAGGTGATTTGTAGAAAATTGCAAATCTTGAATCCCCTAAAGAATCTCTATTATAAAAAGATCTAAACTCTGCGTAGGGTCTTTTATTATATTTTTATATAGAATATCCATCTCAAGGACTCCATCTACGTTTACATGTCAAATCTCTATCATGGAACTTCTAGTTGTTTTTTCATCTCAAATATTCACCTCCTGGATTTCAACTACTTTTGTAGATCAAATATTTGCACAAGTACTAAGTTCACTATACTAAGTGTTCAAACATACATTTTTCCTAATAAGTTATTTTTATTTTTTTATTTAGTATACATGAATGTTAGATACCCCACACAATAAAAGAAACACTAAGTATCAATTTTATGGGGTCATTAAACCATCCAATTTGCAGTCCCGTGTTGATAAATTTAATAAGATGGACCTAGTTCACATTGACCTTAGTGATTTTAGGACTAAAATAAGGGAGGTTCCAAAGTTTGATTGGATTTAAGAAATATTTGATCGTAAAATTTATGAAACGTAACATTCCAAACTTTTTCCAATGCTCAAACCCGGTGTTAACATGCACTTATAATTTTGACATGGAACATAGGCATGTCAAAAATCTCAAGGTGAGTATATGATTCATATATCTCATAAAAACATTGATGACTTATTAAAACACCCTGATTATTAGACTTATATTTGTATTTCTATTTAAATTATTTAATTTTTGTGTGATGAACACACAAATTATTATGGAAAGGTAATGAATAAGTGAAGTCACAAATTCATGCATTTTAGGCATTACTTAGCCCAATCTCATAGTGTTATTTAAAAGGTTCACAAGTGAAGAAAGTACTAATTAATCCCACCTTTTGTACATCTTATTTTTACCTTTTGTTTCATTACTCCTATGAATTTTTGTATATATGTCTGGTTGTTTCATCATTTTAGCCTAAACCAAATTGCTTAGGCACATGTATTTAGAGCACTCTGGGCACCCTGGTCCCTCCTTGGGTGTCCCGATCCTTTTTTAACTTTCTCGCCTCTTTTTGGGCTCTTTCTAGCTATTTTTCATCCTTATATTTTTCTAGTTGGCCATGTCAAGGTTAATTACGAAATTAGAGAAAGAGAACCCTATAAATATAAAGTTATGAGACCATAATGAGGGTCCTAGCATCACTTACTACTATCACTCCATCTAGAGTTGCATCCATTGCATCACTTACATCCACATAGTTTCATGCATCAAGGCTAGGAGATTTGCATCAACACACACAACATAAGGGAGGGATTATATTCTATTCCATACACACATGCTTACATTTTCTATAGTTATTATTACTTGCTACTTCACAAAGTGCAACTGGAACAAGAGCACCTAAGGCATGACATGCACACACACACCAAAACTACATTTGTGTCCAAAATGTAGTGTAGCACTCATTTTAATAAGCCCAATGTGATAACCACTGAGGTCATTATAACCCATTCATTTTGCATCTTTTATTTTTAGGGTTTTGATACTTATTTGTCTTTTGTAGGTCATTCCTTCATCTTGAATTATTTCATACATCTGGCACATCTCGATAGATCCAGTGTGATAGAAAGAAAACACTTTAGCATATTTTGTAACATTTCTAAAATCAAATTCCGAGCTTTTACGAGACCAGGCTCCTTGGGGCACCCGATTCCCTTCCTAGGAGCTATAATCTCCTTATATCTTCTAGATCTAGCCTTTATGGGACCTCCGGTGATCGTTCCCATTCCTATAATCTATAGTCAAACTTGTAACAGATTGCGATAGTCTCAACAATCAATTTCCCTCTACATATTTGTATACTTAGGGTTTTATTTCATTTGATAAAATTATTTAAAATTTGATCAGGGGATCATTTTCAAAAGTTCCCTAAACATCTCTAAATGGTGTCAGTGTAGAAGATCATCTCGAGAGCTTTCCAACGACTGTGAGAACGCGACAAACGGACATCGGGAGCTCTAGATATGTTCGGTCAAAGTTCGGTCAACGGGAAAGTCAACTATGGTCAACTGGTCAATATTTGGACCAATCGCACTGTGACACGTGGCTTGCCAACACTCGTCGAATTCGCTCGATTTGCCTATCGGGAGACGACAAGTGGACTACAGGATTATTTCTATTCCACATTGTATGGGTCGAAATAATATTATTTTGGTAAGGTCACTTTTCAAACGCCACATATATATATATATATATATATATATATATATATATATATATATATATATATATATATATATATATATAATATATTAATGTTAAACATTAGTATAAACTGCCAAAGTCAAATGCATAGTCATTAACCACATGGAAGGTGGTGAAGCGGTTGTTTGGGGAATTAGACCTATGCGTAGAAGCCACACGTGGAAGAAAGAAATTGAAGCGGTTGTTGGGGTGGTTAAGTCTGCCACTATGCACATGGAAAAGGCTTTAAAGCCTTATACATTATTCTCCACCACCAATAAAGTGGGAGCCTATACAAATGCGGATCCGCCACCATGGGATTCTTATCCCTCATTAAACATGCAATCTGTTTTATATGGGATTTTATCCCATTAAATATCCAAATGCGGCTAAAGTGGGAATTAATCCCATATTATATGCAAACCACCCAAGTGGGAAATATGTTATCCCAATTTATATGTTTGGGCTAGGATAATATTAGCCTAAGGATTATATGGAGTGCATATTTTTTGGGCCCTAATTTTGTATAAATAGGGAACCCATTTGTATTGTAAAAAAACACAACACGAGCTTATTATTTGTTAAGCTTGTTGTGGACACACCGGTGGACACCAGTGCAACGAGACACCGATCCCGAGCTTATTATTTGTTAAGCTTATTTGCGGGATGTGTCGACAAGTATTGTCTATTGGCCTATTATTTTAGGCAATATTAGATGGAATATTTGTGATTGGGAGTGAAATGTAAACTACCCAATAGGCCCATTGAGCCACACCAATTACTTGCAAATCCTGGATTGTCGACCGGAGTGCTAGCTTCGCATTGTTTACGTCGGGAAGGCCGATCACAGCCGAAGGAGATTGTGCATCAAGAAGGTGGAAGTCGGGTGCTATTTTTCACCCTTGTCGTCCGAAGGTTTGGTGTACTGATAGGCAAGTAAAATTCCATTAGGTTTTCTTGTGAAAGTACTATTGTAACTTACAAGTTTTGACTAGTGGAACGGTTCGATCACAAACCCGGAGACGTAAGCAATTTCCGAACTTCATAATCAATCAGTGTGCAATTGTTGTTATTGTCTTGCATTATTTTAAATTGATTACTTAAAAGGAGTAAATTATCGGCAAATAATCGAAGCCTATAAGGGTCCGAGATCAGGTCGTAATAATCTGATTATTTTCGGATCAAGTTTGGTATCAGAGCTGGTAATCGACACCTGCAAACTTACTAATCTTCGAAGCAAGTTGGTATGGAGCAGGTTAATCAGTACAGGTTGCTTTGACAGGGATGGCATTGGCTTGTACTTCTGGATTTCCAGATTGGTGGGATAGACTGAGAGACAGGTTTAACATACTCAGTAATTTTCTCGCATTTCTATTTGGATGAATCCATTGTATCTCATATGCAGATAAAACTAAAAAAATATTGTGTAGGGTAGAATGTATTGGTAAGACCCCTTTGAGGGCAACATTTGTATACATCTAACCAGACATGGCACATTAGTTAAAGACCCAATTTTGGGCAATGTTTGTACTCTGTTATACTTGCATTAGTAAGACCCCCAGAGGGCAATTATTTTGGTGATTTTTCTAACACCATAAAATGCAGTATATTTTCCTTGTTTAGTCATTGTTCTGACAGGGAGGAGAAAAATGAAGTCAATCCACATTGCAATACAGTGGAGAAAGACCAATCTCATCATGTAGAATCGAGAAATGGCAAAAAAAGTTCCTCATCCTAGAAGAAGGAGATTAAGAGGAATTTCTGTGCTCATTGCCAGAGGAATGGGCATTGGGTGGAAAATTGCTGGAAACTGCATCCATCTCGCCATCAGAGTAATGGCAAGCCAAAGATGGAATGGAGGCCTATTGCAAAGGAAGAGGAAGTTTCTACTCCACCACCAGTTGACAATTCAACCCAGGACCAGGTAATACCTGAAAGTGAAAGTCCTTTAAAATGGGTAAGTCAACAATTTTTCAATTATATATTACATAATTCAGATTGATGGATCGTATGCAGTATTAAGTTTGGAGATCAGATTTTGTGAGAAAATGCTGAGAGAAAGGTTTACAATACTCAGTGGATTTTCTTACTTAGAAAATTTGATTAATGCTCCAAACATATCTCCTAATCAACTTGTGAGTACCTGTTACAACTTGGATACAGGATTTGACTCATATAAAGCTTGGAGATTGATCTGCCATTTGTGTAGATAGTAGAGTTCGCAGAGATCAGCTCAGAACTTCATTCTGTGTAGAGGCATTGTGACCATGCAGCAGAATGGTAGCTGAATCACCATTGGCATTGATGTTAGGTCGGAACTTCATTCTGTGTAGAGGCATTGCGACCGTGCAGTAGAATGGTACCTGATATTAGTATGTCAACAAGAGGAGCTCTCAAAGGATTAGCTTGGAACGTCATTCGATGTTAAGGCATTGCGACCGTATAATCGAATGGTAGCTGATCAATAGACTTAACATCATGCATTGGAGGCTTGAAGTCTTGAAAAGGCTTAGCATCATGCATCAAAGGCGTTGAGGTCTGTAATAGACTTAGCATCATGCATTAGAGGCTCGAGGTCTTGAAAAAGGCTTAGCATCATGCATCGGAGGTGTTGAGGTCTACAGAGACTTAGCATCGTGCATTGGAGGCTCAAAGTCTTGAAAGAGGCTTAGCATCATGCATCGGAGGCATTGAGGTCTACAGAGACTTAGCATCATGCATTGGAGGCTCGAGGTCTTGAAAGAGGCTTAGCATCATGCATCGGAGGCATTGAGGTCTGTAAAGGGACAAGGCATTGTCCATCATTGACATCGGATCAATCAAAGCTCTACGTAACATGGAGTTCCTTCAAACCAGTTCGGATTCTGCGGAATCAACTCGAGCTAGGAGCTGTGTTATAGAGTCAAAGAAGATCCTTGTTGTCAGATATCAAGAAGCTTAACACCGCATAGAAGGAGCGTTGAGATTTCATTCAGAAACTTAGCACCAAAAAGTGGAGGCGTTAAGGTCTTCTTCGGATATCAGAGTGGCGCAACGAAGCATCGTGGACCCATAACCCACAAGTCCTAGGATCGGAACAGAGTTTTCAAGTGAGAAGGTTGGAGGAGAAGACCCAAGGGTCTACTACAGCAGCACTTCCGAGGTGGCAGCAGATTTTTCCAGATTCAGGACAGTATGGAAGCTTTTTGGGACAAAAAGCTTTTCTCAGTGGGGAGGTGTGATCAGGGGATCATTTTCAAAAGTTCCCTAAACATCTCTAAATGGTGTCAGTGTAGAAGATCATCTCGAGATCTTTCCAACGACTATGAGAACGTGACAAACGGACATCGGGAGCTCTAGATATGTTCGGTCAAAGTTCGGTCAACGGAAAGTCAACTATGGTCAACTGGTCAATATTTGGACCAATCGCACTGTGACACGTGGCTTGCCAACACTCGTCGAATTCACTCAATTTTCCTATCGGAGACAATAAGTGGACTACAGAATTATTCCTATTCCACGTTGTATGGGTCGAAATAATATTATTTTGGTAAGGTCACTTTTCAAATGCCACACACACACACACACACACATATATATATATATACATATTAATGTTTTAAACATTAGTATAAACCGCCAAAGTCAAATGCATAGGCATTAACCATGTGGAAGGTGGTGAAGCGGTTGTTTGGGGGCATTAGACCCATGCGTAGAAGCTGCCACGTGGAAGAAGGAAATTGAAGCGGTTGTTGGGGTGGTTAAGTCATCTTTGACCACTATGCGCGTGGAAAAGGCTTTAAAGCCTTATACATTATTCTCCACCGCCAATAAAGTGGGAGCCTATACAAATGCAGATCCGCCACCATGGGATTTTTATCCCTCATTAAACATACAATCCGTTTTATATGGGATTTTATCCCATTAAATATCCAAATGCGGCTAAAGTGGGAATTAATCCCATATTATATGCAAACCGCCCAAGTGGGAAATATTTTATCCCAATTTATATGTACGGGCTAGGCTAATATTAGCCTAAGGATTATATGGAGTGCATTATTTTTGGGCCCTAATTTTGTATAAATAGGGAACCCATTTGTATTGTAAAAAACACACAACACGAGCTTATTATTTGTTAAGCTTGTTGTGGACACACTGAGCATGGAGTGGACACCGGTGCAACGGAGACACCGATCCCGAGCTTATTATTTGTTAAGCTTATTTATGGGATGTGTCGACAAGTATTGTCTATTGGCCTATTATTTTAGGCAATATTAGATGGAATATTTGTGATTGGGAGTGAAATGTAAACTACCCAATAGGCCCATTGAGCCACACCAAGTACTTGCAAATCCTGGATTGTCGACCGGAGTGCTAGCTTCGCATTGTTTGCGTCGGGAAGGCCGATCACAGCCGAAGGAGATTGTGCATCAAGAAGGTGGAAGTCGGGTGCTATTTTTCACCCTTGTCGTCCGAAGGTTTGGTGTACTGATAGGCAAGTAAAATTCCATTAGGTTTTCTTGTGAAAGTACTATTGTAACTTACAAGTTTTGACTAGTGGAACGGTTCGATCACGAACCCGGAGACGTAGGCAATTGCCGAACTCCGTAATCAATCTGTGTGCAATTGTCGTTATTGTCTTGCATTATTTTAAATTGATTACTTAAAAGGAGTAAATTATCGGCAAATAATCGAAGCCTATAAGGGTCCGAGATCAGGTCGTAATAATCTGATTATTTTCGATCAAAATCATTCCATATTGTCTTATGTAGTTTACAACATTTTAGCTCTCCTATATTAGATTAACTATTATTATACTTTCATATAGTTTAGTTTAATTTTAGTTAATCATTTTGGTGAACCCCATGTGTGAATAGTTTTTTCCTTCTCCCATTTTATGTTCGTTACTCATATCAGTCATGTCGAACCCCTCCAATATTGTGAACTCCATTCCATCCTCCATCGTACTCCTAGATCCATGGTTGATATACCTACTTCTATGGCTGAAAACCCTTTAGACAACTCCAATTGAGTTCCCCTTCATGAGATCAAAGCCAATGATATTGAGAAGTCCTATGATGAGGACACTACGGTTGACCAGGAACAACTTGATGATGTTACTTACTTTTGTCAAGATTTACGTGAGAATCCCACTCATCTCTCGCATGTCTTACATGCTTTAATTGCTATTAAGAGAGCTTAGGAGGATTCCATTTCCATTTATTCTGCCCCCATGATCTTTTCACCACCCATTTCTGTTTCCACTCCTCTTATTACAACCACTCGCTCCTCATACCCATGATGGGACTTCTAATATGCAGCTTGGTTATTCCTCTAATACTCTTGATTTCACATTGTTATACCAGGATATTCAAAATTAAATCCTCCAATTACATGTAATTACTTCATGAGTATCCCCATCTCTCGACTCCACATCATTATTACATTCCCCCTTCGCGTCGCCATCTCCACTTACCCATTCCCACCTAACTTCCTCTCTCCCAAATTGCCCATTTTAAAGGCCATGGTGACCATAAGAGCATCTTCATGTTTTTCATGTCACATGTCTTGATTACATAAATGATCATACCATCCTCACTAATTTATTTCCTGACATTCTGCAATATCATTTGATGCATTAATTCTATGACCTACCCATCCATTCGATGGTTTCTTTAACACAATCGGATAATGATTTTCTCATGCATTTTTCTATCAATATTTTCTCTACAATTTCTTACGCCTAACTTAAACAAGGATCCAATGAACATTTCCCAAATTATGTCTTATGATACAAGAATAATGTAGCCAAGATGACCAATGTCCTTGTGGACTCAAATTTAGGATTTGTTCATTCATAGTCTATTACCACCTCTACAAGATAGTGTACTCTTTGAAAAAAATTCTTCATTTGATCACCATTTTCATTCTCTCAAGATTCGCAAGTCTAAACTTGTATATCTATAGGAAATCTCAAATACCAAGACCCACCCTCATCCTCCACCCATCTTTCAAGTAAGCCATTATTTAAATCTCCTACAACTAAATCATCAATAGACAGACTACTATTAATGTAGCCTCCACTACTACGGAGCTGTGATCACATCCATACAAACATCCTCTTGCTAAGTTTAGTATACCACCGATCATTTTATTGCCATAACTCATCGATAGTAACCTCATTACCTTGCCATCACCTTTACAGCTCGATCCATCCCGACCCAAAGGGTATAACTTTGATGAATGTTCTTACTATGATTATCACCAATGTGTCAGGCATTCCACTGATCGTTGTTTCTGGTTACGACATCTCATCCAAGATCTACTTGACAATGGTCACATTGAGCTTCCAGAATCTCCAACATCCACCTCTACTAATGATAACCATAAGCTCCAGATTTTTAACAACCCATTACCAAAACATGATACCAAACAAACCAATTCCTCTTCCAACCATGTCTGTCATACAATGTCTTCTCCCCCAGGACCCTAGATTTTATCATCATTGCAAACACCGCCACTTTGACACCGCTTATTTATTTCTCCCACATTGATTACCATGCTCTATTCACTTTAAATCATTTACATATTCAGGAATCTCTTGGCTCCACCTCTATTAACAACACTAAGGTTGATCCATCCTGGCCCTTTAGTGCATGTTCTATGTCCCTCTTACATTCTATCGATTATCCTCCATCACAAATCGATATCCATTCAATAGACCTTATGGTATCATCAAGTTACATGTCACAGTTGGTCCTCTCACTCTCCTTGTCCCTTTCCTTATTGGCCGAATGGTCGAGGGATGTGACATGCTTCTTGGCCTTAATTGGATTTGTTGATCCCAATCTATTATTTCCATGAACCACTTGTGCCTTAAATTTTTTTACAACAATCAAGTTATTTCCATTAATGAATCCCTCCCTCACCTCCATTATCACCACCCTCTAATACAATCACTACTACATCCTCTACTCTTTCCCACACATCTCCTATGATGTTTCCCAAAATACACTCTACTCCTAGTTCACCTACTCAACTGTCCTCTACGTGACCGCTTCACTCCATTAGTCCTATAGACTTGTATAGGACTATTCCTAGGACAACCACCGCATCCCGATGTCGATCACCACCTCACTTTATTCCTCGTGGATTTTCCTCCCCTTCACACATGACATTTCCTTGACCTCCATCACCAACGCATTTACACCATGATATTTGTCTTATATCCATCCCTCACATGCATATCGGCTTCATTCCCTCATGCAACATTTGTCTACTATACCACCATTACTCGAGCATGGTCCTAAGCTTTCATCATCACAGCATCAGCTAAGGGACCTGCATCCTTCACCCTCATTAGTTAGTTCATTCATACTCACTTGGGGGCATGGCATCTCATCCCCCCATTATAACATATGTGCATTATCATCCTTCACTCTTCATTTCTAGCAGTTATCATTCCACATTATGGCACCATCATTACCCAATGATGCACTCTTGTAATTTGGTTCACACTTGACTATTGAGGGATTACCATTACATTGAACCACACACACTACACCTTAGGCATTATATATTACATTCCACCATACATTGTACATCATACACCATTCATTCTATGCTTATTCTACATTATACTAGTCCTCATCTCCGCATTACATTCATTACGCTATCTACACACTTAGTCACATTATACACTATGCATTTTCATATCATACATTTTCTATATACTATACTAGTCATCATTACCTATGCATCTAGTTTTATATTCATCCCTACATTCTACATTATACTAGTCCTTACCCTACACACCACATACATTATTAGGTTATCCATGCATAACCTATACATAGTCACATCATACACTACACATTTCCACATACATTCTACATACTACGCTAGATTACATTACATATGGGTCTAGCTTTACATTTTATCATTACATATTCCATTTCTATCTACACCTATTATTGTACTTTACACATTACACATCCCACACACCATACACCTCCTACATTACATTATCTACACCACACATTTATACATTATACTTATCATATAGCCCTTTTATCATTACTATGCACACTACATTGTTCTACATGTTGTGCTCACCACCCTATGATGCACTTTAGTTCCTTGGTCCATACTCGAATACCAAGGGTTTACCAATCAAATGGACCTTACACTCACCATGTGGCATTTCCTCATGTGACATTTCCACCTTAGTGACATATGCTTTAGGCTAAATCGTCACCTATTCTATCATTTTGTAGTGGTATACACCTTAGGTTACATCACCACTCCCTTATTATTCATCTCGTAGTGACATATGCTGTAGGATAAATCATCACCTATTCCATCATTTTCTAGTGGTATACACCTTAGATTACATCACCATATCCTCCTTACATCTTATAGTGATATAAACTTAGGGCTAAATCATCACTCCATAGGTGATCTCATATAATCGTGGTATGCACTTAGACTATAAGGTTCATGCACATGTTTCCATATATCACATCTCATCACCATTATATATGAATACTCATCAAAGTGTGCTAGACAAAACAAAACACTACTCAACCATTTCCCGATGACGCACTCTCATTTACGTTCATTCTTGACTACTGAGGGGGAAAAAAATGAACTTCATTACATACACTTCCATACACTCGGGGGAATTTTGATCCTATCATTCCATCTTGCATTCCATTCCATCCATCCAAATCATATTGCATTTCTTGGGGGCATTTACTTTTTCTTGCTAGTGTTTTGCATGATCAATTTACTACACATATTAGGCTGATTTCTTATATGTCATTATCCATATCATACACACATGTGCGTTCACGCCTTAATTTATTTTGATCACGATACATGAATTCTACAAGTGGCATGGATGATTTCCTTCCACCATTCCTATACTAGTCGTTGAGGGCATCTGATTCATCTTATATAAGGGTTATTGTTTCATTTTGTACTTAGCATCTTACATTTACTATATTATACACACTTTGACATATTGGTTATTGCTCTAACATGCTAATGGGTGTTCCATATGCAACACTTGTTTTGCAGGATTATATGTCTCCATGACTCCTTGCTTTTTTGTTTCTACTTGTCTTCCAT